>VYXD01010578.1:295608-325650 GCA_013397195.1 Hylia prasina | reverse complement strand
GAGCGGGCCCCGGCGGGCCGCCCTGAGCCCCGAGCAGCTCAGCGCAGGGGCGGCCGGGCCGCCTTAAGGGCGGTGGGCGGGGCGGGGCCAACCTTCAGCGTCACCGGCGGCCGCGCCGGGCTTGGCAGATGAGCGCCGAGAAGTGCCGAGTCCAGCCGAGCGGAGCCGAGTCCAACCGAGCGGAGCCGAATGCAGTGCCTGCTGCGCGGGGCGCGAACCCCCCAAACGCTGACCCCCCCGGTTCGGACCCCCCCGGTTCGGACCCGCCCGGTGCGGACGCGATCGGCCGCGGCGGGGACCCCTCTGCTCGGGCTGGTCTATGAGCGGCACGGGGAGCCCGCAGCCGTCGTGCAGTAAGCGGGGGGACTCGGGGGTGCGTTGCAGGGAGGTGCAGTAATGGGGTGAGGGTGAATTTGGGGGGTATGGCAGGGAGGGGATGGAGGTGTAGGGCCAAGGCTGGGGGGCACAGTTGGGCAGAGATCTGGAGCGGGGATTGGCACAGGGGTGCAGAGAGGGGTGGGGGTACGGCTGAAGTTTTGGGGTGCTGCAGGGCTGCTTTGGGGGTGCAGTGCAAGGGGGTCAGGACTTGCCCATTCCAGGTATAGAGGGTGGGGAATGGGTGCAGCTCCCCGTGGGGCCCTCGAAGACTCAGGGGGACGGGACGACCGTGGGATGCTCCAGTGTTTTCCTGGTGCCATGGGCTCACAGGCGGATGCTGGGGCTGATGCCTCCATGTCCCCCACCTTCCTCCTGCTGCTCCTTCAATTTGCCTTAAACCTCGTGTTTTTCTCAAAAAGCCCATTCTTGATTAATTTGAGATATGACAGGGAGGTCCAGGCCCCAGCATTGCTTCAGCCCAGCTTCATCCTGGGTTGCATCCCACCGATGGGTCTTCTCTTTGAGATCCCAATTTAGGGACCAAAGTAGTATCACAAACATTTTTGAGACAGCTGCTGATGCTCAGCATCAAAAATCCTGGAAAGCAGGAAGTTGTAGTTTAGTGGAGTATAGGCTTTTTTTTTTTAAGGGAGGAGACTTTGAGGTCTTGCTCCCCTCTTGAACCAGCTCAGTTCATGTTGCTACATTATCTAGGTGCATCCAGACACCAACCTTCTGGTTTTTTGGAGAAGGATTGTTGCTTTTCCACATGATCATTTAGCTGTGCAATGGTGCTTGTAACCACTGACGTTTCCTGTAATCACCCCATTGCTTGTGCAAGACCAGTCTTGCCTTGTGCTTTGTGACTTCTCCTTTTTCACAGATTTCCAGAAATATCCTAGGTTCCCATAATGCTCGAGCAGGGCAGGACGAGCCATATAATCCCCAGCCAAAACTGTGGCTTTTTTACGCAGCCTGCTGAGTTTGTTAAGTTTAGTGAGCATCATTGGGCTTGGTGACACGGGATTGTTTTGGGTGGTTGGCTTTTAGCAGCCTCCTTCCAAAAATCTGTCCGTTTGTCTCACATATATCTGATTTTTTAATGGGATGGGGCATACAGTGCTGTTAATTGAGGTGGGTGTGTAGGTGATACAGGCACCCTCCAGCTTCAGCAACAGCACAGAAACTTTTGACATCACGAGTTTCAGACATCACCAAATTGGTGTTAATGCCTTTTCCCTTTCTCAGACTGAAGGATCTGGAAATGCCCAAGCTGGGGGACTGCGATGTCCACGTCAAGATGTTGGCAGCCCCCATCAATCCCGCCGACATCAACATGATCCAAGGTAATGTGTTGGATTAATACTTTGCACATCAGTTCTTGCAGCATGCTCCGAGTTGGAAGGGACCCACAAGGATCATCAAACCCAGCTGCTGTCCCGGAGGATTCAGACATGGCTCCTGGCATGGGGACGTTGAGGTGTGAGGAGGTCTTCAGCTCACCTCCAGCTTCCCTACAGGGACCTACCCCCTCCTGTCGCCGCTGCCGGCCGTGGGAGGGAACGAAGGTGTCGGGGAGGTGCTGGAGGTCGGGCGTCGTGTGAGGGCTCTGAAACCTGGGGACTGGGTCATCCCTGCGGACGCTGGACTCGGTGAGTTCATCCCCTGCACTGCTGGGTCCTCGTTCCTCCCCCACCTGCAAAGCATCTTGCCAGGGGATTTTTGGGGTGCTGGCGCCCCTGGGGTTGCCCAGGCTTCCCCAGAGAGCAAACCCATGCTTGTGCTCCTGTGTGAGCTGCTGTGGGGATTTTGGGGGTTTCAGAGCAAAAGCACAGCTCTCCAAAGCACTATCTTTGCAGGGTGTGGATAGAGCCATGAGCCCCTCCACTTACAGCAATTACACCTGATGGGATGGGACTCAAAACAAAGCTCCATTAGGGAATGCTGGGCGAGGGAAGCAGGAGTTGGAACCTCCATTTAGTGCCATGTGAGACCAATCATAATGAGACAGTTGGGATACTGGATGGAGTTATTTCTTACCTATTTATGTCTTGGTTGATTTTTACCACCTGATTTTAATTTTAATTAATTTATTTATTTTAATTTCATTTTTAATGTATTTTTTAAAAGCAAGCTCAGTTCCTACTCCTCGGCCCCAGTATGTGATGCCACTCATCCTCCACAGACACAGGAAGGCTCTCAGGAAGGATGGGGGTCCCCAGGGAAGGGGCTGCTGTGCACAGGACTCACCATGCACCCTAGGACACCTGGAATAGGAGCAGTGGAAATGCCATTGCTTATGCCAAATTTAAATCCAGCAATAATTTTCTTTCCTGTAGCATAGACCCTTTATGGGATGTCTGTGCCATTATAAAGCATTGCAGCAATCTGTGTTTCTCTGGAAACAACTATGTTTTGTCACATCAGCTTCGAGTTTCCCTAAAGACCTGGGATAAAACATTTCACACAGGCAAAATTGTGGTGACCTCTAACTGTAGTTTTCTCTTTAATAATGCTCTGCTGGGAAAGTGTGGGAATTTATTTCCCAACAAATGCTTCCCATGTTCGTCCAAAATGCCAGTGGCCTGATATTTGCTGGTTGTGGTTTAGTGTCACAGGTTGTTCTTTGCCTATTTCTTCTTAAAAAGCTTTTTGCTAAATGAGAGAAGGAAAACTATGGAGTTAAGAGCCAAATAGGGTATTTTTAAGCATAAAAACACTGTAAATAGATGATCAAGGGTTAAGTTGGATATAAGAGAGAGTGTAGAGGGAGTGAAGCTGACTAAATTGGTTTGGAATATATGGGCTCATCCATAGGATGGAAAGTATTTCCATTATCTCTGCACACATGCCCAGGGAACCTCAGTCCCATTATGCCCCTGGGAAATGATTAGGCTTTGCTGGGCGATAAATCTTGGCAGGCAGCGAGGAATCCAGTCCTTGCCTCTTGGAGCATTTTGACTCTGCCCATATGGGAACCCATTCCATAATTCCCTCTCCAGGCTGTAGCTGGTTCCCAGCACACGATGCTGCCGGCACCAAGGCTACGGTGTGAGCTGATGGTTTTCCTTTGCTTCCCTCCCCTGCTGTGGCTGTGCCCTTGGTGCTGCTGTGCCCAGGGACATGGCGGACGCAGGGAGCGTTCCCTGAGGAGATGCTGCTGAAGGTACCCAGGGATATCCCGGTGCTCTGTGCTGCCACTCTGAGCGTCAACCCCTGCACGGCGTTCCGTGTGCTGGCCGACTTCGAGAGCCTGGCACCTGGTATGGCCCTGCCATGAGGGAGCAATTCCACACAGATTTCCTGGCTGCCTCTGCAGTGGGAATCTGGGTTTATTCACCACCAGGTGACTCCATCATCCAGAATGCTGCCAACAGCGGTGTGGGCCAGGCTGTCATCCAGATCGCCAGGGCCTCTGGCATCAAGACCATCAATGTGGTGAGGGACAGGTGGGTCCACTGGGGAGGAGCCAGTTTGGGAACTGGATCTGCTTAGTCTGCCCATCCAACCCAGGATTTTCTCCTGTTTGCTCCTCCAAGTTGTCTTCCAGCCTCTTCCCAGTTGTGCCCATGCAATGCCAGAGCAGAAGGAATGAGAAGGTGGAACTCTGCTTCCTGGCTCATCTAGTCCTCTTTTTTTATCTCGTTTTTCCCTCCCTAGACCTGATCTCCCAAAGCTGGTGAAGAGGCTGATGGCCCTGGGTGCTGACCACGTAATCACAGAGGAGATGCTGAGAAAGCCAGAGATGAAAGATATATTTAAGGTATCTCAATGCTGATCTGGAGAGATGGTCCAGGGCTGTCACTGCTGTTCAGCGCTGGGGAGAAATGCAGGGATGGTGGGAAGGAGAAATTTCTAGATCAGGATTTAGCCCCGGGAGTGGAGGGATTTTGCTTTTGTCACAAGGGAAGGATCACAGATTTTGGTTCCAATCACATTGGGCTTGAAGCAGCCTGGTCTAGCTGAAGGTGTCTTCCTGTACATGGCAGGGGATTGGAATGAATCCCTTCCAACTCCACCTTTTCCTTGATTCTGACAGATTTTAGTTCTATTACTCTCAGCAGCCCTCAGGTAAACATTGAAGTTATTGCAGATGGTTTGTCAAGAACCACGGTCCCATCCCCTAAAGGAGCTATAAATTTTTTTTTAAAAAAAGCTCCTAAAGGAGCTTTGTCATAAACCCTTGCAGAGCATCCCGAGACCCCGGCTCGCCCTGAACTGTGTTGGAGGCAAAAGCACCACGGAGATGCTGCGGCATCTGCAGTAAGTTTGGCTGGGTAGTGGCTTGGGCACAAGCTCGGGGGCAGAAACTGGCAACAGAGGGTCCTGCTCTGGAGTCTGTTGAAGTTTTAGAGAGAGAAGACGAATGGAAAAGTGGTTTTGGATAACTACAGTGATGTAAAATCTCATGCTGCCGGTGGCTAGGGGCAGCTGGGGTCCAGTTGTAAAGGTCCCCCAGGTCCTGGCCAGGTGTAACTGGTGTGCTGAGCTGCAAATTCAGCTAATGGTGCATGGAAGGAAGAGGAGAGCCTGGTAAGTGGGATCTGAGGGGTAACTGGGGAGCCCTGGGTGCAAGGACAGCCCCAGGGGGGTTGGGGACAGCAGAGGAAGAGGTGGCAAGTCAGAGCTGCACTTACAGGACCACTTAACCCAATACCCCTTTCCTACTCCAGGCCCAAGGGGACCATGGTCACCTATGGGGGGATGGCAAAGCAGCCTGTGATAGTGCCTGTGGTGAGTACTGGGGATGCCCCTCATTAGTCCCTTGTGCTGCACTGCATGTCCCCATCCCCTCGTGGGCACCTGGGTCTCCCCAGCTGCAGATTGAGGCCCTCCAGCCTTTTTTATTCGCCTGAGCGTCTGTCACAGGACAACCTGCATCCCACTGCTGGGCTCTTGGCTTTTTATATGGAGGGTTTGGGCTGCTGAAAAATTCCAGTGGGGAAATGACCCCACAGGTGCTGAGCATTACACCTGCCCTGACCCCACACCTTGGAATCGCCTCTCCACATCCCTGGCTAACAAATGGGAGCTCTAACGAGGGCCCTTACTGCCACTCTCCACCACTGTCATGTTGGGAGGGGACACATGCATGTCACTGTGTGTGTGAGGGGACATGGGAGTCACTGGATGCACAAGGGGACAGAGGAGTGTCGCTGGGTACCAGGAGGACACACAGGTGTCACACATTCCACAGAGCGCCTTCATCTTCCGGGACATGCGGTTCCGCGGGTTCTGGATGACACAGTGGCGGAAGGACCATGCGCAGGGTGAGCCAGAGGGGCTGAGGGACCTGAACCAGGGGGGCTGAGGGTCTGTCCCCGTGCCAGGGGTGGGAGCAGGGCCAAACCCCACCCAGCACCGTCCTCACTCCCAGAGCTATCTCTGCTTGTCCAGGGGTGCTGAGACACTGGTGCTGGGCTCAGACAGGGACTGAGCTGGGGGCTCTTCCCTCATCCCACGTGCCTGAGCTGGGGCACGTCACACCCAGGGACCCCGTACGGCATTGGGCGGGTGTCCGCGGGCATGGTGGGTGGCCCTGCAGGCACAGCAAGAGCACCCTCTTGCCATGCAGACCAGGAGAGCGTGGCCACGATGATGGACGCCCTGTGCCAGCTCATCCGCAGGGGCCAGCTCACGGCCCCGGCCTGCACCGAGATCCCACTCCAGGACTACAGGGCAGCGCTGGAGGCCTCCATGAAGCCCTTTGTGTCCTCCAAGCAGATCCTCCTCCTCTGACCTGCAGCTCCTGGAGCCCTGTCCTGTTCGTCATGCTTGTCCACAGGCTTGAGGGGGGAAAAGACCTCCAGATCCATTGAATTTCTTTTGTCCTTTGTTTTTCACATTTCAGGTGCCCACTGAAAGCTTTAAAAGCCTCCGCAGCTTTGTATGGAAGTGCTGCAGGAAGGAGGCTGCATCTCACTGTGGGGAGTTTGGGAGCCCAAATGATGGCTTGCTCAGCTCAGGGTGTGAAAAGAGCAGCGGTTCCCCCTCACGTGTGTTTTTGGGGCTGTCAGGGCTGTAGTTATCCCAGCTGGAATATGGGATGGGCAAGAAAGCCCAAGTCATCTCCCTGCAGCCCCACTGCCTCCAAGCCCGCTCTGAGTAGGAGGAGGAAGGGGCACAGACTGCCCCAAATGATGGGGGGGTGCTGTGGTTGGAGTGGCCCTAGGTGCTGCTGCAGCTCCTGGAGGAGCCCTGAGTCACCCAACTGGGTTTTGCCAAGGGCACTGCAAGGGCCAGAGCCTTTGGCCATCAGGGGCTGGAGCCAGACCTGAAGGTCCTCCTGCCCAGGTGTGGGACAGTGACTGTGACACTGCAGAGCAATGTGAAAAGATTTATTACTGAGAACAACCAGCAATGCATTCTTGCTTCTTCCTGTGCCGCTTTTCTACCTCTGTGACCCCACAAGCTCCCTGTGGTCCCTGCTCTTCCCAGGCCAGCTCTGGCCAAGGTCCAGTGGCGTTGGCTATGCGGATGCAGATGGGGCAGTGGCCGTGGGCCGGAGCATGGCCCTGGCCCCAGCGTGGCTGACCCAAACCACGGAGGGCAGGGCAGGAGCAGCACAGCCCTGGGGACCTGCACAGTACCTGGATTTGGCTGCCCGGAGCAGAGCGTTGGCAGTGCCACGAGTGTGAGGGGCCCATATGGGGCAGGAGGGGTGGTGTGGGGCAGAGGAGCTGTGGCTGGAGCAGGAGCTGCCTCCTGGCTGGCAGCTGGGCTGTGTCTGCAGGGCTGTTTGTGTGGGGAGGGCCTGGCACTGCCTGCCTGGGGGGTTGTGTCTGCCCATGGCTCAGGCGCTGTGGAGCTGCTGCTGGGAGAGGTCTGGGTGTCTTCATCCCCCTCCTCTGCTCCTGCTGGCTGAGCATCCCACCTTCTCCTTGAGAGCTTTGCCAGGATCTCAGTGCCAGGGGTGGGCACAGCCAGAAGGTTTGTGCTTCCCCCAGCACCTTGTACACCCCTCTGGACACAGGGCAGGTCATCCCTCATGAAAAGGGGGTTGGAGTAGAACACCAGCTGCAAAAGGCAAAGGAAGGGAGCTGTTTGCTGCAAGGAGGATGAAGAAATCCGAGAGAGAGCCAGGAGCTGGCACAAGAAAGAACAAATGGCTGAGAAAAGTATTAGGACAGAACTTTAGTAAGTCACAACCACCTTCATGTTTTGAGTGTTTGGGAGCATTTCCTTCCTGAAGAGCTTTTCTCCGATCACAATCCAGTTCCCATCATTGCCCCACCAGATCAACTCGAAACTCTGGCTGTTCAGGATTTCCCAGAGCTTCTTGAGGAAAGAGTCAGCCAAAGGGTTGGTGTTAGCAGAGATCTCTGAGGAGCAAAATTTCATGGTAGGGTCCCAGGATTCATCAGGCCAATCTTCAAAGGCATTTTTGTCTGCAGGGGACCCCCTGCAGCCGCCCAACAGCAGCATCCCAGGATGGTCCCATATATCAGCTCCAGGATGGTCAGGAGAAGCTGAAGCCACACACCAAGCTGGATCCTCCAGGTCAGAAGACAGGATGTCTCTGTGAAGATAGCTCCATTTTGACTTGTTTTTCCACAGCTTGGCTGCCTCCAACCACCTTCTTGGTCCTGGCAGTCAGCAGGATGGAGTCCTGTGGCTCCAGCTGCCTGGGAAGTTCTCCAGGCTGTGTTCCATCAGAGTGACATCACAGTGTGACACCTGTTTCCTGGCAGCTGGAGGTGGGAGATACAGAAAGAACCCCTGATTTCCCAGAGAGCTGTTTGAGCCCAGAGCTGATTCCAGCTGTACTTCCACATGGAATGTACTGCCAGGGTGTCTTGGTTTGAAAGACAGGTTATCTGCTAAGGAGGGGCAAGACCTCCTTAGGAAATGTAGAATTCAAGCCCCCTCCCTCCAAATTATTGTAATTTAGGAAATTAAAGGGGCTTTCAGGCAGAGTTATGGGGTAGGGACAACAGTTCTTTACTAGTATTTATAACAATGCTAACAAATCACAACTACAGCACTGATAATGGAACAGAACAGGAAAAAGAAAAAAAAACCTCGAGGGAGTTTGTTTCACAAAACCCGAAGCAGTCCANGAGAGCAAAAGAGCTGGAAGCTGCCCCCACCCTGGTCCTTTTACCTGCCCCATAACTCGGTTGGGCCATTTCTTTGTCTTCTTAAGCATCCATAAGCACCCAATACTTAGTCTCCTAGCAACTATATGGGGAAAAATTCTCTAAGTAAAAGGAACAAACTTAACCCCCAACACAGGGCAGTGCTGTGCCCCTGGGAGCAGGGCCCAGGGAGGGATGGGGAAGGGGACAGCACTGGGCATCCAAGTGCCCCAGACCTGAGGTTTTTCACTTGGGCACCTTCTCCCCCATACAGAAATGCCTATATGGAATTCCTGTGGGATAACCCAGCTGTGTGGTGTCTACAGGGCTGCTTCTGCTGTGACTGTCCCTGTTCCTGGGTGATGCTCTCAGATTCCAGCAGGCTCTCCATGTTGCTCCACAGGATGAACTATAGAGGAAATATCCACTAAACACATCTTGCAATGGAAATAATCTCCCTTGGATTGGGTTCCTCCAACTTTCTTTGCTTCAGAATCTTCAGAACCCAACCCAGGTACCACACTGGGGTTCTCCCACCTTGTGCCCAGTTCCCAACATGCTCTGAGTGGGATGACTGTGGCTGTGGAATTGTGTGGACAGAAGAATAGTAAGGGACCAGTTTTGTCAGCTGAAGGCTCTTCCAGGATTCATCCTGGAGTCCTGGATGAGTTGGTGGGATTATGGCAGGGACCCTCTGGATCTACCAAAGGCCTGAGGGAGCTGGCAGTGTCATTCCCATGCACAGGGAGGGGGTAGGGGACAGCTCAGGAAGGTGTACCTTCATTTGGGGGATCTTCTGGGTCCCGTGGGGTGTGGAGAAGAGCCAGGCAGGCATGTTGCGCAGGGTTGGAGGGAGCACTGTACAATTGCATGTGTGCTTGGAAGAGTAAAAGTCTCTGAAATTAAAACCCACTGCCATGCTGACAACTTAATGGGCGTGTCAAAGCCATTTCATACCCCCTAAAACCCCTCACACTGAGACCTCCCTTAGTAGAGAGCAGGTGTTCCCCAGGATAGATTCTGCACCAGTGTCTCCCTTCTGCTCCTCCATCCCTAATAAATCCCCCAATATTTTGCATTTTCCTTCCCCCTGCCAGCATTGGAGGGAGAGCCCCATCTTGTGCCTCAGTGCTTCCTGATCAGTGGATAAACTGGGGAAAAAAAGAAAAAAAAAAGAAAAAAAAAAAAAGATTGTTACAAGCACTATTAAGCATGACATAAACCAGAAAAATTAATGCAAAGCTTTTATTCCCAATTGTTTATTGGGCTCAGCAATAAAACCCAATGTGTTTTAGAGAACTCTTTCACAAAATGTTCCAGCCTCTCACTCCTACACCAGGGCACAAAAGAATAAATAAATAAATTTAATTATCCTTGTCAAATGAGCAGGATCATGGTTGGAAATCCAGCTGCTGGTGTTTCACCTACACAATATTTATCGTTTTGGAAGTGCTTATGGGGTTTTTTAGGGGGGTGGCTGCTAATGCTGGAATGTTCCAAGAGCCTCTGCTGAGACTTGGTGTGATTTAGGTATCTGACGTCTCAACCGAAAGGTTAAAAATAATTCCCCAAAACTGACATTTAGAGTTCAGTACGAAGCATGCTGTTGCTCACCAGAGGGAATGAGAGGCAGCCGAGTCTGGGGAATTCCATGGGGAATGCCATGGGGGGACGCCTGGGCACCCCGACGGCGGGGATGGGGGACCCCATCCCTGCCGACCTTTGGGGTCCCGTCAGGATCCAGCATTTTGGGAACGGGGCACTCCACAGTCCCCTGCCAAAGAGAGGAGCGCATAAGCACCTCGGCACCCTCATTAGTGCCCTGTCCCTGGGAAATGGGGGATCGATCCGTCCTCTCCATGGGGAACGGGACCCCACGGACGGAGGCGGCGGGGACCACACGGCGGCGTAGCCCCTTTAAGGGCCGGCCCGGGCGAGGGGCGTGGCCCGAGGCGACGTTCCCTCGCGTCGCTGCCCGCGCGCCGCCGTGACGTCAGGTGGCCGCGCGGCCCCCGGGCCCAGCCCCGGCCCCGCGATGCCGCGGGTCTACATCGGCCGCCTCAGCTACCAGGCCCGGGAGCGCGACGTGGAGCGCTTCTTCAAGGGCTACGGCAAGATCCTCGAGGTGGATCTCAAGAACGGGTGAGCGCGGGCCCGGCCCGGCCACCGCGAAGGGAGGGCCCGGGTACCTGAGGCCCTTCGAGGGAGCGGGGGAGAAGAGGCCGCCAGGGCGCTCTGGGCAATGGCGGGGACAGGACGGCTGGATCGCCCCTTTTGGGTGGCGGTGAGAGGGGCAGGAAGCTTGGGCTTCCCCTTGGTGGGGGAACGCGGAGCCTGGACCTTTATTGGGGCGGCATGTTGGATTCTCTCTTTTGGGAAGTAGGTAAGATGCTTGAACTTCCGTTGGAGGAGGGACAGGGCGCCTGGGTCCCCCTTTTTGCGGGGGAGAGGATGGCTGGGCTTTTATTGGGAAAGGGGAGCCTACTTAGGTTCCTTTTGGGTGGGGGGGACTGAACGTCTGGGTTTCTCCTTTTTTTTGCGGAGGAGGGGGTAGGACGTCTGGGCCCCTACTGGAGGGGGGACAGGATGCGTTGGTTCCCCCTTTTCGGGGGCGGCAGGACGCCTGGGTTCCCCGTTCTGGGGAGGGGGATAGGTTGCCTGGGGTCCCCTTNGCCCCCCCCCCCCCGCCTTGGGGTAAGCAGTATGCTCAGGTTCGCTTTTGGGGTGGGGGGCAGGATGCCGGGGTTCCCCTTCTTGTCAAGGGGAGACACGACGTCTGGGCCTTTTTTGGAGGAGGCAGGATGGCTGGGGGGGTTTGGATGCCCGGATTCTCCTTTGGGTGAGGTTGAGGGAGGCTGCATGGTTGGGTTCTCCTTTTTTGGGAGTGGATGCAGGACGCCTGGGCTTCCCCTTTGGCAAGGGCCCGCATGGGTGGGTTTCTCCTTTTTGGAAGGCAGGACACCTGGGTTTCTGTGACGGCTGGTTCCCGCCTCAGTTCTTAGGGGCCAGCTCATCTGTGTCCTGTCCTGCCTTCTGCAGGGAGGGGCTGTCACCCTGAGGGCCCCCCCAGGCCCCTCTGCACCCCAGGGCAAGCACTCAGGTGTGAACCAGGCTGCACCCCAGGATAACACCTCCCTAAAAAGGGCCCCATGGTTAGGGTGCAGAGCTGCTCGCAGAGACCCCACGCTGTTTAGGGGTGTGTTCTGCTCCCTCCAAACCCATCTTACCTCCATGTTCTCACCTGTACTGTTCCAGCAGCTGAGCCCTCACTGCAGCTCCAAGGATTGGATCCTGCTCCACCAGGCTTTGGCCAAGACATTCAAGTGTGGATTTTTGAAGAAAAAGCAAATTGCCATTTCTTGTGGGTTTTCCCCCAACACTCAGAGCCTCATGAGTGCTGGTGCCTTTGCTTTTTCCAAGAAACCTGGCTTGAAGTCTTCCTTAGGAAAGCTGAATGGAATATGGATTTTCATTATATAGCCAGGGATTAATTACACCTCAGAAGTGGAGAAGTTATCCTTGAACATTGTACAAGTACAATGTAACCTTGTACAAGTTAGTCCTTGAACATTAAAGTGAAAGAGGCTCATTAAGTTTGAATGCAGCTTGTGCTGACAGGTGGACATTTAGCAGGTTTATAAGATGAATAAAATATATTATTAAAGCAAGCAAGTGTTCATGTGTCAGTGTTTTAACCCACACAGCCTCAGGTGTTGTTGAAGATTAGATAAAATATCTGAGGCTGCTGTTTTCTGGTCCTGCTGTTTATCCTTGGAAATGTTGGGGGGGGGTCAGTTTTCCTGTTGCTGAGTAAACCCCAGATTCAGTGTTTCTGTTTCATTTCATGTTGGGGGGAGGTAGGGAGGAAGCCAAATAAACTTTCTCAACAGATGTGGAACTGCTGAGTTACTTGGCTGATGTGGTAAAGGGATTTGTCTTCCTGCTTTTAAGTCAATTTAATTGGTTTTTTAGTTTTATATTCTGGAGTCTTTTGACAAGTTTGGAGTTAAATTCCTTGACAAAAATGGAACTTGAGCAATAAAGTTTTTATTTGTGCTTGGGACGCCCTGGGCTGAGCTGTGCTCTGCTGAGCCTTCCTCCGTGGCTTATTTCTGGTATTGCTTAGGAAACAATTCAAACTTCCTGCACGGTGTTTGACTGGAGAGATTCTTGCAATTGTTCCTGGAAATCTGGGGGTTCTCCTTGGTGGATCCTCCACTGGGTGTTTCAGCAGCTAAATTTGAATGCTGGAGTGAGACAATGGAATGCAAAGTGATACCACAGAGCTCTAAAAGCTTAGCTGGTGCTCACTAATTGTAATTTGAGCTTGAAATTCAATGGCTTAAAGCAATTATTACCTGAGGGAAGGATGGGGAAATGAAAATGTGGGATTCTCCATTTCAAATTGCAGTTTTTAATTGTGTGCTCTTAGTTTTCACACTCTTTCCTGCTCAGAGCTGTGCTGACAGTCACAGCTCTGTGTGTGTAGTGAATGTATGAAGTGACCAGAAAACTGACTTTTTCAGCCTGCTTTTTATCTTCTGTGAGCACACTAAAAGCTGCTTGTGATGCTTCCAAGAAAAAACCAAACTAGTTCTACTCCTGTACTTATATGCCTGTGTTACTCTGGGCAGCTCTGAAGAATCAAGGCTTCATCCTAATACAACACCTGCAGGACAGAGGGATGTAACTCGTGCAGTGGATTGAGGAACACAGATCAAAGCTTCAAACTTCTGTCCTTCCATCTACCTCCATTCAAAATCAGTGTTTGCTTTCCAAAGAGAAGTGGTTTGGGTGGGAGGGGACCTTAAAGCCTATTCTGCTCCACCCCCTGCCATGGGCAGGGACCCTTCCACTATCCCAGGTTGCTCTGAGCCCCATCCAGCTTGGCCTTGGACACTTCCAGGGGTGATTAAGGCCATCTCTAAGATCATGGTCAGACTCCCTGATCTTGGAGGGCTCTTCCAACCTGAACAGTTCTGTGATTCTGTGTTTATTTGGTGTCTGGGGTAGTGCTCATTTTTAATGGTTGGGGTTTTCAACTTCTACCTTTAAAAATATAGGCAACACCCTTGATTTCATCAAAGATTATACCATAATAATAATCTCTTGCTAACCTAAATGAATTTAGTCATTCCACTCTCACAGGATTTATCGTTTTGTTGATGAAGAATGACTTCAGGTTCAGTTCAGCGAATCTGCAGATGTGTTTTCATCCCTTCCTATTTCTCTCCCTGCTTTTGGAGGGGTTTTTGGTTTTTTTAGTTTTTTTTTTTAAGGCCTTGAACCCTCAGGTATGCTCAGGAGGCTCATCCACAGGGCTCTGCAGGAACCCACGAGTTGCTTTTGAGCACAGCTACCTCAGGTTCAGTTGCTTTTCCCTCCCTGTCCCTAGGTACGGCTTTGTAGAGTTTGATGATCTGCGAGACGCCGATGATGCTGTTTATGAACTCAATGGGAAAGATCTGTGTGGGGAGAGAGTGATCGTGGAGCACGCCCGGGGCCCACGCCGGGACAGCAGTTACGGTTCTGGACGCAGTAAGCACTTGTGCATTTGTATCCATGGCTTATTTTAAATAAAATATTGGTTTACTCTTTTATAAAGGTAATTTAAAAGGAAAGCAATACAAAGTTGTGACTAGTGTTCTGTAACTGTAAATGTAATTGTTGATCTGAATATTTATTAATTTGTTTGTTGTATTAAACTCTTAATTGATACATTAATAAACACAATTTCTTGTGCCATTTTTATTATTATCATTTCATTTAACTATTTGAATGGTTTATGTGCAATGTGAGTTTAACATAGATTTAACAAAGACCTCAATGTTTTAATTGAAAGAGTCCTTTGAGGCTAAGATGACTGCCCGTTCCATTTGCTGACCTTGGGGTACCTTTCCATGAGTGGCTCTTTGACCTTTGTGGCCCTTGGCTGACCAAAAAAAAAAGAAGCCATATGACGACTGCAAGCTTTTCCCATTAGACCTGGGTGGTGAGGATCCCAAGGGTTAGAGACAGATGAGATTAATCTGAAATAGGTGCCTGAAAAGCTTTATCCATGTCAGATATTCAGGAAAGCTTTTAAGCAATGTAAGTAACATTAGTCAACTGGCTTTATTCAGTTTCTTTTTTTAAACTGTTTTAAAAATATTAAACATAATTGCATGTTAATTCTAATATAACGATAGTTCTGTGCCTTGCTTAATTACGCGCTTGTAGTAAAACTGTTTTAATGCTTTGGGCGTTTGTAAGGTGTTACATGAGGAGGGTTGGATTTAGCACTGGGGGGGAGTCTGTGATGTCTTTGGGAACAGCCTGGGCAGAGCAGTTCCATTGGGGTGGAGAGTGAGGCTCCATTTCCCTGGCTGAAGCTCTGCTGTCTGCTTGTCACCTCCTAAAGGTGGATATGGTTATAGAAGAAGCGGAAGAGATAAGTACGGTCCCCCGACCCGTACAGAATACAGATTGATTGTGGAAAATTTGTCAAGCCGCTGCAGTTGGCAGGATCTGAAGGTATGGGGTCCCTTTCCTTACCCTCTCTCTGTTACAGAGCACAAAGGGTAAAAGTCATCTTCAGCAAGGCAAAGTGGTGTGCAGCTCTGCTTTGCTCCAACTCCTGAGCAACTCCATGGGGAGTATATTTTGGAAGTAACACACACCTTAATACAGGAGTATATTTGCATGTATGAAACCATTCCTAAGAGGTTGGGAGTTGCACCTCCAGAACTGGTAGCACTGGACAGTAGGAGAATAATATTACCCTTAGCACCAGCTAATATCATGTACAGGTGTGTTTTATCTTCTCTTAAGCCCTGTCAAAACAGACTCAAATCATGCCAGGGGTAGGATTCACGAGAGATGGAGGAGTTTGCCCTTGTCAGTTTGGATTTAACCCATCAACTTGTAACATGCTACAGCTGTTTGAAGCAACAGCATTGTTCCTTCACAGTCTCTGTGAGGAATTTCCACACCATCTAAAGCTGTTTGAAGGAGAGTTTCAGGGAAAGGATGCTTCCTGAATAAGTAATCATGCAAAATCTGTGCCAGAAACTTATTTTTGAAGTCCAGTGAATTGGCAGGTGATTATCAGTAGTGGAGGAGTGTTGAGTGACACTGTGGAGCCCATGGTACCTCTGAGTACTCTGGAGGTGATGTGTTGGCTCATGTTATCCACGTTGTGGATTCAGGAAGCAGAATTTTAATAGTAGATGCAAAAAGATTAGTGCTTCCTTATCGAACTGAGCAGCAATAGTTAAACACACTTGTTCTTATTGGAACACTTTCTCTTACGGTTCTCTTTTAAGGGTGTGTAAAATTTGTTCTGAGCAAACTCTGACGTAGTAGAAACTGGTCTGTAATTGAATTTTACACTAGTTCAGGTATATATGGAGATGCTTCCAGTGTCTTTGTTGTTAATGCTTCACACCATCAGTAGCTTGTCTTTGCTTCTGTTATTAAAATTCTAAGTAGAGCATGGCGTGATTAATCCTCCAATGTACGCATTACTGCGTTTTTGGAAATAGCTTTCATTTCAGTGTACTTAAAACAGGAGTAGCTGGGTTGAAAACAAACCAAACCAGAGCTCTGTGCCCTGTTTCCACTGCAGCCAAATTCCACAGGGGCTGAACGATACCCTGGCCTGGCAGCTTGTTCAAAACAGGGCAGAACAGATCCCTGATAAACAGAGGGGTTTAGGAATGGAAACGGAGAAGCCAGGAAGCATGAAGTGGGGAAATGAATTGAGCTTGGAGTTCTGTCAGGGTTTTTTCCAGGAGAACAAGCTGTGTGAACGAGGTGGAGGATGAAAGGATCTCTGCTTCTCTGTGGGCTTCTTGCCTCTTCATGTTCAACCTTTATCACCTTTCCTAATTATTTTTGAAAACATGATTTAGAGAGCAAGCATTTTACTTCTTTAATCACTTCTGTAATTTGAAACTTAAGAGTCCAGAGCATATTTGATCCAAGACTTGAAGTGGGAGACCTTAAGTTATCATTTGGCTCAAAACTGTCTAATCACATCAACTGTGAAGTCATGGTGTGTAACTTGGCACTACAGATGCTGTTTGGGTCAAACGTTGCTGACATCCCTGTGAATAGAAGAGGCTCAGGGAGCATCATGTCAGATGTGAGCAGGGTCAGCTGGAAGCCTGGCTCTGGATTCAAGGCGATGGTGATTCTGTCCTCTTCCCCTAGGATTATATGCGTCAGGCAGGGGAAGTGACATATGCAGATGCTCACAAAGGAAGGAAAAATGAAGGAGTGATTGAGTTCAAATCCTATTCTGACATGAAAAGAGCCCTTGAAAAGCTGGACGGGACAGAAGTAAATGGCAGAAAGATTAGATTAGTGGAAGACAGACCTGGATCGAGACGGCGCCGCTCTTACTCCAGAAGCCGAAGCCATTCAAGGTATGTCTGTAATGTATCTCCTGCTGCAGTTAACGAACATAGAGCAGATTGAGACTTTGGGGTTCCAAAACACCTTGGAAATGTTTGGAGTTCTCAACAGGTCTGTTTTTTTGAGTATGTATTAGTATCCAGGGCAAATGAGGGCTGCGTTCTGCGGTGTCTCCCTTGGATGCGTGGACCTGCTCCCTGAACACCTGTCACTGTTCTTCCCTGATAACTCAGCCCTTGTTCCTTGTGGGAGCAGCTGCGTGGCCGGTGGAGCCATGTACATGGAATGAAACAGAAGGTGCTTCTAACACTTCAGCTCTGAACACCGTGTTCTGCTCCAAGCACCAGGACTAACAGTTCTTTCTCAGCTTGGAAACCTCCACCTGTTCTCTGTTTCTCAGAGATTTGTTGCTTTCCCTGTGTGACCAAGAGCTGCTTCAGCAGCACCAAGTGTTCTCCCCTTTCCATTCTAGGGTAGAACTTGTTGCAAGAAAACTCAGGCAAATCTTTACTGTTCCTAGAAGAACGTGCTTACAAAATAAAAATCTGAAGTCAAAGCTTTATGCCAGTGTCTCACCATATTCAAACTGTGATTTTATTGGGAAAGTGATTGTCCCTTAAATAAATTGGCATCTTTCTTCCAGATGAGCACCTTGCTCACAGCTAGACATGGCAGCAGGGATGAGAGGCGGGGAGAAGGGTGCTCTATGTTTGTAACTGCTTTGTGTAGCTCTGAACATTGAGCAGCTGAAAGGTGCTTTATGAAAGGTTCTGCCCACGGGGGTCACAAGCTCCCCATGGACACGTGCTAACGTGAAGCTGGTTCCCTGTGTTGCAGGTCTCACTCTCGAAGCAGACACTCCCATAAGAGCAGGAGCCGCAGTCCCAGTAGCAGCCGCTCCAAGAGCAGATCCAGATCCAGGTATGTCTTTGTCTTGGGAGAACTGAGGGCTTCCTCTTCAGTGAGAAGCATCACGTTAAATTTGCAGCAGGAACACTTTGTTTTTCTTTTCACTCCCATACTCTGCACACTCTGCTCAGACCCTAGCCACACTAAAGCAGAGCTGTCTGTTGCTTTTGCACTTCCAGGTCTGTGTCCCGTTCCAGAAGCAAGAGCCGTAGTCGAAGCAAGAGCCGTAGCAGAGGCCAGAAAGAGAAAAGCAGGACTCCAAGTAAAGAGGATAAAAGTAGGAGCCGCAGCAGGAGTGCAGAGAAATCCCGAAACAAAAGCAAGGATAAATCTGAGGGCATTCTCCATAACAGCGATGAGAAAGCCAAGAGTAGGAGCCACAGCAAGGAAAAGAGCAGGAGCAAGAGTGGGAGTAAGGAAAGGGGAGAGGCAAGGGAGAGTGTGAGGAGCAGAAGCAAGGAGAAGAGTAGAAGCAAAGACAGGGAGAAGAGCATTAGCAAGGCTAGAAGCAGGAGCAAAAGCAGGGATGAGAGTAGGAGCAGGAGCCACAGCAAGGATAAAAGGAAAAGTAGGAAGAGGAGCAGGGATGACAGCAGAAGTAGAAGCCGGAGCCGCAGCAAGAGTGAGAAAAGCAAGAGGCGCAGCAAGCGAGACAGCAAAGGCAGCAGCAAGAAGAGAAGGAAGGACAGCCACGAGCGGTCCAGGTCAGGCTCCAAAGAAAAGGAGCAGCTCAAATCCGAGTCAGACAAGAAGGAGGTGAAAGGAGAGGGGGAGGATGCAGTGTCCCGCTCCAGGTCTAGGTCCATTTCCAAGTCCAAACCAAATGTCAAATCAGATTCTCGTTCCAGGTCCAAATCTGTTTCAAAGCCAAGGTCCCAGTCCAAATCCAGGTCTAGGTCTGCCTCTAGGTCACGCTCCCGGTCGCAGTCAAGGTCCCGCTCCAGATCCTAACCTTGCTGCAACCCCACTTGGAATGGTTGGAAAAGTCTTTTGTACGTGTTTAGTAGCCGTAACCAAGTGATTGAAGTAGAAACCCTGTCGATGCTGTGTATTTTTAACAACTTGATGGTCTGTCTGTCATTAACTGCAGCACTCTCTCCCTGCAGTGCTCTCTGGTGTGAGACTGCTCCGGTCATTTTCTATCCAATAGAAAGGTTCTCTTTACATACAGTTCTTCCTTAAGCCCCCAAATTGCCCTGTTTTCCAGGGAGAGCCTTGCAGGGCATGAGCACTGCTCCCTGGTGGATTTATGGGATTGCAGTGATGCTGATAGGTAGGTAGGACAGATTCAACAGTCTTTGCCCTCAACTGATGCCCTTTGATGTCTGCCATTTAGTGGAAGTGCTAAGTCTTAAGTTTCATACTACTTTTGTTCCATATTTTTTGGACTTACAAAGTTGTGAATAGCACAGTCAAAAGGGAAAAAAAAATAGAGGTACTTGCAGTAATCTATAGGGAAAAGAACTATAGTTCCATATTCTGGTATTGTGACAATATCCTTGTTTTATATTAAATTTTTTTATTTTATTTTTCCCTGTCTTGCAAAGTACAGTGATCCCCATTTCCATGAAATTTGAATAAAGACTATTTTTGCTTGATGACATTTGGTTACATGGTGCTGTGTTTTGATTGTCACCATTTTCTATTGATCAAGGTAAGCCTGAATTTGTAGAGTCACAGAGAAAATGTTCTTAATTCAGAAAGTCACTTGACATTCAGTGTTGACACAACACTCGTATACAGTTCAGATAAGGAACTTATTTCTCCAGCATAATATCCAGGAGTTCTTCCTCCTAATAAAATACCTGTGCTTGAGAGGAGCCTTCCAGGAAAAGGAAAAAGCTTGGGATGTCCTTCTGGGCTTGGAAGCACAGAGGCTGTTCTGTGGCATGTTCCCAGCATCCCTGGGGACCTGGGGAGAAGGGAGGGCAGCTTCTAGCAAGAGTTTTGTAGGTGTGTAGGTGTTCCTGAATAATATCCCAAATTTAGACCTGGGCCATTTGCAAATTGCTCAGACTGAACTTCCCACAAGCTCTCCTGCACAATTGGCTTTGAATGAAGAAGTGACATCTCCAGCACCTGTTCTGCCTGCAAGCAACATTATGAAAAATAGAAGGCAAAATATATTTTGTGAGTTCTTGGTCTGGAATAAAAAGGTTAGTTACAGCTTCCCCTAAAACTGTCCTTTAGCCAAGTCCAAACTGCTCACAACTGATGGCAGCGGCTCTCCAGCAGGAGTCACTTCATACATGCAGTAATTCCATATAATTTGATCATTTGGAACTTGTCCTGCCATATAAAAAAGATGAAGGGGTAATAGATCATCAGAGTAGCTTTAAACACAAAATATTTCCCCACACTTTGAGAGGGGTCAGGGCTTGGCGAGTGGCTCCGACTTTATCAAGTGTCATATTACCATGGCAGCATGCGAAATCTCTGTGGAAGTGATATTTAATTTCTTCAGAAGGAAAAGCCTTTTCCAGCTATATATATTTAGTGCTTTAGCATCTTATTCCCTCAAAATGACATTTGTAATCCTTTTTGCTGCTTAGTACAGAAGCAAACCAGCCAAGACAAGATCTTTGCTAATAAAGGATAATGTCTTGGTTTGAAAAGACAGGTGTCTGCTAAGGAAGACATGAGCCTCCCTTGAAACAAAATATAAACCCCCTCCCTCCGAATTATTACAATTTTGAAATTAGGGACACTCAGGCAAAGATATGGGAATAGGGATAACAGTTCTTTACTAGGAAAATTAAAATAAAAATGCAGTAGTACAAAAAAAACACTGACAGAATCGGAATACAACCTGACACCCTGTTGGTCAGGATGTTGGCAGCAGTCCAGTGAAGTCCTCCTGCAGTGACAGATGTGGTTCTGTTGAAGCAATGATCCTATAGAAGGGTTTACTTTTCCTCTGAAGGTCCAGTGGTGGTGTAGATGGGTCTGGTCTTCCTCTGGGAATCCTGTGCAAACAGGCTGTCTCTGGTGTTCTAAATCTTAGATTTTTATCCAGGTAGGAATGCTTGGCTCCACCCCCTGGATGGAGCATGCTGTAAGACTCAATGGCCCTTTAACAGAAGATATCTCCCTGGACAGAGGATGGGTTGTGGAAGAGAAAGAAAACTGCTCCACCTGATTTCAACAGATGGTGATAGAATACATCTGGTTACATCTTGCATTACAACCTAACTATATAGGTATATTACAGAATATTAACTGCAACATACTTTTAAGAAAATCTAGCAATTATACAGACTAGGCAAAGACTAAAAAGTGACTCGTTTGTGCTGTCTGGCAACTCTGTTCCAAATGACCAAGCTGGGTTTTAGTAAGCCCTTTGGGAGAAGCACCCATTGCTTAAATATCTGAGGACAAGCCTTTGGAGGAAGGCATGTGGGAAACTTGTCTGAGGTGGAGGTCATCACTGTGTTGCAATAAGAAGAGGGAAAGCCAAAAGTCCTTCATGTGTGAGCACTGGGAGCAATGGCAGTTCCTGGCTGTGCAGTGTGGGGTTTGGACACACCACCCTCTGCAGCAGCACTGGTGCTTCACTGAGCGGGGACGAATCTTGGCATGGGCTCATCCTCCCCAGCCACCACATGTGTGGGATGGAGCGTTGGAGCAGAAATTCCTAGGGAATGGCCTTCTGGGACATCTTACTGCTGATAATTAGTGATGATTAGTGATTGGGAGCACCCCTACAACAGTGATGCCATGGACAAGGCCAGGCACACGCCTCAGTTGGGCTCTGTTGCATCATCCAATGTTCATTTCTGTCTCACGAACATCACTGAGTGAGTTTGACCCATTCATTTTGCATTAAAGTCTAGGTTTTGCATCAAAACCTCCAGCTCATATGGCTCCCTGGTGTGGGCACTTCACCTTTCCCAGCCTGGAGTTGCTGGCAATCTCAGTCTCCTGAAACTGCAGGGATCTGTCTGGCAGCAGGTGTGAAGCCAGGGCAATGGGAATAATATAAAATATTAACAATAATAATTATATTGCATGGCCAGAGAGGAAGCTTATTGGAATATCTGCAATAGTTCTGCAATATTCCCAAGTAACATTTCTGTGTGAATAATTAAATGCAAAGTGAGGACTCAGCTTTAGGCTGGAAATATCTACCCAGAATGCACTGAAAAACAGCCCCAAAAATTATTTAGTACCTGTCTTACGGGGCAAAAGCACCTTGGAGTTGAGCTCTGAGGAAGGAAGGCAGGAATGCATGTGGTGAGCATGGTGGAGGTTCTGGCAAAACAATCAGTAGAGCAGCAAGATAAAAGGGCAAGAAGCCCCAAACTAGGGATCTCTCA
Organism: Hylia prasina; assembly: GCA_013397195.1. Classification (NCBI taxonomy): domain Eukaryota; kingdom Metazoa; phylum Chordata; class Aves; order Passeriformes; family Sylviidae; genus Hylia; species Hylia prasina. Next base: position 303,572 of record VYXD01010578.1, on the reverse strand, counting down.
ACAAAACTTACAACAATTAAAATCAAATTAAGAGTCTAAATAAATATGGATGGTTCAATTACTTGTAAAATGTTTTGGCTCCAACACCCCTGTAAACCTGTACCCACTGAATGTTTCAACATTGGCTGCAAGCATCTTCACAATTTGCGGTTTAGCTGGAACTTGCTGGCACAGATGAGGTGAGAAATGTATTTGTTTTCTGACTAAATTTAAAGATTCTAAAGGGTATTTTATGCGCCTCGCTCGAGGGATGAAGAATATTGTGATGTGTATTTCAAATGAGCCATTGCAAATCTCATTTGTTATTTCCCGAAATCCCATTCCATTTAAGCTGTCACAGCTTGGGGCCCGCTTGTGCTCTCTTTCCTCCCTCACCCGTGGTGGAGAACCCACGACGCGTCATTAAAAAATCCTACCCCCACCTCTTTTATTGTTCCAATATTCAAATACAAATATAAGATGACAAACACGTTTAACAAATTCAGAGAAGAGGTGGCAATATCCTCTGTTACTCCTGGGGGTGGGAGGCAGTGGGACACTATGTTCACGATTTGCTGGATGGCGGCGGCAATGGCGATTTACAGCTCCCCTCACAAATCTCCCCAAATCCCCATCTCAGCCATGAACGTGCCCCAACGCCCGCGGCCGTGCCCAGGCTTCACCCGGTCGGCTCGGGGAGCAGCACTGGGAGTGGGGCTGTTCCCTTCGCACCCACACTGCCCCCTCCCAGTGCCCCCAGTGCCCTGCGTCTGCCCCCTCCCAGTGCCAGCCCTATCCCAGTTCATCCCCATCCCCGTGCCAGCTCTGTCCTAGGTCCTCCCCATACCCCATACCCAGTGCCCCATACCCAGTGCTGCCTATCGCAGTACCATATACCCAGTACCCCATACCTAGTACCCTGTATCCCAGCACTCCATATCCCAGCACCCCATATCCCAGCACCCCATATCCAGTACCCCGTATCACAGTACCGCCCCGCTCCCGGTCCCNGGGGCCGCCGGGAGCGCCGATGGCGCCGCCGGGCCGGGGCTGCCGGGGCCCCGCGGGGCGGAAAGTGCCTTTAAACCTCTAAAAGGGGCAAAACCACCGCAAACCGGCCGATGGACGCCGGCAGAACGCGGGTTTAAGTTCTTTGCAGGGTCTTAAAGTATTTACAGCTTCTGACATGGTGTTCGCCCAGTTTTGACGCAAGAAGTCGTGGAGAAAATGGGGGTTGTCCCGCCTGGGCACCGCTCTGGTGAAACTCTTCGGGACTGTGACAACTCAAAAATATCAACAAACATCTAAATCCAGTGCGGTAGAAACAGTTCTTGGAGACTTCCCCAAAACCAGAAAGATTTAAGTTTGAAAACAGAATATTTTACATGACAGGAAAAACAAAAAAAAAATCGAACTTTCTGGCAGTAAATTCAAAGTGCAGAACTAATGGAATGGGCATTTTGGGAAGGAAGTCAGTGCTAAATAAATAGAGGGATAAATATAATCCTTCAAAAAGTATCGATTGGTTGCGGGTAGGGATCGGTGTGGGACAGTCTGAGTGATGTTTGGTGTCAGGAGAAAGAGATTAGGACAGTTTTATGGACTCCGGGTGCCACGAGGAATCCGATTAGATTTATACTATGAAAACATTTAATTTATTCTATTACTGCCCAGATAAATTTTTTAAAAATGGCCTGTAACTGGGATTAAGGGATAAAGAGCTCTGATACTTTGTGCCAAGTTGTAAAAGACCTTTCTGGTCTGTGTTTTACTATATAGTAAAACAGAAGTAAAAAGGGGAGAGAGAACAGGGACTTGTACTTCAAACTTCCCTTCCCTACACAGCAATTATGAACAGTCTGACGTGGTCTCATCAGCGTTTTGCTTCCTCACTTTATGATCTATAATCTACTCAGATTATACCTTTCTGAGGATGGGAAGTGTCTTTTCCTGAGCAAGTATTCTTGCTTGCCCATGGGAGATATGTAATAATGATTAATAGGAGTCCCTAGGGTAGTTTGCTGGATTGCAGTCTTACAAAGTAATTACAGATGCAATTAAAACAGAGGATGTTTTTGGCCTCTGTGCACTAGTTTTGCCCTAAAATTGATTGCACCTTATCCTGCAAGTAATCCCATTAAAGATGAACGTGTGTGAAATGAATTGTAATTCCTGGTGAGTGCTGGGGTGGAATCAGAGCCCAGTTTGAGCTGCTGAGGACAGCTGGGTACAACTGCTGGGCAGGTTGTGCAGGGCTGGCTTCGTTTGTCTTGGCCAGAGGTGATATATTCTGTCTTCAGGGGTTTCATTGCCATAATGAGCAAGTTGCAGGAGGGTGAGTGGGTACACAGCCAGATGTGCTCTGCAGACCATTGCTGCCCCACTGACTCCTCAGGACCCAGGGTGTGTTTTCCTTGTCTCAGCCATGCTGTTTGTCAGCAATTTTATCACCAGTTCTTTATTTACTGAAAATTTAAGGATTTACACTGATTTTTAAAAGTAGCATTGTGAATTTATTTACAGCAGTGTCTGCAGTCTTACTTTAAATATGCTTCAAATTGTGTCGGTTTATCTGCAGGAGAAGGCCTGTCTGGCTCTTATCTCATTTCTGTGTTCATGCAAAGCTTTTAGTGCAGGTACTTCTGGGCGTGACAATATATTCCATTGGTGTTGAGGGATGTGGATTTGAGGGTGAAGCTTCAGTGTAACCCCCTTGTCCTTTTCCATGACTGCTGGTGTTTATTGAGAGATGACACGTGCTGCAAGCCTGACACTGGGACACAGAATCAGATTCCTTCAGGGTGGTAATGGAGATCATAAAATCATGGAATACCCTGATTTGGAAGGAACCCACAAGGATCATCGAGTCCAAGTCCTTGCACAGGACACCCCAACAATCCCGCTGTGAGTGTTGTCAGAGGATAAGGTGTGGCATGTCCATGTGGCAGTCCATGCCTCACCTCTGGGCAGGAAAGTGATCTGGAGGGCTAAATCCTGTTCTCAGAATTGCAGTTTGAATATCAAGAAAGTGTAGATAAACTGGATCAAAACCAGGTTGACCCACAATAGTGATTACTCTGGGCATTTGGTCCTTCTCTGTGAAATAACAAGTTTTTTTTTCTTGATTCCTGAGTTGCAGTGCAGGTTCTTCCCCACACACTGTTCCCTCTGTCCCATATTTTCTGTAGTTTTTAATCTATTTCAGCTTTTCCTCAAGCCCTCCAGTTGTGCTGCATGGGCAGAAGAGCGGGAAGAAGGAGACACAGTGGGATGAAAAATTAGATTGGAGACTTGGGGGAAAAATGACCAAGTGAGTCCTTTTAAGGAAGGCTGGCAGCTGCACACTTCTGCACGTGGAATCAATTAGCAGCCAAAGCCAACAGAGATCTGACCAAACCCTCTTTCTCCTAATTAGCATCACTCACTGTACTCCACAGGTGAAGTGTGAGGGCAGACGTGCTTTGCTGAATTTGGCAGATTATTTTCCAGAGAATGGTTCAATTTACTGTTAAAATACTTTACCTGTGAGGAATGGGTGTTTTATTTTTAGGTTTAGCATCTTTTGGCTCATCTCCTGTTGCTTTGTTTTGTTTTTTTAATTTCTGATTGAATTCAGCAAAGCGATGGGATAAATACATGGTAGAGCTAAGCAAACAGGTAGAGGTTGTATTCATGAATCACAAAGGATTTGTTTTGACAACCCTATTTATGCTGTAGCTTCTAAATTTTTTGAATGGCTGAGAGAATTGGGATTGTTCAGCCTGAAGAAAAGAAAGCTTTGAGGTGACCTAACTGCAGTTTCCAGTGCCTAAAGGGAACCTACAAGAAAGCCGGAGAGACTATTGGCAAGGGCTTGGAGTGACAGGGGAAGCGGGAATGGCTTCACACTGACAGGCAGGTTTAGATCAGATATTAGGAAGGAATTCTTCTCTGTGAGGGTGGGGAGGCCCTGGCACAGAGTGCCCAGAGAAGCTGTGGCTGCCCCTGGATCCCTGGAAGTATCCAAAGCCAGGTTGGACAGGGCTGGGAGCACCCTGGGGACAGTGGAAGGTGTCCTTGCCCATGGCAGAGGATGAGACTGGATGGGGTTTAAGGTCCCTTCAGATCCCAAATCATGGCAAGATTCTGTGATTCCACTTTGGGTCACTCCTACAGACCATGAAGGTTTTTAAGATGTGTAATTCCTGTGTGGTGCCAGGTGATGTTCAGAAGTGTGTGTAAGTGTTAAAGCGGTTACAAGTGATTCCCAGGGACTGGGATTAGCAGCTCCGTGGTTTCAGGAAGGCTGAACTAATAATGTCTAATAATGTCTCCTGACTAATAATGTCTCCTGGAGGAGACATTCCTGGGGCTCCCAGCTGAGCCCTGTGGAGTGTGAGGATTGTGCAGGGCTCAGGCAGTGGCCAGGTGCCCTCTCCAGAGCCACTGCTCTTTCCCAAGCAGGAGGAGGTGAGAGTTGGGGAAAGCAGCTCAGCACCAAAGGCTCTTAGTGAAAGGCATAAAACTGGAAGTACGCTCTGTTTCTGCCCGTCTCTTTCCATAAAGGAACAGAAGCATTAGCTCTGTGGGCATGGAATAAGGTTTTGTGCCTTCTTTTGTGTCCCTCCTAGTCTGTTTGGAATATGTCAAAATGCTGTCCAGCATGGCACGGAGTGCCCGTGAGGACAGGAGAGAGGAGCTGCTACCATGTGGCTGTCAGGGTATCACAGAAACCTACAGACAGGCAGAAAGGTGGGTGTGATGGCAAAGGGGGACAGTCAGCCTCAGTGTGAGGCAGCACTGTCAGGTGTCTTGATGCGTGTGCTCTGTGGGAATGCTGGAATGCCGGCTGGCATCAGCAGGGAGAGGGGCTGGGTGTGGAACGGGCACACATTCAGCAGCCACAGCCTATGCCAGCGCATTTCTTTTGACTGCTGAAATAGTTACGTGTGTGTGTTTTTGACACAACTGTGTCAGCAAACCAAGATGAGCACCTCACAGGCTCTGACAGTGCTTTGGGCTTCATTCTAGGATGATCTGCTCGTTTAGAGTAAACTCACAATTTTGCTGTCTGATCCTATGAGTTGACTGAGGTCACATTACCATGGTGCTGTTTATTTGTCTCCCAGTGCAATAGCACCTACCATAATCCATATGTTATTGTGTGCTTAGGGGAAACTTGGAAGGACTCTATTGTACAAATGAGCTGGACAAACTCCTGAAACCCCAAGTACTTCTTCTTGTGGTCCTGTGGCTGAACGTAGACAAAAAATGTTTGCTTCTCCCCCATACCAGCCAAAGCATCCCTCTACCTTCCTAGACCTTTTCCTACTCTAATCTTTCAGAGCAATATTTTCCTTGATTTGTAGTTACAATTTCTCCCTCTTCATGGGAAACAACAATTAGTAGGAATCGCAATGGGTGGAGCTCAGATAGAATTCCTCAGTTCTGAATTTTGTCTTTTTTTCCCTTCACTGACATAGTCTCTTCATGCCATTAGATGCTTGCCGATGGCTACTGACATTTTCTCTTGAGGCATTGGTATAATTCTGTCACAGGCTCTGAAGGTTCATTTCAGTCCCTGACTGATGAGGTTCCTGGAGATGGGGCTGTGGTTCTATTTGGTAATGGTATTAGTTCAGCCTTGCAAAATATTACTTGCCTGAGGTGGGTAACAGGTTTTGACAGATGAGTAAAGCATCATCTGTCATCATCACAGCAAAGTACAGGCGAGGAGGTGGTGTCTGAGCTCCTAAGTGTTCCAAGCAGTTCTGAGACCAGTTTAGTTGTGCTGCAAGGAGTTGTGGTGGGGTTTGTGTGTTTCTGTTTAAACTGCAGCTCTATTCCTCACTGATGGCACAGGAGAGCCTGGCAGATGTCACACATCAGGTGTCAGACACCCCTGCAGACCTCTCAGGGCCAGCTCATGCTGAGTGAGAGGAGCAGCTTCCCACCCTGTTTCAGGGCAGAAAAGTGATTTGAAAATCAGTTATTCCCAGAACAGCACAGTATCAGATGGTTCTCTTGATACCAGCTGCTTCTTGAATGGGATTTTGCCTCCTGGACCATGGAAGTTTAGCCAGAAGTGCTGCAGACTTCATGTTATTACTTGATTTACAGTCTTTGGGTTTGTTACCCCCTTGCATTCCTCACCAGAGAGAGACACTGAAATTCTCATGTCATTGGAAATTATCCTGGAAGCACCTGATACAAGATTTCTGTTGAAATGTTTCTCTTCCCATTCAGTCTGATGGGAAGAAAAACATTTATAGAAGTAGAGAGGACCCCCATCCACCCATTTAGCCTTCACACTCACTTTGTGTGAACTTCTACCCTTTTTTGGTACTGTTTTTTTATTATTATTATTATTGGTCTCCTAATGAAAGTAAGATGGACATTAAAAGCCAAAGCTGGTTTTCTGCAGTAACAGTGAGGTGGTTTCCCAATCCTGCACTGGTTCAGGGGCAGAAATGAGATCAAAACCTCAGTATTTCTGATCTCTTCCTGTGGATTCCCTGTCTAAAGATAAAGCATAGAGGTCTGGATTCAAGCATATTAATTAGGCTCCATTATCTCTGCCAGCCTGACAGTCATTTATCATTTCATAAATCTGAATCTGCAACTTGGAACTGAATGATTCATCTCAGTTTCGCAGTATCTTCTTTTGCCTTAATGTTTCTGAGATTTAAAATGCTAAAGATGAAAAGAAATCACAAATTGGGACAAATGAGGAATGTTCGGGCCTGACTGTGGTTCCTCAAAATGTTTCATGTTAGTTTCTGCTCTCTTTTTAATTGCCCCATTTACTTCCTTTTATTGGGTTGTCTTGATTTTATTGTAGATTTTACTGATAGGGAGTAGATTACAAGAAAAGCAATTCCTCTATTATATTTTACCGTGGGTTTTACTGGATTTATAAAATGCAGATATGAGAAAGACCAATAATTTTATCAGGTCTTCTCTGGTTAGGTTCAAGATTATTTTCTACATTGTGATTTTTGACAGTTTTCCTGGCCCAGTTTGAAGTAAATTCTCCAAGTTAATTACTTCTGTCCAAGTAACTTCCAAACTCTTTCTCCCAAAGGGAGCTTTGTAAATAGTCTTGGTGCTTGAGCTTCTTTATTTTTAAAGCCTGAATGCAAAAATAAAATCCAAAAAGAGATGGGTCTGCCCTTGTTGAAACTGGCAACCAACCATTTGCTACAAACAAATGTTTGTAGATGTACAAGGCTAATCAAGTATTAATATATTCAATACCACCCGACACAAGGCTCATTTAGTCCAGTTCCTGCCTCTGCCAGCAGCTGTTGGGATGTGGGTGTGTTCTGTGACCCTGACCATGGACACCGGCTGCAGATGTTCCACAACTGCAGTTCGGATAAACCAGTGGAAGCTGGGGAGCTCCTACGGAGATTATCCTGTGCTACCCAGAGATATTTGCTATTGCCATTTGCAAAGGTCTGTCATGCTTTTGGCCCAGTTAAAATAATCATGAAGAGCCATGGTGGTGCTGGAATTGGAGCTGCAGGAAGGCTGAAGTGTCCTGTGTTACCCTGCATCAGGCCCATGGGTCTGCCTTTGGCTGAATTATGCTCACACGGAACCTGTAGGTAGAAAGTTGAGCACCTGGAAGGCTTCAGGTCAAGAGTGGAGTTCAGGGGCAGACAGGGCTCTGGTGAATCAGAACCAAGGTCTGATGGTTACAAACCTGGGGTTCTGTGTTAGAGGAGGGGGAGTGGCTGTTCACATTTGCACCTTACCTTCAGCTGTTCTGTTCCTTTGTGCTGAAAACAAATACACAGAATTGCCTTCAAGGCTGCAAGTTCTGAGTCGTGGGGAGGAAAATATCAATTTCAAGTGAAATAAACTGGAGCTGAAGGAACTTTCGAGCTCTGAAAAATCAGGTTGTTATTGCCACATCAGGCATTCAGAATCAGCCCCCCAGCGTTAGACCAGTGTTGATAATCTTCCCTTTCCTCCTCCTCCTCCTCCTCCTCCTCCTCCTC
>VYXD01010578.1:242456-295566 GCA_013397195.1 Hylia prasina | reverse complement strand
TCCTCCTCCTCCTCCGAGCAGTGGGGAAGAGCTGGGAAGGACCTTCAGCTATGAGGAGACAATTCTGCCAGCAGATGTGGATAAACCGTCATGCTTGGAGTGTTCTGAGATCAGCGGTCTACATTCCCATATAACATGGAATTGGTCCACTGACTCCTTTGGGTTATTGTGCAGTGGCATAACTTTTGCCCTGTGCTCAGTCCAAGTCATTACATTTCTGCTCCTTACCCAGCTGTAACATGCCATCATAGAAACAGCTTCACTTTTATTGATTCCTCCTAATAGCAGAGAATGAACAAAGCACCACATTATTTATTAGACTGAAAGGCACCAAATGATAATGTGTTGGTTTATATTAGATGATCAAGTGTAAGAGCCCTCAGTACTTCGGTTAGTGGGTCTGGTTGGAATGTTCAGCTGGAACACGATAACTGGCTGCCTAGAGAGCTGCTTTGTCCTTAAGATTTCAAATATATATAAACAAACAAACAAACAAACATTTGCTGTTTAATCCTTTCCCCCCCTCTCTCTTCCTGCTATATTCCAGTTTTTTCATTCACAAAATACATTTTTCCTTAATACCATTCAAGAACATCTCTGGAAGGACAGATTATTTCTGGAGGGTTTGTGTGCATTTCATATTAGCAAACCTGCTCTATTGTGTAAAGGAAGATGCAGTCCTGATAGTGAATTCTTCATTTCCAGAACTTAGGAATGAGGGATAGAGCTGTGGGATGAAACTGGAGGTTGCTCCCATGATCAGCCAGGCCTCACCCTCAGATCAGAGACTGTTAGTAAAGATGCTCATTGTTTTTCTAATACAAATTTATGTGTTCTGGAATTGGGGTTGGGCTTCCCCAGCTCACCTGGCCTCTTGTGCATTGTGAGATTACGGCAGGAGGGAGCCCCAGCCTCGGTCTGCACCAGTTTGGGCAGAAACAGAACTGTTCATTCCTGTGCAGGAACATCACTGCCCTGGACACCTCTGCTCCTGCAGTGCCATGGGCACTTTCCCAGCTCCCAGGCACAGGAACTCTGTCTGGAACAGCATGTGGAGCTTGGGGATCTCCTTCCACTGACCTTCTGTCATGGCACTGAGCTGTCCTATCAACCTCAGCCCCTGGAATCTGCACCAGGATGCTGCTGCTTCTGAAGTGTTTGAGGGAAGTGAACGAGATGGAATCCTGCAGGAAGCTGAGTCTACTTAGAATTATCAGTTCTTCAGAATGGGATGTTTCTCTTTGTGTTGAAATGAAAAAGATGCTCTGTCTCCTTGGAGCTGCAGAGAAGGATGTGAGCCTTTCAGAAGCAAGTCCAGCATCTTTGAAGCTTAAAGAAATACAAGTTCTTCCCTCTTCTTCCAAAGAGAGGGAAGAACATTTGGGATGAAGTTTTGATAGGGTGCTGGAGGCACCTAACCTCACTTCCTGAGGCCAGGAAGCACACAGGAGTAGGAGAGAGAAGGGGCCTCTCCACTCAACAAGGAGCCCTGTTTCAGAGTGAAGCAAGTGCTTTCAGACAGAGGTTTCAGTGAAGTGCAGGTGATTGAGAAAAGATCTCAGACTAATGAAGTACTTAGAATAAAAGCTTTGGAACAGAGCTTGCAAATGCAACCACCTTTGACTTGCCTCTTTCATTCTGGAGTTCAGTAGCTCCATAATGCACACAGTAAAGAAGAACAAGGAGTGAGTAATCTTTGCAGCTATTTGCTCCTCAGAAAGGTGGTTTTTAGATTAATTTTTTTGATGCTTGGTTGCATTTGCAGGTCGGGAGTAATAAACGATGCACAGTGACACTGTTTAACACAATTTAATACTTTTATCTGGACCAATGAAGTGTTCCTGCATGGCCTGTGTTTTAAGCTCCAAGGCTGAATCTCTGAAGTCTGCCGTGTATCATTCCTTTTCCAAAGCTGCCCTGCATATGTCTGGATGGGTTTTCTAGTTGTCCATCTGTATTTCCTGTGATGTCCTTAGCAGGACAGGCTGTGTGTGTGCAGGGCTGAGCTGGAGCAGGGATGGGTTCAAACCCCTCCCTCCTGCCCAGCTCTCCCTCCTCCCCTTAGTGGCACACGGAGATGGGAATGGGGGTTATGGTCAATTCATCACAGGTTGTTTCTATCACTGCTCAGGGAGAGGAGTCAGAGTCCTTCCCTGCTCCAGCAGGGAATTCTTCTTGTGAGAGACAGTTTTTCATGAACTTGTGAAAGTGAGTCCATCTCACAGGCGACAGTTCTCCACACCCTGCTGCAACGTGGGTCATTCTTCCCTGGGTTAGCCCTTCAGGCTGTTCAGCATCACTTACTTTGTAAATCACCAGTTTCCTTTGATTAAATTACTCCCTGTTTCAGCAGAACTCCTTCGCAGATAGTATCACGGAGTCATTAAGGTTGGAAAAGACATCTAAGATCAACCAGGATGTACCTGAGAGTACTACTGGAGACCAGTGCTCCAAAATTAAAACATTACAAATAAAAGGAGGTTTTCTCTACTGAGGTGGTGTGGCAACACAGATTATAGTTACTTCCCTCATAATGGTATACTGAATGTCAGTTAGTGAAAGTTTGTAAAGGACTTTCACCAAACTCATTGCCTGAAAGCTATTTTAACATTTTAATTTAATGGTTGTCTTTTTCTTTACTTCTCCAGTGCCCAGACAAGCCGTGCCCTGCTCTGATTCCCAAACCTGTGAGCAAATGGATTGCTTTGAGAATGGAAAGATTTGTCCTCAAATGGGCTCCCAGCAGTACAGGGAGAGGTACAGAAATCCAGATTTCCCCCATTTTTTGTTTGAAAGCAATTAAAGGGAACTTGGTGTTGCTGTGAGTAGAATGAACCTCTCAGACCAAGTGTTACAGTTCTATATCCAGAAAATTCCTGCAGGGACCTTTAATTTCTTGAGGTCCTCAGTCCAGGCCTCCTCATTCTAAGAGGTTCAAAGACACTGGGAACAGCACAGGAATAATGTTGCACTTTTAATTTGATATTGTTTTTAATTTTGGATGTTAAATGATATCAGAGACATTCCAGATGATTGTAGAAATGGGAATAATGGAAATCTTACTACCAGCAGTGGCTGTCAGGTGACTGAGGCTGGCAGACCTGTCAGACGTCTCCGGAGGAAGAGAAGATTGCCTCTGGATTCAGATGATGAGGAGGAAAACGCATATGAGGATGAGGTAAATGAGGCTGCATGTACTTCCTTTAAAGACTGCTGTGAAAAGAGGGGCAGTTGTCTCAGAGTTCCTTGTGCAGTGCAAACTGTGTTGAGGGATGTTGTTCTGTACCTGGGGAATGGTCTGGGTCTGATCCTGATTTACATCAGTGATGGGAATATTGGTTCTGAGGAGTCACAGGGGTGAATGAATAGCTCAGGTGAAGTGAAAGTCAGGAGTTCACAGTAGTAACACCACATGTCTCCAGAATAACTGCACTCAAATACTGTTGTGTGATATTGAAGATCATTGTCAAACCACAGGGTTCGTTTGGGTTTTATTACATACTTGCATGTACTCTCACTGTACCACCAGAAAGCTGTATTAGTGGTGCATAAACAGCAGTACCTCAGTCCTGAGCTGATCTTTCCTTCAGTTTCCTGCAGCCCCTAACTCCCTCCCGGGGCCCTTTGTGCCCCTCTATGCTCTGCTCCTGCCCATCAGTGGCTCTCTGAGCCATTTTATGTTTATTCACATAATGCGGGGTTCTGTACAGCAGAGCAGAGGTAGGTGTTTGTGGGCAATAAAGCTGCAGCCTCTGCTGTCATGAGCAGTTTAACTCATCGTCTTGCTCAGCTTTTCTCTGGGATGTGGGTGAGGTGGGATGGATGTTTTCAGAAGTCCTTGCAGTCTCTCCCGTTCTCCTCATCCTCATTAGAAACTGCCCCTCTGTCCCTTCTGGGGAATGTTTGGCAGGCAGCTTTGTGTTGCCTGATTTTGGTTTGCCCTGCGAAATGACAGCCTGGGAGGAATCAAACGAAGTTTGCAAACACACAGGAGAAACAGGAATGACAGTCAGGCTTGGAGTATGACACAGGGAGACCACATTGTCTGGGGTCATCTGTGACAGGAGTTACGTGAGGCTTCTTCTTCCTTCAGGGCTTCATAAATTCCCTTTTTTTCCCTGTATCCATTCCCTGGCATAGATGGACGTAAGAAAGGAAAAAGAAGTGTTCCAGTAAGGCTGCTCATGTGAGCAGTAAATCCTGCATTGCAGAAAGCAAATCCTCTGTATAATAATCGAGATTTTGGTCCTCTGCTGCTCTTTAGCAGCCACATTTAAATGAACTTCAGTAGCGTATATTAAATAACTTGTAAAGCACTTTGGGATACCAAGATCAGCGTTATCTGTGTAACATTCCCTCCAGATGTTCTTTCAGGGTTGTTCAAGAGACAACAATGCTGGCTAATAGTCCTTTTAGTTACCTGTTACATCCGTGTTGTACCTGCATTGCGAGATGATCCGAGGGAGAGAAAAACAATCTTGCTAAACTTCTTTTTAACGTATCTGTGTCTAGGAGAAGAATAAATCAAATAATATGAAAAGCCGCAGAAACACTAAACCAATAAAACAAGGTGAGCTAAGCTCATGGTATCTTTTCTTTAATGTTTATAGATTTTTTTAGTAGCTATTATAAAGTGAATAATAATAAACAGAAGAGGAAAGGACAGGAGAGCTCATTTCACATTCAGAACAGCTTATTAGTACATAACCCTCTTACCACAGTCAGCTTCAGAGGTGTATTAGCAGGAATGTTCTGGATTTGCCTGCATGATGGGCACAGGGTAAGGATCTGGAGGGAGTCAGCTTCATCCAGAGCTCACTGAAGACAATAAGAATCTTTTTTCCATTGACTTTGGAGAGCTTCAGCGACAGCCTACAGTGCTAAGTAAAAAATAAATTGTAAACAACGTGATTGATTGTAGACTATGAGTTAAATGTATTATATACCTTAAATCAGTCAGTATGTAACTTGGGGAAGAGTTTTAATGTACATTTAGAATGTAATTTTCTGTGTGCATGACTGTGGTTCTACCAGAATGAATCCAAGTTGTTTTCATCATCTGGGAGCTGCCTCTCTAGTAGATGCATTGTGTTATTAGGAGGTTATAAATGTATGTGTGTATATATAAAAAAAAAATAATTGTGAGCTGAGCAAAAAATCACTTGGTGATCTTATTTTATTTTAGGCTTATTTTATCTGGAATTATATGCCTCTCTGTGCTGCCTGTTAGTTTATATTTAACCCCTCATTCCTCTCTAAAATGTCAGGAGGAGGAATTAATTCCCACAATTTTAAGTTACTCTGTCTTGTCCAGACTTTCCCGTGGCAACTTTCCATGGGCAACTTGCCAGCAATCCTGGTGCCACAGTTCATTTGACCTGTGATAAATGTTCATTTCCTGCGGAATGAGCACAGTTTTCCTATTGCTGGAATTCCTACTTTTCCTCAAAAGCTGGGTAACTGCCTCTTCTGGGGTGCCACAGCAAACGTGGGAGGAGAAGGAGGAGAAGGAGGAGGAGGAGGAGAAGGAGGAGGAGAAGGAGGAGGAGAAGGAGAAGGAGAAGGAGAAGGAGAAGGAGAAGGAGAAGGAGAAGGAGAAGGAGAAGGAGAAGGAGAAGGAGAAGGAGAAGGAGAAGGAGAAGGAGAAGGAGAAGGAGAAGGAGAAGGAGAAGGAGAAGGAGAAGGAGAAGGAGAAGGAGAAGGAGAAGGAGAAGGNAGGAGAAGGAGGAGGAGAAGGAGGAGGAGAAGAGAGGAGGAGAAGCAGAGAAGGAGGCATCAGAGAGAAACGTTCATTTTCTCATTGTTTTTGATTAATTAGTGCTTCCTGGAAAGAAGAAGGTATGGAACTGGTCTTCCTACTTGGAAGAGGAACAGATGCCAGCTGCTCCCCAAAAGCTGTTCAGAGAGGTTGGCAGCTTTTTTCACTCTTTTGCTGTTTTTCTCAGGCAACATCACAGGATTACTGGCTTGGTGGAGGTGGGGTTGGAGACCACCCTTAAGACAGCCAGCACTTGTATTTCTGAGTTGTAGCCGGCACTTGTATTTCTGAGTTGTTTTTGGTACAAGCAGGCAGTAAATGTTTGTTTTCTGCCCAGGGAAACAGGCATTTGCCCTAGGAGTCTCATCCAAATCAGGGTGTAAAATATGCTGATCGAATCTCAAATAAGCAGCAGCTGTTTGGATCTGCTCTGCTCTGGCTGTTAGGCAGCTTCCAAGGACGGCTGCAGAGGGACAGCCTAATGTGTGTCACATGTGCTGTGTGGTTGTACAGAGCCTTCTCAGCCTGTCACCTGAGTCCCTGGCTCAGGAAGTGGTGTGGGTTCACTCCGAGAGTGCCAGGAGGGAGGGTGGGTGCTGTCTAAGTCACATGGAGGTGCCAGAGGCTGAGTTCAGCCTTGGTGAAGCTGCCTCTGCACCCCAGTTAAATGTGCAGCTCCCAGTGAGCTCTTCAGAGCTGTTGGTCCTCCTAGAGAGAGCTTAAAGGGAGGGAAGGTCCAGTCCTGCAGAGTCATTTGCAATCCCAGTTCAAGGTGCTTTTAAACTTTTCCTGTATTTCAACTGTTTCACTTGGATTGACTGCAGATGAATGAAAAACACAAATGCTTTCTGGAATAACTGTAAAATTGGGCTGCAGTTCAAGCCTGCCTTGTCCCTTTCACCATTTGAAGATGACAAGTTACCTTTGGGGAGAATCTGGACTGACACAAAGTGATTATAGCTTTCCCAACTCTTTGATTCTGCATTGGGCTGTGAAAGGGGATTCTTTCACATTTGAGAAGAGCTCATTTCTGCATCTGCTCAAAGATGTGTTCATAGCTAATTGCAACAGTTCAGTGTATTTGAGAGAGTAATTAGAATAACGAGTAAATGTGAAATATGGTGATGGTGCCGTTACTGATCCCTGAGCCTGCACTTGTCTGTTGGAGCCACAATCACTTGGGGTGGGATTTTCTTTTCTGAGTTGAACATTTGAAGCCTGAATTATAAAAACTTTAAGCCTTAAGTATGTTATGACTGCTCTGCAATAGATTTTGTCTTTAGGAGTTAAAAACAAATATTTCTTCGCCTCTCACAGTATCAATCGTTCCCACAAGGCCGAAATGGATTTAAAGTTGGAATGAAATTGGAAGGGGTGGATCCTGAACACCCTTCTCGATTCTGTGTTCTCACAGTGGCTGAGGTAGTTGCTTTTCTTGTCTTTGATTCCAAAAGTCCCATGTACATCTAGAATTTTTTTTCAATGAAAAGTAGAAACATAAGAGTAATAATACTTTAATTAGTTAATTAATGGTAGGAGTTCAGGGTGACAGTGAAGGAATGGTGTTATGCGATTAAGGATCTTTGCCTGAAATCCTACTGCACTTGTAACTAAGAACAGCAAATCTGTTAATTGCCTGCAGTGAACAAGTATGAAAAAGAATAATGCCATGAGGCCCTAAGACTTAGTAAATATAAACAAGTCAGAATGCTTTTATGCAGCTTCAGTTATGTGAAATCTGGGTTGATCTGGTACAGGCATAAAAGTTCTGGGGCTGCTTTTGTGCCCCAGAAATGTGTGCATGGCATGGAGCAGGAGCTCTGGGAAGTTCCACTGACCAGTTCTATTTCCAGCTGTTTGAAGTGGGGAAAGAGGAGCATGGAAACTGGGAGAGCAAATGAGTTAAAATACAACAAGAGTTTCTGAGAAATAAATGAGATCCTAGGTTGTTTTCTCTGTGAGTGCAAATATGAGGGAGTGTTTTACTAGTGCTTTTCTTTCTCCTTTGTGACCCTTGGTGATAATCAGAGCTTCTTTCACTGTAGGTCCAGGGGTACAGGATGCGACTGCACTTCGATGGTTACCCAGAGTGCTACGACTTCTGGGCTAATGCTGATTCCTCAGATATCCATCCTGTGGGCTGGTGTGAAAAAACAAGCCATAAGCTGCTCCCTCCTAAAGGTATAACAGAAAATAGAGCGGTGTACAAGAAACCATAAATTCTACTAAGAACTAGATGTCCTGGCTCAGCATATTTCATTTTTAGTCTGATTTCATCATGGAACTCGATCTGAGGGGCTAAAGGGAAGAGGTTTAACTAACACAGTAACTCACAAAAGAGCAAAATATCTTCTCTGTGATATTCCCAAAGACAGACGTTGTTAGTTACAGTAGAAACTCTGGATTGGATGTCCCTCTGTGCTTCAGAACTTGCTTCTTTCTTGCGTTCAATTTCCTAGAAACCTTTGAAGGTTGAGATTAATGATTGTCCATTATGGTGAAAAAGAGAGAGCTGGTTTAGCTGAAATGCACAGCCCCTGGAGATCATAGCAGGGCAGTTATCATGCAAAGTTCATATTCTTTCCAGGTAATTTCCATTTCTGAAAAACCCACCAGAATGTACTAGGGCCATGTAAACCAATTTTTTCTCTTTTCCTAGGTTTCAAGGAGGGAGAATTTAATTGGACTTCCTATCTGAAGAACTGCAAAGCTCAAGCAGCTCCAAAAAGTCTTTTTAAGACCCTCAGCAGTGTAAGTGGTGATATGGAATAGAAGGGGTTTCAGTAGGTCTGGTGCTGAGTGAGTTTTGACCAGAATATTTATGTGGTTTTGTTATGCTCATGTCAGAGGTACAACCACAGAACAATCAGATACAAACTACTTCCTGCTGTGTTTTATTTTTAAGAAGGAAAACTGGTACCATTTTTCTTCTCTTTCCCCAGTCACTGACTTTCCAGAGAAAAAATTTGTATTTCCCTTCCTCCCTAACGCTGGAGAAAAAGATTTACTGAACCATTTATTAAATATATTACAATGGTCTGTTTTACTGTGCCCCTACAGTCGAGATATTTGTGTCACTTTCCTCTAATTTAATCACTTCCAAAATAATTTCTGGTTTCCAGCAGCATGCTTATGTGTGCCGTGGGATTCATTATGGGCCTGTGGATCTTGGGCATTTGTCATCCTTCCCCACTGTTGCTTTCTCAGTGGTGGTTAACCTCAGGTCCCATGAAATCCTCCATCCCATGTCATGTTACTGGGATGACACAAAGCCCATGGGCTGGTGGATTGGAAGCTGTGCATGGACAGTCACTGACTCCAGTAGGATCAGGGCCCAGCTCTGCCCTGCTTCCCACTCAGTCACTTCATATTCTTGAAGACTGTCTTAACTTTTCCACTAGTAAAACAGGATGTGCAATGCCCATTATCCTCAGCAAATCACTGTAGGGTGTCTCAGTCTGGGAGTCTGCAGCTGGTGGATGTACCTGGAAATGCTGTTTATTGAGCCACATTAGCTCTCTTTTAGTAATAATAACAGTCATTGCCAGAACTCATGGAAATCTTGTCTGCAAACCTCTTGGTAGTCACTGTAGTGTGTTTTGGTCTGTGGGGTTTGGGGTCAAAGGAGTTTATAAGGGGGATTTCAATGGCTTGACCAAGAGCATGGCTGATTTCCCTTTTCTGGTGTCCTGTTCCTCAGCCTGTCACACCTTCTGGGTTTCGTCTGGGAATGAAACTGGAGGCAGTGGACAAGAAGAACCCGTCACTGGTTTGTGTTGCCACCATCACGGACATGGTGGAAAACCGGCTTCTGATCCATTTCGATAACTGGGATGAGAGCTACGACTACTGGTAAAATATTCTATTTCTGATACATCTGCAGCTAGACTGGCTTTGCTTTAAATGCAGGCCCTAAAGTTGGGATCTTATATCATCTGAATAATTACTTGAGGTTTTCACAAAGAGCCAGTTACCCAGTAGTTCTACTCCCATCTGGGTGCTGGGCAGCTCAGTGCAGAACCAGTGGGGATGGCCTGAGCTGTCTGGGAAGCATTGGAGGTAAGAAAACTCCTTGTGGTGCCTGAAGGGGCTCCAGGAGAGCTGGAGGTGGCATTTGGATAAGGGACAGAGGGACAGGACACAGGGAATGGCTTCCCACTGCTAGAGGGCAGGATTAGATGGGCTATTGGGAAGGACTTATTCCCTAGGAGGGTAGAGAGGCCCTGGCACAGGGTGCCCAGAGAAGCTGTGGCTGCCTCTGGATCCCTGGCAGTGTCCAAGGCCAGGCAGGATGGGGCTTGGAGCAGCCTGGGACAGTGGGAGGTGTAGGGTGATGACAGGTGAATGGGGGGTGGAATGGAATGGGCTTTAAGATTCCTTCCAACCAAACCATTGCAAGATTTACTTTGTATTTCCCTTTCTTTTGGGACAGCCTTGAAAACCCAGTGTTACACATTCTAACGAGGCAGTGCTTGTCTTCTACACAGTGATCACACCCACTGAAAGCATCTGCTCACCTAGCAAAGGCCTATCAGACAGCATTTGAAATCCTGCCTTTCTTTTTGCTTTCCATCTGACTGGTGCCAACTTTCCCTCTTTGATTCAGGTGTGAAACGAGCAGCCCATATATCCGTCCTGTCGGCTACTGCCAAGAAACTGGAATCCCACTGACAACACCACCTGGTAGGTTGCAAGTGAGGCTTACTTCCTGCCTCAGCCAAAAAACATGCAAACTATCTTCCACATAATTACGTATTTGCAAGTTCCAGGCTCATTTCAGAACTCCTTACTGCCTGAACAATGCTATTGTTCCAACTTGTTGCCACTGCACTTTATTGTTGTTTCATAGGTCTCTGAAGAAATGGAACAAGGTTTGGTAATTTATAATTGAATTTGATTTTAGAAGGGAAAAAGTGAGAAGAATTTCTTGCAGTTCCTTCAAGGTGAGCTGGGAGAAAAAGGGATTTGTACCATGATTTCCTAGATGGAATTTCTGGAAATCACAGAATACTCTAGGTTGGAAGGATCCACAAGAATCATTGGGTCCAATCCTTAAGTGAATGGCCAATACAGGGATGGAACTACAGCCTTGGCATTGTTAGCACCATGCTGTAATGATTTCCTAGATGGAATTTCTGGAAATGAAGGAGTAAGTAAATCCACATCTCTTTATGTTGTACTGAAATTTGATAAATGAAGAGAATGTTGGCAAATAAGAGAGGACAGAATGTACAGGGAAACCAGTGTTGTTTTCAGGCCTTGGAAGTGCTCATTCCCCTTAAAAATAGCAAACATAAAAAAATTAAGCCTGGCATTTGTCAGACTGACAGCCCTGCAGCAAGAATTCCTGTGTTTGCTGTGTTCCAGGTTCACTGGAGCAGGAAGCACTGATCCCTCTGCATGGGTGGAATTGGCCTCAGTGTCTTCATTGTAGATGTAGAAGGGGTTGTGAACATTCCCTGTCAGCAGTACCACATCAGTCCGTGCTCCTGGAAGGTTAAGCAGGGCTGGGCTCTGCAGTTCTCTGCTCATATAAGGATTTCCTGTGCCCCCAACAAAACCAGTAGCAGCCAGTTCTGGTCTCTCTGCTGAGGGGCTTAAATGCAGCAGTTTGCAGACTGTATTCTGCATTTAGTCATTGCACCCTCCTGCCAAAAGGAACCCATCCTGGGGATAAAAATGACTGAAATAGGAAAAAAGTAGAGCAGTTTCTTAAATGTAATTGCCAGGGAGAGCACAGCCATGGAGCCTTTTCTCTCCAGGCTGTTGGGTTTACTCAGCCTGGGTGAGCAGGCAGCAGGAGAGGAAAAGGTTCAAAAGTCTTACAGACACTCACACATAGCGTAGTTAATAAAACAGGAAATTAATTCAGTGATGCCATTGCACATCACAGAATGCTCTGACTAGCTCATAATTGGAGTTTTGTGTAGAGAATAAGAACTGATTAAGCTGTGCAGAAATGAACTTGCCAGGGTTCAAGCCCAGTGTAAAACTGGTGAACTGGCAGAGCTGCTCTGGGTGCTGGAGGTGGTGAGTAGGAGCAAACAGGCCACACAGGCCACTTTCCAGCATCATCCATTGTAAGTGCTAATTACAGTGTCACCGAGCTGCCTTTTTGCTGTTTTTAACAGTAAATGTGGAGTTTTTCTTACAGAAATGTTAATTCTCTGTTTTTTCAGGACACAGGGATTCCAAAGCCTTCTCATGGGAGAAATACTTGGAAGAAACTAATTCTCAAGCAGCCCCAGCAAGAGCCTTTAAACTGGTGGGTAATTCTCTTTGATTGTTCTTGCTCTGGTGCTGTTATCCACCCTTTTTTTGCTAGAGGCTTTATTTGAGAGTGGTTCTCCTTGTCTGTTCCAGGAGGGTGAAACTGTGCTTTACTTTAAGATCGTCTCAGTGCTGCTAAAACAAAAACACGCAGCAAAATACAAGGTTGTGGGTTTTTTTGATACTATGGAAAGCTGGCTTGGAAAGGATTTTGACTAAACATCTTCAGTGGCTCCATTAGCAGATTTAAGAGCAGAGCTTTCAGTCTACACCGGTAACTGTGGCTTCCAGAGGTGTGTGGGAAGTGCCTCACAGAGGGCACAGAGAGGAGAAAGAGTGCAGTTATCTGGTGTCCCCTCTACATGAAGTTTTAGAAACCTTTCTAAAATTCACCTTGCAGTTGTGCCAATCTGTACTTCCCTGGCTGATGAGGCTGGAAATAAGGTAGATAAATTCATATCAAGGGTTTACATGAGCTGATGCAGGTCTTAGTCCTTCTGGGAAGGAGCCAGCTGTGCCCTCTACAGAAATAAATGTATTGACAGGTGAAGGAGCATCTCTACCAAACTCCTGGGTGCTCTAAGGCAGTCCTGAAGACTCAGTGTGAAAGTGCTTCTCTCAAACTTGGGATTTTGAGCTTTTGTTTCTTTCATTGCAGTTCAATGTGTTTATCTGGAATCTTACTGCGAGCAGAAACAAACCAAAAGCCTTTAAAATAACTGTACTTTTAAATTAGTTGGGTTTTTTTTCCTTCCATGCTGCTGGCTCACCTTGCTAAACTTTGCAATATGGTTAAAAACTCTTCCATGCCATTGTGACACTTGTCTTGGTTCCTTTTTCTGAAGTGGAAGTTGCAGGTTAATACCTGCTGCCCTCCTGTGTATTTTTGTGGAAAGGTCTTTGGGGGTGAGGAGGAAAAGAATCAGGGAGGCCTCAGATGAGAAAGGCAAAAATCCAGTGAGAGAGGTTTGATAATTGCCATATTTCAGCAGGTGTCCATGTGAGATTAGTGCAGGCTGCAGGGTGGTGTTAGGGAGGTGGAAGAGGTTCTAGCTTCTTCAGAGAACTGTAAGGCTTTCACTGGAGTTATCTGCAGCACAGTGGAACTCCAAAACATCTCTGGGATTGAGGTTTCCCATAGCTGGGAAGCACCTTGGAGCCAGGGGCAGGATGAGGAGTGGAGCCTGTCAGTGGGACACAGTTGTTGCCCCCAAGGGTGGACTAAGCTTTTTTGAGTCACACTCCTAAAATCCCAATAGAGCTGGAACATGTGAACTTAAAACTCCCAGCCCAAGTCCTCTATAAAATCTGCCATTGTGGCTTCTTCCCTCTGATTTTCAGGGTCTAAAGTGTGGTGAGAAAAGTCATCTGGACATAAGAGGGCTTTGCTCAGGACAGGGAGCCTGTTCAGTACTGAGAACTCCCTTCTTTGGATTCCTCCAAAGTGAATTGTCTTCCCAAGGGGGATGCAGCTGCCTGTCTGCCTCCTTTCCTGTTTTCCAGACATTTCTGCAGCCATTGTTCTGCTCCTTCAGGTATCAGGCTTTGATAGAAGAGTAGAAGGACCAATTCTGGCTCTCATGAAACTCCAGAGTGCAAATTAGCATCTAAAACTGTGTTTCAAAAATGAGACAGAAAAAAAAAAGGTATTTGATATATCAGCAGTTAATAGAACTCTTTCAAGCTCAAACCACGTTATTTTTCTGGCATGGTTGGACTCAAGTGCGAATAAATGGTAAAGCTATTGATTTTTTAAAAATTATTATTATTATTCCAGCTAGCAATTACAGGAAATCAGTACATAAAAATGTGGGTTGAGAGCCAGAACTGGCATTTCTCACTGAATTAGCTTTTAACAATTTTGAAGAGCTGTCTTATGTAGCCTGGAGGCACAGGTCATCAGCACAAATAGCAAGTCTTGGGTCTGGATTTCTGCCCTCTCCACCCAAAAACTCAGGAGACAGCTCCAATGTAAGCATTGTTATTTCAGCCCATCCTCTTGGGCTGGGAAGTCCAAAACATTCATAAGCTATTGCCAAGAGGGCAGCAACCCTTCAGCAACACTTAAGCAAAGAGCCTGGCTCCTCTTCTGGGCAGGATTTGGACCCTTGAGCACTCCTTCTTCAGGGAGGACAGACAAGGTTGGCTGGTTCAATAAGATGCTCTTGAAAATAAAAGCAGTTTAGATTGTCTGTTTTGTGGTGTGTCCAGTGTCTGACAGTCCATTGATGTCTGTGTCCAAGTGAAATGACCAAAGAGAAACTTCAGGTGTGGAGTTAAACCCCTTAGCTCAGGAGTGCATCTCCTTCCTGCCCCCAGCCGCTGGCAGTAAAAGATAAAGAAGACTGGGATGGAAGAGTGATTTAAATAATTTCATTAACCTGGTCATGTTCAAATAGACAACTTATCATTTCTTGCTAAAATCCTGACCTCTGGGTGCAGAAGCGAAAGGAGACATGTTTTGAATGAGCATCCATAACCTCCCACTGCAGAGATCAGAGGAGGAATTTGCAGTCAGATAAACAGAAAAAGTGGTAAAACTGTTGCTTAGAGGTTACATAGGGTGCTGCAAAGGGCACACATCAGGTCAAAGGACATTTTGGAGTTCTCCCAAAGTCTTCAGTGTTTGAGGAAAAGGGTGAGTCAGCTTCTGCAGGGGAAGGCTCCGGGGCCAGAGCTGCTGTGAGTCCCAGCACAGCAGCTCCCAGCAGTTGTTCACAAGCATTACAGGTGTTGTCATAAGGAGTAATCTGTGTAATGAGGGTAACTGTGATAGCCAGGAGCTGTAGCTCATGCCAGGGAGGATCTAGGGTAGTGAAGAGAGGCTTCACCCAATGGCATGTTCAGAGTGAAAAGGGGGGAACTGGCCACTGTCCTTGCTGGTGTGACATCACAGAATAGTCAGGTTGGAAGAGTGGCTGGAGGTCATCCATTGTAAACCCCTGCACGGCAGAGTCACCTGAAGCAGTGACACAGGTGGGTTTGGTATTCTACATCCAGGTGGGTTTGGAATGTCACCATAGAGGGAGACTCCACACCTTCCCTGGCCAGCTGTTCCAGTGCTCTGCCCCCCGCCATGGAAAATTCTTCCTCATGTTGAGATGGAACTTCCTGTGTTTTAGTTCAGGGCCATTACTTGTTTTCCTGTCACTGGGCCCCGCTGGAGAGTTTGGCACCATCCTCTGACACCTGCCCTGGAGATATTCATGTATACTGCTGAGATCTCTCCCTTCTCAGTCTCCTCTTCTAGAGAAGATCATGTCCCTGCTGTGTGGGACGTGTGCTGTCAGGCTGGGGAGGCTGTGTCAGTGGAGCTGCTTGTGGTGGTCTCTGGCCTTTTGTCCATCAGGGAAGGGTCTCCTGTCCTGGCTGGGACAGCTCCTCTGTGCTGAGCCACCTCGGTCTTCCTCTCCAGCAGTTTGGGGCTGCTGACAAACGCTCAGCTCAGTCCTCTTGGGAAGTCTGATTTTTAACCTCTTGGAAACTCTAATTTTAGTCTCTGAACAGTCTGCCATGTGAGATAACCCAAAGCTCCAAAGGCAGCTAGGGGTGGATGGAAACGGGATCACATTTCATTCAGAGCAGGTACCAGCTCTGAACTCCAAAGCTTTTTAGCATTCTGCTTACAATCCTCTCTTCCAGCGTCCCCCTCATGGATTCCAGGTTAATACAAAGTTAGAGGCTGTGGACAGACGAAATCCCATCTTGATAAGAGTGGCAACAATCGTTGACACAGACAACCATCGGGTCAAGGTACGACCTTGCTCCCACGTGCAGAGCCTGTGCTGAGAACCCCGGGGTGGGCAGTGGAGGGAAAACACTCCTTGGAAATGAGGAGCAGCAAACAACAGCCTGGCAGCTGCTGTGGCCTCTGGGCCTGCCCAGCTGGAAATGGTTCCTTTTGCTTTGTTTTGCTGAAATCTGATGTAATTGGCCTGATGTTAGTTGCTGTTCTAATGTAACTGTTTTGAACTAATGCTTGACAGTGACATCTCCCATCTCTTGGCATTTTCCTTGTGATCTCCATGACTGATGGCAGCATGAGTGTTCTTCTGGGGAAGCTGCCTGACTGGGTTTTTTCCTATCAGGAAAGGAGAACCCAAAGCAATTTAAACCCTGGTACATGTGGGAAGCAGTGTTATTCTCCATAAATGTCACATGAATGCATTTTTAACCTAGTGTTTTCATGAAAATATATTGCCCAAATAATCGGTTGTGCTTTGGCTCTGAGGAACTAAGTATGAGCCAGCTAAAGTGGAGGCTGCACTGATGGGGACTGCATGGCCACTGGCCTCCTTCCCAAAGGCTGATTACGTGGCAGGAGTGGAGTTCACTCCCCATTATCTGGTTGATTCTGAGTCTCATTGCTGTGAACAAAAACCAGCAGTGTGGCATGATACTCAGTTTGTACATTGAAACTTTGCTGCATGAACAACCAAGTAGTGTTTAAACTCCAGTGATCCTCAGTCTCTGTTAACCTGACATGAAACTGATCTACTACCAGTTTCTTCATCCAGCAGAAAATTGCAGCTTGTTCACTGCAAAACCCACTGAACTTGTTGGCTTTTATGGTGTTTTGGGATCCGCAGAAAACAAAACAAACATTTGTGTTTGCATAGCTTTGGACTTTGCGTGTTAGAGCACCCCATGGTCTGTGGGGTGACAGACTGTGTCACCAGAACCTGGTTATTCTGTGAAACACAGATGCAGGAAAACATAAGAGTTAGACTGAACAAGGAGATGATTGTGCCTGACAGAAAGATTGATCTGAAAGATTGAATGAATCAGCCCCAAGCTGAGCAAGGTGAAACAAAGGGGGAAATTAGTGTAAAAGCTGACTCATGCCCTGAACTATGTCTTTCCCTGAGACTTCTGCCTCTTTCAGATACATTTCGATGGCTGGGACCATCACTACGATTTCTGGGTGGATGCAGATAGCCCTGACATCCATCCCGTGGGCTGGTGTGACAAAACTGGGCACACTCTGCAAGTCCCTCTAGGTAAATGCAGGACACACTGTTGTTATGCTGGCTAATTTCCTCTGTGCAGTCTGCTCCTCACGTGCAAATCTTGTCTTCCTTTTTTTACGACTCTCAGGTGCTGAAGATCCAGAGGGAGCAGTGGGACAGGCGTGTCCTACTCCGGGCTGCCAGGGGATCGGGCACATCCGGGGCCCCCGATATGGAACACATTACACGTATGTGGATGAGTGCTGTTAATAACTATAACAACAGCAACAATAATAATAATGATGCAGCTCCAAGCAACTGCACTGAAATGATCTCAGGGTGGTTATTCTGGAGGTAGCTATAACTGCAATCACAGCTCCCTCTTGTGTCTAAGCAGGCTGTTTGATCATAAATTCTTTTTATACCACGCTGCAATGCAAACAGATTCATTCTCTTCAGTTTCTTCATTCCAGCAGTACTGAAGGAGTTATATTTGTGAAATAATATACCCAAGAACAACATGCAAGGAGACAGTTAAAGAGGAGAGGGCATGGGTAGGATGTTAGTGTAAATGAGGAGAGGTTCCTCATGTTTTGTGCTCTGCCTTTTGATTTCTCGTGTGCTCTTGGAAAAGGAAGCTTTTTCCCAAGTGAAATACTTTAAGAGCAAGAAAACAATCTCAGGTGGGAGGTCAGAAGACCCGGTAGTATATAATGTAGTAAACGGCTTTGAATTTTTCCGACTGAAAGTTGCAAAACTCTGTTGATTCATGAAATGTTGTTCCGATAAGCAGGTTACAGAGGATGAGCTCTTCTTGTCTTCTGGTGGCTCTTTAACAACATGACTTTAGTTTTTAATTCTGCCATACAGTCCACAGCTTTCTCACACCTAGACCTGGGTAACAGCACCTCCTGAGAATGTGTGGCCCCTTTTTTTCTGAGTTTGTGTTGGATTTCTCTGCCTGAGGTAGGGAAGACTGTATTACTATAAAGCTTTCATTGCCCTCTCTTTTTGGTTTCTCTGTCACAGCTTAGTTGGCTGCCCATACTCTGATGTGAACCTCAGCAGAGAAAACCTGTTACAGGATCGGCTGAGTGGGGAGAGACCTTCCCCTGGGAACAGCATGCAGAAAGCCAGGAGGGTGGAGACCCCTGGCCCATTGCTGGGAGGAGGGGAGTCTTCTCAGGGCAACTCTTTACAATCCAGGTGAGCTGGATTTTAGTCTTGGCCAGTTACTGGGGAGCAAAACCATTTACAAAGATGAAAACCACCAGAATTGGAAGTGATGCAGCAGAGCATTGAGTTCATCTGTCTGTAATATTGACCTGTGCCCCAGACACTCTTAACACAGAGCAGTGCACTTTTGTACCCTCGTATGCCTTAATAGGTTTCTTGATTCCTTAATCCTGGTGCTCTGGTCACATTCCAACAAAGGAAATTGCATTCTGTCTCCATACATTTTTCCTTGCTGTTTCAATTTAAAAGATGTTATTTTCCTTGGTTACCTATCCTAAAACTGTCAAGCCAAGGTTATTTTGCACTATTAAACTGCAACTGTGATCCACCTCTGGTGGGCTGAGCCCTGTGTGTGTATCACTTAGCAGCAAACAAGCTGAGTGCTCTCAGATACTTTGTTTTCTTACAAAAAAATCTTGCAGTTGAGCAGCATTGAAGGAAACGGTGCCCTAGTTCTTGAAGTGCAGGAGTCGGTTAAACCTGTTATGGGACAGACCATAATGAGGGATTTTTTAAAATCGTATTTAGTCTTCACAAATCCAGTCTCACTAGGCAAACTCCAGCAATGCTTCAGTTTTTTGTTGTACGTGAAGGCTTATCTGTATTTTAAAATTCATCTATTTGTTTAGATTTATAACATTTTCAAGATCTATTTGTCCAGAAAAAAGGAACTAATGCTTCTTTCTCCTCTCTGGCCTTCATGGACAAATTGCTTCCTCCCTTGCCACAACTATGCAGGCATCTTTGTTCCCTAATTTCCACACCAAAACTGATTGTATTTCGATGGTACTGTTACCATAAAGCTCTCTTGGGATATTTTGAATTCTCACAGAATAAATGGCATTTTAGAATTGTAATATATTTATTTTCTTCTAAGTATTTAATTTCCTTATAGTGGGAGGTCTGAATTCAGACTGTAAAATCTGGTATCACCCTGCTGCTTGTCCTCCCTTGTCCAACTCTAGCTCAGTATATACATCAAACTTCGTCATGGAAACTCTTAAATGTTATCCATAGGTATCAAGATTCAGAAATCTTTAATCTCTTGCTTTCACCATAACACAGTCGTTTCCTGTAGCTGCTGGGATCAGAGCCTGAGTCCACAGAGGCTGATTTATTTCACATAAACTCTTTCAATCCTTGCAGAAGAGGAACAAAGTACTTTGTACTCATGGAGGGGAGAGGAAAATTCTGCCACAAGGTGGTGGTTGTTGCTGTCACTTGCCAGGAGCAGGCAGCTTTGCTCTCCTGTGGGAAAAGGGAACAGAGCTACTGTCAGCTACTGTCATTTATCTGTCTTTCCAGAAAGTCTGCACCAGACAGTGAAAAGTGGCGTCAAAGCAGCATCCACACTCCATCAGAGCAGTCGGAAAACAGTGAGGAGAGAGGCTGGGGAGAGGAGAATTCCTCTGCAGACATCAAAGCCATACCAAAAACGTAAACAAGAGTTTTGTGGTGTATTTTCATGCATTAACAGTTGTGTTTCTTGATGCTGCTGCTGTATCTGAAATAAATGTGTAAATAACAAACAGCCCTATTTGATCAGAGTTTTGCAGCAGAGTGTTTTAGAATGACATGGTAAATTTCCTCCTGTTCTTTTGGGCCCTCTCTTTCCTGTGGTAAACTCAGATCTGAGTTCTGGCCATGAATTTAATAGAACAGCCCTTAGCTCAGAGAGAGGTCAGGGATGGAGCTATTGCTTATTTTAAGAGGAAAAAGTTTTTAGTTTCTATAAATCCCATTAATCTTTGTATAGATAAGAAATTACATCCATTTCTGTATCTTCTGAAATGTTTTGTAATTGTTGCTTTCAGGCTTGGGTGCTCACATGCCTATATCAAGTTTCAGCTGGTGAAACGGGAAAGCAATGGGAAAGGTTGGTTAAATTTTATTCATTCTTTCTTTGTGTGTGCCCATCTCTGCAATATCCCCACAGTCACAAAGCATTCAGAACTTCACAGGTTTTTTTGTCTTTGATTCCACTGTTGAGAGAAAGCACATGCTGGAGATGATGACAATGGTAGGTTTTCTTCCTTTAAAATAAGGAGAAAGGGTAAAACTACTTAGAAGTGAAAGGTTTAATACTTTGTGGAGTGGAGCCTTGTATTTATTAACTGAGAAGAAAAGTTTGCTCTGGTTTTTGTGCCTCTGCAAACTCCTCTGTGGTGACATGGGGTTCCCAAACAGTCTGTGACCCATGTCAAGCTGTGACAGAGCCAGCATAAGGCTCAAGGGAGACTTGCTCAAAACTTAGCAGATTAAGTTCCATCAGCCCCTTTTTTTAGACCCTTACAGGTATTCACAAACATATTCTGAATCATTTAAGGACTTTTCAAAGGTTCTCTTAAGGATGAAAAAGAAGCTAAGTGGAAAAAAACAGTGGGGTTTTTAACTGGTACATGACAGGTTAAGTTTTCAGAGCAGCTTTCTGCTATCACTTTAGCAAACCATATGCTTAACTTTCAGATTTACTATAAAAAGCCCTTTCAGAGAACTGAGCTGACCAGGCTTTTAGGAGGATTTAACATGGTAATAACTCTCCAGTCAAAAATAGCTAAGCAGGCACAAACTGGGACAGGTGCCTGGATTTTTTTTAATACTCATTTTTACCTAATGCTGAGTTCTGCAGTCAGAGCTGAGGGGTCTGCCAGCTCCAAGCTGCAGTTGCAGCTGGCAGGGAAAGCCGCCCGCTCTCCCTTCACATTCACCATCTATGGAGTGATGGAAATCAGGGGAGAGAAATGTGATCATCCACTGACCTGTAATTTCACAGTTACCCAGAGCTTTCCTCCCAGATATGGTTAAACTGTGAGATCACTGTTTCCCTCTTCATCAGAGGGAAAGTCATTTGTCTAGGTCATGGTTTGGGTGCTTAGTCCAAGGATTTGGGCTTAGTGGAGAAAAGGAATTGGTCTGAGATGGAAGCAATGCCCACCCAGCAGTGGGGGAGACCTTGTGCACAAGTGGTACCTCCTGGAGCAGGAGGTGGGGACCAGACCAACTGCTGTCTATCCCCACCACTGCAACAGTGCATAGGGAAGGAGGGAGTGACAGCCTTCTCAGGAGCAGGTCCTGTCATCACCAGGAGCACCTGAATTTAGCAGTTCTTACTCAGGCTTTATTTATCCTCCCTTGGTTTCATTATTAGAAATTGGATGTTATTGGATGCTGTCTCATGACCTTTAGGGATGTGGAGATGAGTGAGATGAGATGAGATGAGATGAGATGAGATGAGATGAGATGAGATGAGATGAGATGAGATGAGATGAGATGAGATGAGGGGACACTGGGGCCGGGGGAGTGACTGTTCACTAGGACAGGCTTTACCTCCAGAGCTGCTTCCCCTTCGGCTGGGAAGGAGCTGGCAAACCCTGGAAATCTGCTTTTTCTTTGTATTTTTGCCATTTTCCTTTGTGCTTTCCATGTAGTGACTGCTCAACCCCCACATCTTACATCCCAGCCCACTGAGAGCCGCTGAGCAGAGGCAGCAGAGGCAGCAGAGCAGCCTCTGCTCCAGGCACACTGAGCCTTCCCGAGGCCGGGATTCAGTGGGAATGCTGCAGGGATGCCACGGGATGGCGCTGGGCAGCCTTCGGGGCTGGGGGTCGGGGGCAGCCCCCCGTGCCGCTGTAAAGCAGAGGAGTGCTTCCCAGCCTGTTCCCATCCTCTGCTCTGCTTCCTGTTGTATAACCAGCATGTCCCTGTAGGACCATGACTCTGCACTGCTCCAGTGATCTCATTAGGGAGGGGTGATTCCTTCCTCCTTCTTTTGCCTTGGTTTTCAAAGCTTTCGTCACTTGACACATGAGGAGGGAGTTGATGTCTGGAGGTACCTTGAGCACTCCTGGCCTGGGAGTCTCCTGAGGAGCGTGCCCAGGCCATGCTGGCAGCAGAGCTCTGGCTACAGCTGGGGCTGGAATGGTGCCATCAGTTCCCAGCCGAGGATGCTGTTACCAGAACTCCTCCACCTTGTCAATAAAACGCTGCAAACATCTTCTCTGTTAGCAGCATGACATCATTTTCCAGGGAAGAAGCTAACGATAAAGCCTCCAGCCTGGCAATCTTATTTTTTTTTCCCTTTCTCCTGCTCAGGAGGGTGGGGAGAACACCCTGAGAGCTCTGTGTGCCACACAGTAGCCGTGCCTGGCTCTGCTCACCCTGCCTTGCTTTCCCCTCCAGGCTGTGACCCTTCCTCCTGCTCTGTTGTAGTTGCTCCTGCTTGAAGCCTGGCTCTGACTTGTCTTGTTTTCTTTTCCAGGCCCTGATTTGGATCTCCAGCAGGCCCTCCACCAGTCTATCTTCATGCCTTCCCTGGCCTCTAACCCAACCCACCGCCTGCATCTCTTCTGGGAGCAGCACTGCAGGCTCTTGCCGGAGGTCTCGGGCCTGACAGCCAAACAAGTTGCCAAATGGACTGTGGAGGAGGTGAGTTACCTGTTGCCTGCTCCACTCTCCCAGGCTGCAGGATTGCCAGATCACTCCTTCTCTGGAGTGCTAATTGGGAGTCGTCTTTATTTCCTTTCCTCTCCTAGGCAGTGCTCTTCTGTTTGCTCTGCATGTACCACAGCTAACTCAGCTGGAAGTTAGTCCCAAGATCCTTTATCAGGGAGGGGAAGGACCCCTGTTAACCCTCTGGTATCCACAGCTTACTGCCCTCAACAGGATCCCCTCCCTCCCTCTGTTTATTTACCCCTCGATCTCTCAGTCCTCAGGCCTGAAGCATCATTCTGAGAGCAGATTCCCCTTCTCTGATCTCCCTCCCCCTCTCCTGTGACTTTGCTGCTGATTCACTTTTCCAGTGCAGACAATTCCAAACTGCACTGTGCATGCCCACTCCTGCAGCATCTCCCTGCCTGATTCCCTGGGAACAAAACTGCCCACAGCCTGACCTGATTTCTGGCAGAGGTAGCTGTGCAGCTGGAGATGTGTCTCTGCAGCTCTTCAGATGTCTCCTGTAATTAGGTGGTATGTGAAAAAGCCAGTGTTCTGTGTGCTGAGTAGTTGGTTTTTGCCTCGATGCCTTGGGCATAAATAATATTTCTCTCTGCGCTTGGGACGTGGTGACAATTTGGATCCTGGTGCTTAATTGCAGGGCATTTAATTCCAGAGAAATGTGCTGTAGTGTTGTGCTTGCAAGGATGCAGGGAATCTGCAAAGTAGGAAAAAGGTACTGCTGTTCATGATGCAGAGAGGATCTTCAGAGACTTTTAGGCAGTGCATTTTCCCTAAGTGCCTCTTAACATCAGATAAATCCAATCTTGACTTTGCTCTTCATGCTGGAGGAGTGGTGGGAGTGGTGGGATTGCAGTGATGTGGGAGATGGGAACCACAGCAGTTGGGAAAGGGACAGAGCAATTAGTGTTGATGTTTTAAAACCTGGTACTTTTTTTTTGTTGAGTTGTTGTGTTTTGATGGTAGTGTTGGGTTTTGGTTGTGGTGTTTTTTGTTTTTTGGGGTTTTTTTTAATAAAAATGTGTTAGAATTAAAT
This sequence comes from Hylia prasina, assembly GCA_013397195.1. NCBI lineage: Eukaryota > Metazoa > Chordata > Aves > Passeriformes > Sylviidae > Hylia > Hylia prasina. The sequence continues at coordinate 271,865 of VYXD01010578.1, read as the reverse complement.
TCATACCAAAGAGGAAAAAAATCTCCAAAAGATTTACTATTCCTGTCCTTTTGAGAAAGCTTCCAATGATTTGTCCAAAAGGTCTTTTAGCAAATCAATAAAGTCAGAGGCAGATAATCCTCTGACATGATAATCAAAATCTCTTTCTTTTGGATAAAACAGGAGGCTGCTTCATGGAAGTAGTGTCAGGATGCAAGCCAAATAAAATTTGTCCTTTGCAGTTGACCTTTAAAGCAACTTCTGGGTAAATTTAACTGGGATACTAGTTTGAAAACAGATGAGTGTGAGCAGGGACCACAGACATGGATGCAGGGCACTGGATAGAGGGATTCAAACCCAGAATAAACTGAACTCTGCTGCAGCCTGAAACAACTGGGGAACTTTTGGCTGCCAGTAGCAGTGTGAATGGCACATTAAAAAGCTCAGTTGTAGCACCACTGTGGACTAGCTGAAGTCATTACAGGGTTTGTCTTGAATTTCAGTAAAGTGGGTCTGGTTTTGCAAATTATGTTCATCACAAATTCCCAGAGGAATCAATTTGGGCTCTCTCCGAGCACTTGCAGGATCAGCATGTGCAGTGCAATGTAGCCACAGGTCTGGGAGTTGAAAGCAGCAGGACTTGCTGTGTTTTAGGGAGTCCAAAGTACATTTGGTCCTTTGGCATTTGGGCTCCCAACATCTTCCTGTAGGGCAAACATTTGCCTTTGGGTTGTGCTTTGAACTCCGCTTCACAAAGGAGTCCATTCTGCTGATCTGAAACAGGAGTGATGGGCGTGTAAAATTCTCCTTTGGTTTCAGGCTGAAGAACTGTTTTTATTTTATAAAACCCACATTAAGGGAAAAAACGTTGCTTTGATTCTCTGCTGGGTGAGAACAGCTGAAATGGCAGAGCAGCAGCAACAGCAGTATTTAGTGGCCCTCAAGCTAAGAAAGTCGTGGTATCACTGAGCAGTCACTAAGAGTAGTTACTTTAATGCAGCTTTGGTGTTTTTGAAAGCTTCCTGTCATGTTTTCAGAGCACAGATTATTGACGCATAGAAGAATATGAAAGTATGTTAGAGTTGTATTGTTCATTAGTTAATCCTGCTCCAAATGCTAATATCTGGGGGGGGGAACTGTCCTTGTGCCAAGTGAGAGTGGGTTTCTAAATTCCAGTTAACCCAGCTCCTTTTTGTGGCCTCAGAGGAGGTCAGGCCTGCATTAGCTGTTGAAGGGGTGCAGTGTGGGGCTGCTTTGTCACCACAGGCCATCAATCCTGTGCTGATCTCAATGTGTCTGCCACACATCAGCACCTTCCAGCAGGGCCACATCCAGTTCCCAGGATGTTCTCAGGATTACGCAAAGCTCTTTTTCAAGCCTTTTCCCTTCACCAATGTGCTTTGGAAGTGTAAGAGTTTCCAGCAGACAGTTCTGAGCCGTGGGGTGGCTCCGGCAGGAAGGGCCACCAGACTTTCACCTCCTCATAAAAAAGCTCTGATCCCTCTGAGATGTTCCCAACCTGCCCAACACCTGTTCCACCCTCACTTTAAGCCTCCCCAGTCTCCGCCTTTCCCAGGGTTCAAGGCTTTCCTGCCACCATTGTGGGGTTGTTTTGGTTTCCTGTGGTGTTTTGTTCCTGTGCTCCCAAGCCTCCCTTGTCCCTCAACTGCCCCATCTTGGTTTGGGAACCCTCCTCCCCAGCAGTGACAGCCAGGCACGTCCCTGTGGCTCGGTGGGGTCTGTCTCATGTCCTGGGAGGGACCTTCTTTCCCGTTTTCTCCTCTTGCATCTTCCTTCCCTCTCTTTTCTCCATTCCTGGTAAACCCCAGGGCTGCTGTTTGTTCAAGAGGCCTCTCCAGTGGGGCAGGGAGCTTGCAGTGTCCCTACAAAGCACTTTGGGGCAGATAAAAGGTCTGTCACTCCGTGTTGGTGACAGTAACCAGCTGCAGTTGTGCAGGGAAGGATACAGGAGCAAGGCAAGCCTGGGTCATTCCTTGGAGATGTCTGCCAGCCTCTCAGTGCCGCAGACACTAAAGAGCACTCAGCTCTTGCCCCGAGGGTCCAACTGTCTGTTAAATTCTCAAAGGAACCAGACCTGGCAGAAGGATTTGCCTTTGTATTTTAATTGTTAGCAGATGGGGGGACTCAATAGGAAAGTAGTATTTTGTTATTGGTTACTGATAGTTTACACTTCTACAGAAGAAAATTTGGAGTCACAGAGATGTGGATTTTAGAGGTTCCCTTTAAGATGGAGTGGAACAGGAGGAAGAAGGAGCGGGATGCTCTGCTTTCAGTTTACATAACAGAAACCTTGGGACTCAGAGCTGCTCCTGCCAGGGCAGAGCAAACCTGGAGGGCACTCTGAGTGCCCTGTTCCTGCCAGGCTGGAACTGGGAGGGAGGAATGACTCCAAGGCTAGTGGTAGGATGACCTGGAGGTACAGGGACGTGATTTTGGAGAGACTTTGACAGTTCCGACTTGAAGGGAGCCTGTATCTGACAGTGACCCCTCCCAACTGCTTGTTTGTGTACAGGGAAGAAATGTCACATCTGCAACAACTCATATGGTTACGCCTCATGAAGCAGAAGCTGCTCCTGCAAGGGAGCATCCAATTAACAGGAGATGTTTGATCTGATTACGCCACAATATACAAATCTCCTCTGAACCAGTGAAGCTGCAGCTGGAGAAGACAATGCACATTAAGTCATCCTCGACTACACACAGGGCTGCTCCTCACACTCCTTGGTGTTACATAATGTAACCTCAGTGCTGCTTGCATGACTCCAGGGAGATTATTCCAAATGTTAACAGATTCCTTGTTTAGAAAGGTTTTTCCCTATTGTGAAATGTAAAATTAACTTTTACTTGTTTAATCCTCTTGGTTCCTTGGCTCCTGTGCACCCAGCACAGATTAAATGAAACCAAAACTCCTTTGCTTCCCAGCTCTTCTACCTTTGCAGGTTGGTAAACCAGCAGTGCTCATTCGGTTGGTTTATCTTGTCTCTTACAGGCATGTCATCTTGGGAAACTGTCTAAATCCTTTTTTCTTGTTAGCTTTACTTTCCATCAATACTGTAGAGAAAGTGAAGTTGTGAGTGAATTTAAAGTAATCTAAGCCATATACAGCTTTTAATCTGGAAAAATAATGTTGATTCTGTGAGGACCTTTTAGAGGAGTGCAGAAGCTGGATTCTTACAGGGAGAGAAATGGTCAAATGGCAATAGGGGCAGTTACTGGTGGTAACCAAAATATGCAGAGGAGTCGCAAGCAACAACCCAGCAGTGTTTTTTTCATCTATATCCTTCATTAATATGAGAGGTTTGAGTATTAAAGTTTAAAAAATTCTTGCATAGAGAATTCTCATACAGATAAAAGAAGTCTTTTCTTGATCGTGTCTTACTGTAATTGTCTGTGTTTCCTTTCTCTCACATGCAATTGCAGGTGGTGAGCTTTATCCAGCGTTTACCTGGCTGCAAAGAACAAGCGTCTGTGTTCAGGGAAGAGGTAAGTGGGGTGTGCCCAGACGCTGTGCTGCAGATCCCTGGAATTTCAGCAGGGAGCTCAGACCTGCTCAGCCGTGTCATTGCAGAGCAGTGGCATTTAGGAGGCAGCCTCAGCATGGAGCTGAATTCCACCGTGGCTAATTGCATCCTGCTGCTTTAAATTTCCCCTGCAGTTCCAATCATGGAGCTTATGCTTAACATCCTGTCTTGGACCGTTGTGCCATGGGTTTGGCACTGCTGTAAAGATGCCCTGTTGGAATGGTTAGTGAGGCTCTCATCTGCTACCTCTAATGAGGACATGTGCGTACTTCTCCTGGGGAGCCCTGGCAGGCTCAGGGTTTCCCAGGAATCGCTGGCTTCCCCCATGGGCTGGTGAGAGCAGGAGGGGAACCTTTCTTTTTGACAAGCATGTCCTATGTGCGGTGTGTCCTGTCAATACTGCCACGGGCTGGACTCTGGTCCCATTCCTGGCATGTTCGCCATGGCCTCTGGGAGACCTCCATGGGCACAGGATGTGGCTGTGCTGGTTTTTGGCACAACTTTGTAGGTGGATCACAGACAAGGATGTGTTGGGGGCTTCTGCTTCCACTTACATTGCAGGTATCACTTGGAGGTTCTTTAGGAGCCCCTGATGAATTTGCACAGATGCACCTTGTCCCGGACTCATCTCACAGTGTGGGCATCTCATGGGGGTGGAATTCTTCCCCTGTGTCCTGCTCAGATGATTCCTCACCTACAGAGCTCTCTCCAGCCATGGGCATCACCATCAGAAGCATGTGGAGCTCCTGGAGTGAATCCAAAGGAGACCACAGAGATTCTTCAGGGGCCGGAGGCCCTCTGCTCTGAAGCCAGGCTGGGAGAGCTGGAGAGTCTCATCTGGAGAAGAGAAGGCTCCAGGGAGACCTCAGAGCACCTTGCAGTCCCTAAGGGGGCTTCAGCAGAGCTGGAGAGGGATTTCAGATGAGGAGTTACAGGACAAGGGGCAATGGCCTTACCCTGAAGGAGGGTGGACATTGGAAAAAAGTTCCTCTCGGAGGGTGAAGGAGGCCCTGCCACAGGGTGACCAGGGAAGCTGTGGCTACCCCATCCTGGAAGTGTCCAAGGTGAGGTTGGACAGGGTTTGGAGCAACCTGGTCTAGTGGGAAGTGTCCTGCGCATGGCAGGGGGTGGAACAGGATGAGCTTTAAGGGTCCTTCCAAACCATCCCATGGTTCTGTGAGTCTGTCCTCAGAGCTCTCCTGTGTGGCTGTAAGAGCTCCAGGGAAGGGCTGGAGTCACTTCCACTTTGTGACTGGAAGGGGCAAGTCTCTAATGGCTGGCTGCTCCAGAGCTGGATCCCTTTCAAGGGAAATGAGGCTGCAGTGCATTTTGTGGATTTATGTATCTGTGGGGTTTTTTCCCTTGTTTTAAAAACCGTGCAGACACACAAAAAATAGGAAGCAAAAGAAATAGAGGCTTGCAAAAAGCACTGTCCACAATGTGACAATACAGTAGAGTACTTGTGAACTGAATATAGTGGGAATAGTGCAATTTGTTCAAATGAACCCATCTTTTACTGTAGCTGAAATGTAAAAGGGATTTCTAGGGAAGATGTATTCAGAGGTGAGATATACCAGCAAATCTCTTAATAAATCCAGGCATTCTCCATGTATTTTATTTCTTCTGGTCCTGAACACAGTAACTGCTTTCTGGTTCTGAGAGTGCCATAACCACAGTCTGTTCTAATCCTTATTTTCTGCTGCCTCAAAAGTGTGATTCCCTATGCCAGATTTAGAGGGACTTGTGTTGTTTTTCCAGTTTATGCTCAAACCACATTGTCAGTTTGAAATTAAAACCCTTTCAGCAGTTTGGCTTTGGCCAGAGTACAGGTGTGAGTGACAGGAGAGCTGATTTCCCCCACACTGGCCAGAATCAGCCTCCATGTGCTTCATGTCCAGGATAAATAAATCCCTTGCAGACTTTCCCTGGTGGGGGGCTGGAAGGGGATAAGTTACTGCTTACATTAGGAGCGAAGAGAACAAATTGTGCACAGGATTCTAAAGCCTATCCAAAGAAGATGGAACAAAGAAATTAATAATAAAGCACAGACTTGCTTCTAGGTCCAGTTCAGGGCAGGACTGTTTAAAATAAGCAAGTGTGAGGCAATGCAGTGACAATGAAACATAGGAATAAATAATACTGGACACAAAACCATTTTGAAATGTAAGACTGTTTTCTAGCAGTTTTCTGCTCCTCTTGACTCCATTATTTAATTTAAGCAGAACACTCCCATTTGTTTCAGGCTATTTTTAACACATTCATGGCAGCAGTGTAGACTTGAGAAAGCTTGAAAATAAGATTCAAGGACATGGTGTGGCCATCTGTGGATTGGGAGCACGGCTGTCATTCCCAGTGGAGGAATTAACTTCCCAGTTACTTAAGTGGCAGGTTAAGTAACTGGCTTGAGGGTCTCTTGTCTGGTGAGAGGTGGGAAAACCAAATCTCCTGGCTCCCAACTCTTTGCTTTAATTATGTGTTCTCTGAGTTTACTCAGTGTTTCCTCTTCCACCAGGCATTGACATCTGAAAATATTCTAGTTGGGGAGACTACAAAAATAGCATAGTTGTTATTCTAGTTGGGCTGAGTGTCCAGTGCTGTGTGCTGCACTGGTTAGCATCAACTGAGAGGAGGAGACGCTGTGAGTCTCTGTAAATGGACTTTAATGGAATAACTTAGAGAGACACGTATTGTTTGTCTGTTTCCATTAATCTTTGGCTTCATCCCTGCAGCATTTGAGGTTTATATTAATTATATCTGTATTATCTCTATGGATGTTCTTGCTCGAGTGAATTTTTAACCTTTTCCCGAAACTGTGTCATGATTCCATTTGCTGCTACCTACAGCATCCTGGATTTTCACATTTTCACGTGTAATCAAATATATCTCCTTGTTGATGGATTAGGAGACTGTGTTTTTCCAGCCATACTGCATCTTCACTATGCCTTAGTTTATATAGCATATGGACTCATGGAATGGTTTGAGTTAGAAAAACCCTTAAAGCTCATCTCATTCTACCTCTGCCATGGTTGGGGCCTGGAGTTTCTCCATTTCTAGGGAAAGCGCTGTGAGATGAGGTCTGTGTCCCTTGGAAAGGGGACATCATAGGGTGTAGGGGCCAGAACTAGGCAGGAATCCCAGAATGACCAGAAGTGGGAATCGTGTCTGTCCCTTGGTGATTAATCCCTATCCTGTTGGTGTTCCAATCTCCAGCAGATAGATGGTGAGGCCTTCCTGCTCCTCAAGCAGAACGACATCGTTAAAATACTCAGTATTAAGCTGGGCCCTGCCCTGAAGATCTACAATGCCATCCTCATGTTCAAGTCTGCAGAAGACAACTGAGAAGAGGCCTTTGGCAGATCCAGGAGGAATTAACAGGGAATGGATCTTCAGCTGTGAGCATTACACAGATGGATTGGGACTCAGATGAATTTTAAATAGAATTTAGTAAAAATGGTTTGAGGTTATAAAAATCCTGCCATGGTCTGGAATATGGGGCAGCTTCACTTCCAAGAAGAGGATAATACTATATTTTGTAATTGATTTTGGTTTTGATATATCAATCTCTTTTTGAGATGGAGAAGAAACCTCCAGTTCTAAGGGGAATCCAGGGTAGCACTGGTGGAGCTGCAGGAGCAAGAAAAAAGTTTTGAGTAAAACTGGCTTTGTGTCCAGTTATAGTGCCTGAAAGACTGAGTGATCACCAGAGGGATTAATGTGTTCTGTGTAATAAAAGAGAGGAAAAAGATGCACTTCAGAACAACTCCCCCATATCCTTCACTTTTCAATGACTCAGGAGCTGACCTTTTCAGGACTGTTTGTGGAATCCCAGTTTTTCCTGCTCATCCTGGTTGTTGTGACACGCTTGGCTGCTGGGCTGCTTACACTCTGGCAGCAAGGGAGCCTTCCATCCAGGATGGCTTGCACTGGTTCTGCCAGCAAGCAGAATGTCCTCATTCCTGTCATTCCCTGTCAGGAGGCAGGGGCAGTGCAGGTGGGCTTTGGGTAGGCAAAGATCCCATAAGGACATCTGCTGCTGGAGACAGATGTATTTTAGCTGTAATTCTCCCATCAGTGCTTTTGTGCAGCTCCTTCTGGGCCAGGAACATCTTCTGGCAAAATGGCACAGTCAGGAACACTTGGGGATTGGTGTGTGTTTGTTATTGCCCTTTCCACTGTCAGCCAAATGCTAGGAATAGGAGCTGGAAAGCCAGCAGTGGCCAGAGTGTGTGTGTAAACAGATTTCCCAGAATGAAATGGCTTTTCTCTTGAACCATCCAAGCTGTTGAATTTGCTTTGGCCTTCTCCCCTTGAGGTGGACTTTGGTGTGTTCTGCCAGAGAGCTGAAGGGCAGGCCAGCAACTCCTCTGCCTCTGGGAGGGGGCAGGCAGAGCACTCAGGGATGTGAGATTGGAGAGGAATCAGGATTTAAACAGCAAAATGGGGGAACACTTCCTTCCCAAAAGAGAGAGAGCTGCTGTGTATGGGGAAGGGAGTGGAGCCTGGGGCTGTGTTGCTGCACATGCAGCCTGTGCTCTCCTGGATGGGAGCATGGGTGGTTCCTGCTCCAGCAGAGGCAGTTTAAGGAGCATGCCATGGGCATCCTGGGGGGCGGTTTCCACACAAGTACTTCCCAAGCTGTCCTCTCCCTATGGAAGCCCTGGCAGACAGGATGAGCCCCATTGGGCCCTGCTCCGTGTTCCCACTTACTGCTGGCAGCACCAGCTCGTGGCTCTCCCACTGGCCACTCTTCCTGATGGCTGTTTGGCTGTTCTAGAACCACCTCAGCTCAGGCAGCCCTTGCAGCCCTTCATCTGTAGCTGCCAAGGCTGAATCCTGTGTGTGGGAGCCCTTGGGAGCTCTTGAGGGTGTGACCCAGTGCTGCCAAAAGCAGGTTCTGCCCTCAGCCTCTGCCAGGCTGTGTGGGTGTCTCAGGGCACTGCATGGTGATGCAATCCATCCACAGGCACCTCAAACTCCCTTGGCATTTCTGCCACCAGCGTGGCTTCCCAGGAGCTGTCAGGAACAGAGTGAACACGCTGTCCATGACTGTGTGGTGACACAAGGAACACACTTGTTCCCCCTTCCTGCATCACCCACATCCTTTGTCCAACCCTCCTGCTGCTGAGAAGGTTCTTGTTACTTGTCTGAAGCAGAAGGTTCCTTAAAATTTTAAATAGAATCCACACCACTGAAGCCATTCAGTCCTGGAGTAATATTTAGAGCGGTTTGTTTTTTGTTTTGTTTTTTTTGGGTTCGTTTGGGGTTTTTTTTCGGGGGGGGGGGGGGGTTGGGGTTTTTTTTTTTGGTTTTGGTTTTTTTTTATAAAAATTTAAGGAATTTAAGCCTTCACAGAGAAGACACAGATTTGATGGGATATTTAATAGTTGAACTATTAAATATCAGCCAGGCAGCTGCAGGGGAGAAATTTATTGCAGTGTTAAGGACTAGGCAAGGGGTAAATTTAGTTTATTAAAATACATTTTTAGTATGATAACCAGGATATTCACCAAAGAGTCACATTCCTCTATCCTGCTCTGCACATCCAGTGTCAACATTAAGACTTGAATTGTAAGTGGTATGTCCTGTCCTCTGACAGAACTCGCCTTCTGGGCAAAGCAAAATTGTTTCTTAACAACTGGAATAGAGGATCCAGAGCTGGGCTGTTTTATTCTTGGCTCTCCACTGACTTGCTAAATAACCCTGAGCCCTTCCTTGCCCCAGTTTCCACTCTGTGACACCCAGCCAGGCAGGACAAGTGCAATTTCGCCTTTTCGTGTTCCAAGCAAGCAGGTCCTGCCAGATTTTCTGTTTCACATCCTTCCTTTGGGAGCCTAAGTTGGGGGCCAGCAGATTGCCTCTAGCAATAAACCAAAATATAATATTAATTCCATTTCTTTCACTATATATAGATGGAGGATGAAGAGAATCGGTTAAACAAGCAATGAGATTCTAGTCAGTGAAATTATTCAAACAGAAGAGAAATCTTTAATCCTTGGGGCTTCCAAGCTAGCTGGATCAAAGAGGAAAATGTGTGCTTGGAGGTTTTCAGTGACAGCCAGCGCAGTGCTTTCAGCAGGGGGGAAGGAGGAACCTCTTAGGGATAGAAGGAGGAATGTGCTTCTTGTGCCTTTTTTTGTAATCTGATAATTGTCTTTGCAGAGCAAACAAGAATGTGCACACATCTATTACCCACTCCTTTCCCAAATATAGCTGTATTCCAGTAAAATCCAGCAACTTCACAGGACAGAATGACTTCCAGTGTCTTCACTGGACACATTTAAAACTCCCTGATATTTACTAGATAGGAAAAAACTAAACCAGCTCATCTTTTAGCCCCATAACTTAGGAATTCATCAGTTACTGGTGCCATTCCACTTGTGTCAGGGAGTGCTGCTTTCCACTGTGTCTTGGTAAGTTGTTCCTTCTGCCTGTCCAAACTCTGCTCCGCCTGTTCCCAGTCCTGCCCCAGGCCTGTGGCATGGCCAGGGCTCTGCAGAGGCCTTTGGTGATCTGATGCCTTTTGTAATTTGAAATGTGCACTTTGAAGCAAAAATCAAAACACTGTGGCTCTGCAGGGAGCAAAACTGAAGCTGGTTAATGCCAGCTGGGATTGGGAGGATTTCGAGTCTGCTGGATGTCAGCAGGAACCAGTTGTTGGCCCAGCTGAACCCAGGAGTCTCTTAGCAGTACAGATATATTCCTTAGAAGTAACTCAGAGCTGTGACAAGTTCCCATGCGCCAGCAGTAGAATTGGGAATTTCCAGTTCTCAAAATCTTATTCCTGGCTGTTTTTGTTCCTTTACCAGTGTTTTTGAAATTCAGAGCAATCAAGTTTTTTCTCTTTTTCTCTTTTTCTCCTCGGCTGGCAGTCCTGTTAATTTTTTTCTGTGCCATCAGCAACAATCATTCTTGTAATCTAGTAGCAGCAAATTTCAGCTCTGGAAAATGAATCACATTAAAGTTGGACAGCAAAACTCCACAGCCAAAGGAAAAGCCCAACACTCGGCCCAGGGATAAGCCAGTTCAGCTGTACAAGATTTTCTGCCTGCTACTTTTATGCCCTGCTTAGGGATTTATATACTGCAGAGAGCTTTAAAGTTTTTGACATCCCCTATCATGTGATGAGCCAGCTTATTTTGGAGATTCCTGTTACTTGTACTGGAAGCACATGCAGGGGAATGGAGCAGGGGTTCAGCTCAGTCTCAGAAATGTCTGCCTGTTTTAAACCAAATACTTGACCTTTTTGACACTAGCCATGACCTTGCACTCCACCGATGCTTTCCTCTGGAAATGTGAATAAAATTAATATAAGTTCACACCTGGTTGGTTTATTTCTTCTGTGTGTGGGGCTGACCTCAGCAGTGCTCAGGGACACAAGGCTGGCTCCCCTGGAGGGCTGGCACTGGGAGGACTTGGTTAACATGTTGTCCTTCCTGTAAACCTAAGCCTGGCAGTCACAACACAAGACAACATGTTCATTTTTATCTCCTTTGTCTGTATCTCCTATCTCTGTACTTGAGCACTCCTTGATGTGTTCACAAGACAGATGCAACTGCACCTGGTCCCCAATTCCTTGCTCTCCTCTGCTGCTGCCAGGGTTTAATCATAGAATCCTGGGATGATTTGGTATGGAAAGGACCTTAAAGACCATCCAGAGGTGGACTAGCTACAGCTGCTCTGGACAATCAGTGCTCGGGCCTCCCCATCCTCTCAGGAACAATTCCTGCCTAATCTCCCATCCATCCCTGTCCTCTGGCAGTGGGAAGCCATTCCCTGTGTTCTGTCCGTCCAGTCCCTTGTCCAAAGTCCTTCTCTGGTTCTCCCAGAGACCCTGTAGGCACTGGAAGGCTCATGGTTTCCTCTTGAATTCCTTAATCATTCATGGTTTCCTATCACAAACAATCCCAGAACTCTTCATCTTCTTAAAGCAGCTCCCAAAGTTGGGTTTTTAACTAAAACTAGCAAGAACTTGTTTTCAGTATGAATCCATGTTAGAACTCTGCGTTTTGGGGTCTGTCTGTTTTCCCTTTCCTTAATGCCCCCTGAGCTTCTTCACTGTATGTCCATAACCTTGATAATTACCTTTTTCTGCTCTAATCATTATTAGCTGATAAATTGCAAACCATTCTCTAATGTGTCCCAAAATGAGGCATTGATCTTTTCCTCCTGCTCCTCCCCAGGGGTGTTTGGAGCTGCATCTGCAGCAGGTCACCCATCCAAGGGCAGAGAGGCCACATTGGCAGCTGAGGTTTGCAAACCTGAAACTAAAAATATTGGGGAGTTGGCTCCCAGCCATAATTGCTAAACTATCCCATCTTTGGGGTAAACATTCACTCTCATTGGTTTTTCCCTTCCAACGTTTTTGCTTCTATTTAAACTGTGGCATGTTTGCTTTTGTTGCTGTGATCGGATTCCCGGTCTGGGGAGCTGAGCTGCTTGGAGCAAGCTCAGGAACATCAAATGCTGGCCTGTACTCTTGTTAGTTCCCTTGAGGCTGTGCTGGGTTGTGTGGCTATGTCCTTGCACTTTGGAGATCTGAGTTCTCCACAGCAGCAATTTTTTTTCCCCCCATGATTTTGATGAAGAAGTTTGAGCAGAGCAAGGAGCATCAATCACCCAAATGGCTGATTGCATTTGCAGATTATTCTGCTCAGGCAAACATGGAAAATTTTTTGTCCCAAGTTGTATTTCTCCTTGAGCAGGGAAAATATGTGGTTGATCTTTTTTGCCTGCTCAAGTTATTCTTTCAGCGCTGACCATGCTCTCCGGAACTGGTTCGTCCCTTGTGCTAAGATCCATCACAAGATGTTCAGTGGGGTTTGCAAACCCACTGGAGGGACTGTAGAGGTCTCTCATTTTATCAGGTAACCTGCTGTTAGCTGTGGATGTACAAGGAGGGGGCTACAAACCCCAGCTCTCACTTTCTCACACTGGCTGGATCCTGCACCACCCTGGTTTCCACAACAAACCTCATCTGACAACCTAAAATTCTCAAATTCTACAACTTTCTCAGGAGCAGGAACTGTAAAGACAAACCATTGCACTCCCCTGACAGCCCAGCCCAGTGGGAAGAAGGATGTGGGGATGGATGGAGAGGGAACCTACTGTCTCCATCCTGCACTCTGCAGCTGATGGGCAAATTCCAGCTTCAGGAGAAAAAGAGAGTGGTGGCATTAGAGAAAAACGAAGTGTTGGAGGGGTTAAAGAAAGCTGCTGTGCTCTGCCCAGCCAGCTGCAGAAGTGCCAGATCTTTCCCAAATAACACTCCACTATTTATTGACTTTGCCTGTCATTTCCCCTAATATTTTCTTCTCCTTGCCACAACGTACAGGCTCAGCTTATTAATTGCCCCATGACACTTTCTCCTCTCTACATTCTTCACCATCCAGACACTTCTAATGTAAGCAAGATATTTTTTGGAGTCATACATTTGCTGCTGGAACATTTCCAGCTGCTTCTTCAAGAAATGTGCTGAAGGCCTTTGCAGAAGTATATCAGTGCCAGAGCCCCCAGAGGTGCTGGCTTTCCCCCAGGAAACCCCTTCCCACCCACTGCCATCCTGGACCAGGGCACTGGTGCCTTCAGTCATGTGCTTTGTCCTCAAAAAAAGGGTCATGGCTTCACCATCATTTAACCTGGTGCCCTCACATGTGGGTCCTTTTGGGCCATAGAGTGGCTTTTTGCAGCAATGCTGGTTGAAGGAGCTTTTTAAACCAGAGCCTTGTCTGTGTACCTTTCAGCACTTGAGTAGACTCAAATTCCCTGGGTGTTCCGAAATGCTTCCAAAAGGTTGTTCCAAACTGAGGTGGTTTCAGTGGGTCAGGGTTGCCAAAGGCCTTTACTTTGTGCACCCTCCTAAAACTCGAAAGGGATTTTCTGCTCCAGGCTCAGGTGCCCGGAGCCCGGGGCTCCAGCGTTTGTTATCCCTGGCAGGACTGGAGCAGGGGAGGCTGTGCTATGTCTCTGCTGCTCAAAGTGGGACCACACAACTACTCAATGGGTCTCCAGATGGCTTTCTTGAACTCATCTCTCTCATGGGTGGAATTGAAAAAGGCCAGAGAAGAGGCTCAGATATAAATTTCCCCATTCCCAAGCATGTCTGTGCTGCTGGTTGATGGCTGGGGAAGGTCTTGCTCTTCATTTCAGAAGAAACACAACAGCTGAAACATTGATTTTTATTTTCTTCCTCACAAAGAGGTATTTTCCTCCTCCTTGCACTTTGCCAGCACGCCACATGCTGAAAGAATTAACCAGATTAAGCCTTCAGAGCTCAGTAGCACCTTCTCCCTTTTTCTCTCTGTTTTTTGGGGTTTTTTTTCCCTCTCTCTGGCTGTGCCTGTGGGATTTCTCCTTCCCCACCAATCAATTCTTTATGGAATCAATTAATTCTGCCGCTATGACACCATCAGTCCCCTTCCTTTTCATGAATGCTGCACACACGTGAGCCCACGGGCATCCCCTTCTCTTTATCAACATCCCTCCTTCCCAACGCCATCCACTCCGCAGATGCCTCTGACCCTGTGTCCCTCCTGGGGCTGGTGGGTTGAGCATCAGAGGACGGGGTGTCCCTTGGGTCTGGCAGGGTAAAGGCAGCCCCAAGAATTTCCCTCCTCCAAATCCTGTCACAAACCAGCAGGAAGATGCTCTTGGGCGGCAGCAGCGCAGCGCTAGCAGCATCTCAACTTCCCCTGCTCCCACCAAGCCAGGCTGCAGATCCTGGCCCTGGCAGAAAGCCCAGGGTAAACCAGAGCAAGCAGCAGTGGATCCGCCCGGCTCAGCTGGAGGCAGGAGCCCTGTCTGTGTACCAGCACCACAGCACCCAGAGGGGAGAGGCTCCAGCGATGACCCGGGATTCTGGTGGGATCCCTGTGTCCCCATGGTGCTCCCCAGGTGGAGATCAGGCTGGGCTGGAAGCAGAAAGGAACCTTGGAGCTATGGTTGGTGCAGGCAGGAGCGATGCTGGTGGCTGCAGCACAAGCTGTGCTGCTCATCTTGTTGCAGCAACAAGTCTCCAGCAAAGGCAGCTCTGGGAATGCTTTCACAAGGGATGGGAGGCCCCTTTACCACTCTCCATAAATCAGCCAGCAGGGTTTCTGTGTCTTCCTTGCTGCTTTCTCTGTTTCCCAGGATTTTGCAAAACTATGGGCTGAGCAACCTATTTGGAAGGAAACTGCCCTAAACAACCCCTGAAACAGGCAGTTGATAAAGGAACCAATTACGTTTCAAATAAATAGAGCATTTTTGGCTTTGGATCAAAACCAAGTTGTGTTCAGTGTTACCAGTTTCAGTGAGTCATTTCTTTTTATACCCAGGCAGTTTCTCTTATAAAATGTGCATGAAGACTCACTGTAAGCAGGGCAGGAAGCAGACTGTGGGGTTTTTTACTATTGCAGAAGGTTTCCCCAGGACAGACCCACCAAAGCTTTTCCTTGCCTTGAAGCTGGTGCTTGTTTATTTCTGTTTACAAGCAAATTCCGTTAAGAACAAAGAGTGATGGTGTGGATGACTCTACTACATGTTAGCACTGTTTTTCCAGCTAGATGTTGGAAGTAACTCTGTATCCATGACAAATGAAAAACCTTTATAATCTTGAATTGGAGCTTCTGTGATCGTGGAGCCAAGGAACTTTCTTGCAGGCAGGATAAAAATACAGGGTTTGCCCCTGGAATGGCGAAGTAAAGGACTGGACATGAGCACAGACAAAATAGCCCATGTCCACTAGGAACCACTAATAGCTGGTGGTGATAACCAGGAGGAGAATAATATGTTAATGTCCCCCAAAAATCAATATCCAGCCTAGCTGGAGACTTGCCATGGCTCAACCATGAGCTTTGGCTCTCACCCACACTCGAGAGGTGCTTAAGTAGCACCAAAGACATCAGGAGTTCACAGTCTTTGTGGTGAAGTGATGGAGCCCAGGTCCTCCTCAGGAGCATTCTGTCACCCACATGAGATGGATGTGATCTTCCTGCATGAGCTTTGCCAGTGGGAAGAGCTGGGAATATGGGTTTAAGTCCTACAGATTGTTAGAAAGCAGGTAATTCATCTCTGAAGAGGAGTATGATGTATTATAGTGAATTCTCCAAGTGCTGTTTGATTTTAAATCCTAGAAAGCATCCAAAAGATGCTACAAGGATGCTGAAAGGTCTTGGGGGGCCATACAGGGGGTGGCTGAGGGCACTCAGTGTGTTCAGCTGGAGCAGAACACACTGAGGGCAGAGCTCAGCAGGGGCTGCAGCTCCTCCCAAGGGGCAGCTCCCATCCCTGTTCTGGGGCAGGGACAGCACCCAGGGCACGGCTGGAGCTGGGCCAGGGCAGGCTCAGGCTGCAGAGCAGGGAAAGGTTCTTCCCCCAGAGGTGCTGGCACTGCCCAGGCTCTCCAGGGAATGGGCACGGCCCCGAGGCTGCCAGAGCTCCAGGAGCCTTTGGACAGAGCTCCGAGGATGCCCAGGGGGGATTGTTGGGGAGTCTTGGCAGAGCCCTGTGGGTCCCTTCCAGCTCAGGACATTCTGATTCCATGACCTTCCAGGGTGCTCAGCCAGAGCAGTAGCATCTGCATCCCTTTAAGAAGACGTGTCTGGTCAAGATCATCCACCACATCCCCTGAAACAAGATTTAAAATAGGAGACCTCCCCTTCAAAGAGTCAGCTTTATTTAGCAGTAAAATTGATTAATTGCTGGAAGGGATAAAGAAAACAAAGTCTCCTGTTGTTCCCATGGGGTCAGGCTTGCTCTGTCAGAGACGTCCTGCAAACACCAGGTGCTTTCACCTTCCCTTGCCCTGCTCCCACTGTGCTGCTCTTTGTTTTGGACCCTGAGGGATCATCCCTCTGCCTTGTTTAAGAGAGAGGAGCATCACGCAGACAGGTGCAGGGACTGCAGTAGCTACCACAAAGAGTGTCAGCTGCTCAGCATGAGGGCAGACGAGGACAGGAGCTCCAGCCTGAGCCTGCTCCTCCTGCACACGAATGCTTCCAGCTCTCATCCCTTCTCCCTGACATGCGAGAGAGAGCTGGGAATGGGATAGGACAAGTTTGATATGATCTGGTGTGGTCCAGAGACATGCTGGGCACTGTCAAAAGTCTGATTCATTTCAAGTGGCATCAGCCCTCACAAAGCTGAGCATCATGTCTGAGGTACCTCAGCTCCAGCGCTGGACACAGGAGGAATCCTTCTCCTTACACAGCTCTTTCGGGATTAGATGTGTGGAAATGCTGATTTTCTCCTTTAACCCGCAGAAGAGCTCAGGGGACGGCTGATTTTCAGCTGGCTGAGGTCACACGTGGTGAATTCCCTCAGACAAGATTATGCAATGCTTTCTGTAGTATTTGTTGTGTGTTTTATTCTAATAACACAGCACAGTTTTTCTCCTCTCTCCTCTTTCCTCATGCCTGCCTGCCCAGGCTCTGAGCATGATTAACCTAGAAAAGCTCCCTGCAATGTTCAGCAAATGCTGGATAACTTTAGGAAAGCATCACCTGAGAAGCATCCCCAGCTGAAGGGGTGCAGAGGTGAGGTGTGGTGGGGCTCTGTCCTCACAGGACAAGAGAGTCCCTTAATTCGCTGCTGCTCAGGCAGCTCAGTTAAATCCATAGATGGAAAAATTCAGTAGTTGCATGTGAGATCATTAAATAGTCCCAAAAGAGTGAAAAAAACCACACCTTGATATTCCTACAGGAGCTCAGCTTCATCAGGACTCATAAAATCACCACTTGAGCTGTGGCAGAGTGTTAATTATTTTCTTGCCTACTACAGCCATATGTGTAATTGCTCCAGTCCCTTTAACAGGGTTAGCAAAGTGCTCTCCCACATGGCACCTCCTTTTTTTCTCTGGATTTTATCTAGGCACTTGGAGACTGGATCCAAGTCTACTTAGCATAGTGTCAAAAATCATTGCTCGTCAGATGATCCTTTTCCCCTGGGCCACTGATGCCAAAAGAGTTTTGCACTGTTGCCTTGGGAGAACTCCAGGATTTGTGAGCTGATTTGTTTCCCTCTTCTCCACAAAATCACCCCGAATTTCATATCATCTCTAGGAAGATTAAGCAACATTCTGACAGCTGAGCTCCCTCTTGGTTCAGGATTCCCAGGGATTGCTTCTCTCTGGGTGAGATCCAAGGCCAGGGCTGTTCTTCAGTTGCTGTTTAATTAGTTTCTAAGTTCTTCCAGTGCTAGTGTAGATCTACATAAATTAAGTATAATAATCTCTATAAGCACTTCTGTAAGGAACAGAGCTTTAGAAGGTCCCATGGCACAGATTCCCCCCACCTCCCTTTGGAGGATGTCTCCTCCCCTCCCTGTTTCTTCCCCCTTTTTAGCCTGTTTTTAGCTCCAACTCCTTTTTTCTTGCTCTGTCTGGGTCAGGATCTCCAGCCAAACACCCCATGGCAAAAGGGCTGGGAACAGATGGAGGAGGTGGCTTGGGCCCTTGTGGGTGGCTCAGACCTCTCAGGATGGCTCTGCCACCACCAATCTGTGCTGAGTTCCACCATGAGCCTCTGTGGAAAAGAAAAATGCTGCTTTTGTTTCCTCTGCAGCCCCCAGAGAGGCTCTAACGCCTGAGCTTGACTCCTTGACAATCTTTAGCTGCTAATCACACCCAAAAGTGCCTGCAGATACAACCAGTGGTAAATGCACAGATCTAATCACGCCAGGGAAGGGGAGAGGTGCCATTTAGCAACTCTAGAAAAAGGATCAGCCTTCTTCAGACTATCAGTCCTTGGGGAACGATAACACATGCAATATTCAGTGGGACATGGAGAGCAACACAGGAGGAGCCAGAAATACACCACAAAGAATCTCACTGGTGGAGATGATGAAGCTGAAGAGAATCAGAGGTCTGGAAAGCCTCAGCCAGAGCCACTGTGTCTTGAGACTTTCACTGACTCCCTCCAGCTCATGCTTAGAGTGGGAGAAACCCATGGCCTTTCCCCACCACATGATAGTGTTTTGTGCATCAGGAGGGTTCCCAAACCATGGAATCCCTGTGGGGAGCAGGGGAGGATGGAGGGGAGTGGGCACATGGGGCAGCTTGTGCATGTGGCCCCTCTGCTCTCTGGAGGAGACCAGCACAGCCCTAATCTCATTACAGCATTTTCCATAATACTACAACATGGACATAATTATTACAGGATTTTCTGTTACCCAGTCTGTAATTGAAAACTTACTGGGAGAAACAGTGTCAGGTTCCCTAAATGAAAGTTATCCCTTTTGCTCCCAAAAACCCCGTTTCTTGTTACTTCCACTCATTCCCTCATGGGCCCCTTTGCTACTGTCTCCTCCCTTGCTCAGTCCTTAGGTGGCCACAGAATGTCTTCATTTCTGCATTCAGCATGGTTTAATCCTCTCCAGAGGGATTATGAAGAGCATTTTTCATGGTTGTTGCTGCCTTTGCAGCGGAGGCCGGTCGGCTGTGACCATCCCAGGACTGGCGCTGGGCTGCAGGGACTCACTGCAGTCATTTATGTGGAGTGTGGATTGGGATGGGACATTGGAGGCTTGGTGTTTCCAAGGTAGAACTTCTGAGCAGTGGTGGTAACTGGTGTGATTTCCCCTCCTGAATTCCATCCAGCATCCAGCGTCCTCCGCACTGCTCTGTGCTCGTCAGCGCGTCCTTTCCAGAGCCCTTTTGGAGAGGAGGGGTGAAAACTCACCCTGTGCCAAGGAATTCCAGCCGAGGGCTTTGGAGCTTGCTGAGGTTCAGGGGCGAGAAGCAAAAGGGAAAGGGCTGGGCTGTTTAATTGCAAACAACATTACTAGCTTCGCTCGTAAATGCCTGTGTGCTCAGCTCCGGACCTGTCCCGAGCGAGCAGGAGCTCACAGCGCCTGCTCCCAGGGTCTGGAGTTGGCAGCTCTTGGAGACTTCTCCACAATAACCGAAGCACAGGACAGCGCCGGGAAAGGCTGAGCCATCCTGCGTTCGTGCAGGGCTCCTCTGGGCGAGCTGGGCGCAAAGCCAAACACGGCCAGCGCTGCGGGGGTGGCGTGTTGGCTTCGCTCGGCGGCTCGCTAGAAGGTGGGGCGGATTAAGCGCCAGGAGGGGCTGGGGGCTTTGGGGGGAGCTCTGTGTGTGTGTCTGTGTGTATGTTCACGGTGCAAACGGCTCCGCTTGCCAGCGGTAATAGCTGCCATATGGAGCACGGTGCGGAGGATGCTTGGGCGGCAGCGGGCACAGACTGGTTCTCACGATCAGTTTAGGCTGCAGAATGTTCTTTGTGAGCCCTTTTTCCCTGGAGAGCGGCTGTCTGGGGGATGTTCACATACTGGGTGCGTTGCCGGTGTCGGGAAATGAAACCTCCTGATGCCGCTGGTTTTGTGTCCCATCCCCAGTGCCCAGGGTGGCGCTGGGGACACCAGGGTGCCTCTGGTGCATCTTGTGAGGTATTTGCAGCACAACTCTGATGAGGAATGGCTGAGGGGGCTGGGAAAGGGGCTCAGCCTGGAGAAAAGGACGCTCAGAGGGTACCTTGTGGCTCTGCACAATTCCCTGACAGGAGGGGACAGCTGGGGGCTTGGGCTCTGCTCCCAGGGAACAGGGACAGGAGGAGAGGGAATGGCCTCAGGCTGGGCCAGGGGAGGCTCAGGTTGGATACTGGGAAGTATTTCTTCATGGAAAGGGTCACCCAGCTCTAGCACAGGCTGCCTGAGGCAGCAGTGGATTCCCGATCCTTGGAAGGATTTAAGAGATGTGCAGATGTGTCACTTGGGGACATGGCCAACAGTGGCCTTTGGCAGTGCTGGGGAATGGTTGGACTTGATGATCTCAGAGGGTTTTTCCAACCTGGACAATTCTGTGATTTCCCTGATTTTAGCCATCTTCTCAGATCACAGAATCCCAGAATGATTTGTCTTGGAAGAGACTGTAAATCTCATCCCATTCCACCTCTGTGTTATGGTCAGGGAGCTTCCACTAGACCGAGCCTCATTCAACCTGGCCTTGAACCCTTCCAGGGATGGGGCAGCCACAACTTCTCTGACCAACCTGTGCCAGGGTCTCACTGCACTCAGAGGGAAGGATTCCTTTCAAATGTTCCACTTATCCCTGCCCTCTGGCAGAGGGAAGTCATTATCCCTTGTCTTGTGCCTCCAGGCCCTTGTCTTTAGCTCTTCGGGAGCCCCTTCAGGCCCTGGAAGGGACTCTCAAATCTCCCTGGACCCTTCCCTTCTCCAGGCTGGACACCCTCAGCTCTCCCAGCCTGGCTGGGGATCCTGCCCAGCACCACGGGGAGATCCCACCTCCTGTCTTGCCCTGTTTCCAAAGCCTCTGCACACCCACACAAGGAAAAACCTCACAGGATCAGCTCCAGAAGTGTCCTGCCTTATCCCCAAGCTCATCTCTGTCCCCAGAGCCTCTACCTCAAGCAGTTTCTACTGGGTGAGCTCCAGCTGGCAGTTCCATTTATCTGGCTGCATTAAAGTGCCTGGCAGGTTGTATTATTCTTTAAGTACATGAGGCTTTTCCAAAACTCGTCTCCCAGTAGTAGGCTGGCAGTGGGGAAATATTGCAGGATCCCAGCTTGTAGTTCCCAGTGACTTTCCCCAGCCAATAGTCACTGCTGTGTGATGCTGGAACTCCTACATCCTGCTTTTCCCTGATAAGTAGGGAAAAGTGGAGCTACAACTTAATCATTTGGGCTGTTTTTTCTCATTTCCAGTCAGCTGTGGATCTGCTTATTTTCATCTAGAAAATAATGTATATAAAATATATATGTATATTTCATATATGTGCATATATATATTTATGTATATAAAATATATACATATACATATATAACATATACCTGTAGTTAGTTCAATTGAGATCAAAGTACAGTCCCTCCTTTCATCTGGGAGATGCAGGGTGTAATTAAAAGTTATCTATTCTGCCAATAATAATTAAATAAGTGCTTTTATTAACCAGGGCAGCACCCTTTTTGATTAGCATCAGCAGGATCCAAGGATGACAAGCAAGATGTTGCAGTATCCTGCATTAATGGTTAAGTATCCTGCCCTGGGACTACTAGGATAAAAATCTGAGATGTATTACAGGCTGAAGGGAGGGAATGGAAACTGGAGTTTTTATATCCCATAACACTTAGGGCATTAGCAAAAGGAGCTCTGACCTGCACCGTGTATCCTCTGGGAGCCACAGCCAAATCCAGTCTGCTGTCAGCTCCCAGTGCTTGACATGGGGATCCCTGGCCCCCATCTCATTGTTCCCCATCCCCTCTGGCTCTGTCCCTAGTCCATCCCACTCCTGGTTCCAGTGCTCAGCATCCAGCCCCACTCACAGCCCGAGTGGGACCCTCCCCAGCACCAGCCCAGGGCAGGGGAGATGCCCCCAACTTTTCTGCATGGTAGGAGAGGACATCAAAGGCACCAAACCGCTGCCTCATCCATGCCCTGCCTCGGCTTCTCTGCCCATCTCTCAGTTTGCATCATGGAAAATGATGTCCACGGGGTGCAGCCAAGGCCACTGGCTCAACTCCACATGCCCGGGGCCAGCTGAGACGCAAACACGAGCTCCTATTCTGTTCTGGGAGGGGGCATTTGTCGTCTCCCTCCCTGATCCTGTATCTCTTCCCCTCTTCCAGAACAGTTACAGCTGCTCAGGAAACACCAGGGAAAGCCAGCAGAAGAAACTGCTGTGTTTCTCTCCTTTCTTCTTATCCGCCAGCCAGATCCAATTAAACTCACAGGAGCTCAGCTCTTCCGTCCTTCCCTTTTAATTTCAGACCCTCTGGTAAGAGAAGACATGATCAAATGGAAGATTAAATGTCTGATGCCTGGGATTTGGGATTACCAGAGCTGGGCTGAATGGCCAGAGGTAGAAGGATGTGGCTGGTTCAGGGAGGTATTGGGCTGGTGGTGCTTCTCCATATCTTGTCTATCATCTGTGGCATCGAAAGGGCAGGGAAGTGTGAATCCCCTGCACAGATCCAGCCCAGAGCTGTTCCAAAAGAAAAAGCTTCACTCCATGCTGCTCAGAAGTGGCTTTGGGAGGGGATTTCTGTTCAGGGCTGGGGGTGAGGTCCAAAATCCCCCCACAGCAGCAGGGTGGGCCTCTATGGAGCCAAGTCTCTTGGGCTGGTAGGTAACAGCATGGGATAACCCCTGTCATAAACCAAACATGCATCACCCTGCCTCCCATCTGCTCTTCGCTCCATATGGGAGAGTTTCAGGCTTTGATGGCTGGAAAGATGCTGCTGATTTATTCATGGCCACTTCCCACCCATTAGCGTTAATAGCTCTTCCTGCTCTCTGTCTATGGAGCCTCTCAGTGACCTAGGAAGGTCAAGCACAGTGAGGTGCTGAAGCCCAAATAATTTCCTGGAAATAACTGGTGTGGTGAGTTTCCATCCTCAACATCTGACGTTTCCAGCAGAGCAGGAGAAGGGTGCCTGCAAATGTCCCCTCTCTGTTTCTTCTTCCTCTTGATCTTCTCACTTTAGAGAAGAAATTGCAAAGTTGAAATTGTAGAGGGTCGCCACAGCCTTCCTCCCAGCTACTCCTGGCTGCACCATATGGCAAACAGGCTCTGTTCCAGCTTGCTTCGGGTAGGAAAGTGCCCTTTGGGTGGAAATGTGTCCTTTGCATGAATCCCAGACCTATATAAGCCCCATGGCTTTTGATGAGGTCACCACATCTCAATCCACTGAGCAGCCAGGGGGTTTCCAGGACCTTCCCAGGGGAGAGAAAATCATTTGTCCAAGATAAACCCCCATGTCTGAACTGACCAGATGGAAATGAGTTTCCCAAAAGCTGCTGTTTAATGCCTGGGTGTTCCTGCCTTTCGGGTCCCACAGCTCCAAACCCATCACCCCCTCAAAAGGTTAATTTTGCCAACACCACCCTTAACATGACCAGAGTGCAGTTCCAGCCCTGCTTCTGGGCTGGTTTCTCTGAAGAGCAGGGGAGGAAGGATTTGTGGGATCAATTTTGTGGGATTTGTGGGTGGGGGAGCATTATGCATCCTCCCATGCTCCAGAAAGTGGGAGAAGCTCTTGTGTGTACTGGCTCCATGTCTGTGAGGTGATGTGGGTGGGGGGGATCCAAATTTGTCAAGGAAAGGGCTGCAGAGGATGTTTTGTACCCTGGGATGAAACAGAATATTCCAAAAAAGAAAGCTTTGTGGCTGAGATTGGGCTCATCTCCCTTTTCAGGGGATCCCGCCCAATTCCTCCCCCCTCCTGAGGTCTCAGCTCTCTAGACGTTATTTGAAACAGGGACATGGATAAATGCAATAACATTCCAGAGATGCTGAGATGTGGCTGATGGGCCAGGAGAAGATAAATGTGTTAGTGCTGAGGCACTGCACAGGCTCCTCCTGTTCCTGCCTAACCTCAATAGCCAACTTTAAAGCACAAGAAAAGGCTGTGGATATTGCATTAGGTGATTTTCTTATTCTGGTTTGGGGTTTGGTTGGTTTTTTTTTTTTTAATTTACTTATCCTTTAGGGGCTTGGTAGCAGAACCAGAGCCTTCTCTGGGGCTGCTGGAAGAGCTGATGCTCAGGCACAGCAAGAGACACCATTTCAGTGAGGATATTCGCTGTAGTTGGGAACACTGGGCTCAGGTATCTGAATTGCCAGTAACAGCCATTTAATGTTCTGACCCAAGAGGTGTCCTCAGTCTGTGAATCAAGCAGATGAAGGGACATTTTTGTCTTATGGGTAACCAAGCACCCGAGTCATGCTGTTTTCCTTGTGTGATGGACTTGGGATGCTCAGCTCCTGCATCACCAAAGCAGATATTGAAGCGTTTTGGGCAGGGGCTTTTGGTACAGGATGGCTCCATGTCCCACTGTGGGAACAAGGAGCAGAGACACTGCCAGACCCTGTGGTTTCACCTCCCTCAGGCTTGGAGCAGGGGGCAGCACCTTCCCCCTGCAAGCTCCTCATGAAGGCCTGGTGCTAATGAGGGTGTGATTTAATGAGGGAGGGAACAAGGAACAAGGTTCTGGGATGTGGATCCTGGCATGGGTCAGGGATGGATGGAGGACAATGCTCTCCTGGTGTGCTCCATCCCTTCAGAGTGACAATGCCTTGAGGGCTTCTGCAGTGCAGACGTCATCCCATCATCCCATCGACCACACTTGTTAGCTGACTGTAAAGCTCTTTCCCCTCAGCTGGAGTTTGCCCCTTCTAAGCTTGTTCCTGAGCTCCCACAGCTCAGCAATTCAATTAAACAGGGTCTAAAATGCATTTCCCTCAGTGAGTGTTCAAATTTGGTCTTGATGGGTTCATTGGATTCCCATGGGATTTCTCCTGTAGGATGAAACATCAGGAAGATCCCTCAACCTCTGCCCCAAGCCACTAGGGTTTCACACAGCCACTGCCAGTGAGAGCCCAACCTGTCCCAAACCTTTCCCTGCCTGCTCTGGCAAAGCAAGAAAGGGTTGAAAATCCAAATTACCTCCCCCACAAGAGGCATGTGGAGCTGGAAATGTTATGGCTCATTTTGAAATGAAAAGGCAATCTCAGAATATTGCATTTCTGTAAAGTATCTCATCCCAGCTTTAGCTGAAGTACTTCAGCTTTTATTTCTGTTACTTCAACATTAGCAAGCATTAATGTTAGTAATTTAGGATATAACTGAAATGACAAACCAAAACACTTCGATGCAAGAAACTTTCTGAAAGCTAGTGAAGATCTAGAAGGATGAGCCTTTTGGTGCATTTTGGGATAATCCTTCAAGACAGTCCACTCTTCCCATCAGAAGTTGTATCTTGATCCTTTGTGTGATCAAGAAAAGCAAGTGATGACCAGATGCAGTTATTCTAGAGCAAACCCCCCTCTCCTGAATGCTTCTGACTGCTTAAAATCCATTCTGCCTGCAGTGACCCCCTGAGCCACCCATTGAGTGCTGGGTGTGTGTAGAAGAGATCAAGCACCTTCCCTGCAGCTCTCTGCTCACAGTGTGTGTTACAGACATGGGGCTACAGACGTTAAACTCACTTTAGTGCATCTCCTGCCCAGCCTGTGCTAACACTGCACTGTCCAAGCTGGAAATGCAATGCCCCAGTAGTTTCTGGCAAGTGCTGTCCCAGGTCTGCAGCCTCTCGCTTCCTGCTCCTCCTCCTTTTCATCCTCCTCCTCTCCCCAAGTGGCTGCTGGAGCATCAGGAATGTAAATGCAGCAGGCAATGTCAGCTTCCCAAATATTTTCAGTCGAGCACCGATGTGTTTCTGTGGACGTTCGGTTGCATAAAACTTCACAGAGATGTGAAGAGATGTGCTTTGGCACAGTGGTCGGCTTGATGTTCCCTTCAACTGGAAAATGTTTGAGTTTGGTTGTTTGGAAAGAGGAATTTTTTATATGGAGCTGTGCACCCATGAGCCCAGTCAGGCAAGGAGGGATTGCTTTACATGGCAGTGGAGGACAGATCTGTAAATCAGATCCCATCTTATATAAGTCCACTGGCTAGAAAATAAAACACGGCACCACAGGATGTGTCCAATACCGGAAAAGTTTGCAAAACACTTTCATAAATCGCTGGGAAGAGGCATTTAACTTACAGCTTTGGAGATGTATTAAAACTCACTCATTTTGTACATTCGATTAAGTTGCATTAAGAAGTGAAAATATGCAGCTTTTCTTCTACATGGAGATGGATGACATTTCCAGAACTCAACTCTTTAGGCTTTTCCAAGTTCTTATTGAAAAGCTGGAGATAATTACTTTTCCAGGGACATACAGATACTGACTTCACATTACAGAGCATGATTAATTACAAGTCTGTTTGTATTTACAGTCGTTTCACTTACCCCTTAATGGGGCCACCTCTGAAGCAGCCTATGGAGCTTTTAGCCCACGGCACCAGGAATATGGTGCTGTGGTTATTTACAGGCATCATACAAAAACCATCTCTCTGAAAGCAATTTTGGGAGGGTGCCGGCTCACCCTTCTGCTCCTAATGCCTTGTCCAAATCTCCTTCCCTGCCTGCCCTGGCTCCACTGGATGTGGGGGACTGCTTTTCCCCCTTATCCCTGTGTCAGCCTTGTGAATTCTGGGGAAGCTGCTGCAGCATCTTCCGCTAGCTGGAAGTTGGATGGAAGCTGGATGGAAGCTCTGGTGCCCAGTAAGCATCAGCTGCCAGCAGCCCAGGAGAGATGGTGATGGGCCAAGGAGCCCCCAGGGAGCATTCTCTGCTCCATGCCTTGGTTCCCCTGTCACTAGGTAAGGGGGATTATCTGCTTCATGCTTTGTCCTTCACAGCTGATCTGTCCAACCCCATCCCAGCCCCACTGCTCTGACTCCTTCCCCAAGGCAGCATCATGGACAGCAGAGGAGCCCCGTCACTCAGGATACGCATCCCTCAGCCAGAGGGGATCTCACTACTGAGCTGTCTGCTGCCCAAAATACCTCTCCAGGCCATGACCCCACATTAGCAGGCAGCATTCTCTGCCTATCACCTCCAGTACAGGTCAACAGCTGCCTCTGCAGGTGGGAGCCATCATGGAGGCTCTTCTTTCCCCTCTCTGGTAATGGGGAAAGCTCCTCAGCCCTGCGAGCCAGTGCCAAATCCTGGTCCAACAGCTGTATGTTCTCCAGCATGAGTCATCCCCACCCTGAGCATTCAGCCTCTCCATAACAACATTCCTTCTCTCTGATCTCAGATCCTGCCTGTGATCACTCCCTGTCTAGTCCTCCTTCCTCCATCCACATGGTCCTTCCCACCCAGACTTGGTCCCCAGCCGAAGCAGCAGAGAGCAGAGGAGGCTTTGCCAGGATTACCAGAGCTTCAAAGAAAGATTCAGGTTCCCTCCGTCCCCTAAAATCAAGAGGAGGTGCCCAGTTATCATGAGATCAAATTTTTCTCTCTTTAGAAACAGTGATGTTGGTTCTTTTTCGTATTGTTTTTTGTTGTTCTTCCCCAGATGTGTCTGTAAGAGCCACCACTGCCATCCTCTCCTAGGGCACAGGGAAAATGCTCTGAGCTTTTGGTCCTGTACATCTCCTCCAAAACTTCCTCCCTGAGCTCTCTCTTCTCTCTTTGCTGTCACTTTTGTCCCCCAGTGGGTTCTTTTCTTCTCTTCATCCCTCTGCTCCTCTGGAGAGAGGTGGTCCCACTGTCTGCAAGGACACAAGAAGAACCCACATCCCCATCCCAGCAGCTTCCATCTCAGGAAGGGTGGAAAATCCAGGCTGAGCTCTTCCTGCCCTGGACCGTCCAGCTTTAACCCTGGAGAACCACAGGCAGTTTCCCTCTGCCCCTGTCCTGCCTCCAGCATCTCTCCCCACATTAACAGCTGACCCCTGGGGGAGACCAGTCTACTCAGTGCATCACTGGTGACCTGTGACTGGAAAACTGCTGTGGAGACAGAGCATGTGCAGGAAGGGGCCCTGCTGGAGCATGGTGGCCTCTGCAAGCCTCCTGCCCTGTCCATGCTGCCAAACCGCCAACCCCTGCTCCAAAAGCTGCCAGCACTGAGTTCCCACCAGTTCCCTCTCTGGCTCTTTAGCCAGCACTGCCTGGCATAGGTACAGCCTCTGAATAGAAATCAAATTTTGCTCAAAAGCATTAATTTCTTCTGGATCATGGGGTACCCAGATGGGTCCAGTGGTGGCAAAGGGAGACCTTGAATGTGTTGCTTGAACAGCATGAAAAGCCAAAGTCAAATCCCATTCTTCCCTAGGCCAGTGGTGTTCCTTGTCTGGAAGGCTTGGATGAGTGAGGCATTGCTCCACTCCAGCAATGCAGCTGGCACCTTGGACTTACAATCATAATCCCTTCCCTCAAGAAACTCCAAAGATTCATAGAAATTGCTTTAATTGAGCCTGGCAAGAAGGCAAAGAACCAATACTTTGCAGAATTCCCCCCAAACCAGGGATTTATTTCCCTCATCATCAACCCTCTGGATGATGCTCCTTGCCAGAGACAGGTGAGGAACCTGATGTCCTGCATCTAGTTTTTAAGCTTTATCCCTAAAAACCTTTCTCAGGAAGTACTCCCTGCCATAGAGACATCCAGCTGGATCCTGGATCTGCTTCTGGATTGTGGGGTGACAGTAGCAGAGTCACACAGGGAATTGCTGGGTTGTTTTGTGGCTCCCTAGGGAGAGCAGGGATCTGGGGAATGTGACCTTGGCACACTTTTAATTAAAGGCTGAGGAAGATCCTCTGCTTGCAAAACATCTGGGGCTCTGGGTGAGATGAAGCGGAGTCCCCACGGCACTTACTGGAGTGTTGGGGTGTGGTGTTGGGGTAGAAATGTGCTGGTGAAGGTTTAGATTGGCAGTTTCAGTGTGCCGAGATGTGCCCCTGGTTACAGATGTGGGATTCTGCTCATTGCCCTGTGGGGATGGGGATGTGGGCACAGGGAGGAGGAAATGGGGATGAGGGGATGAGCACGTGAGGATGGCGATGAGGGATGAGGATGCAGGAATGGGGGTGCTGTGCCATAATCCCTGAGGCTGGCAGAGAGATCTGTCGTGTCTTTGGCAAGTTCAGAGAAGGGGAAACAAAGCCCTCACTCTGAGCATCTCCTTGCAGAGGGTCCTCGCTCTACGCCTTCCTGGAGGAGAAAGTGCCTCTGGAACCTGCGTTAGCACCGTCTGGGGGGAGGTGGGGGGCTGCAGCAAACGCCTCCAACTGCCAGGATCGACGTGGGATAATGCTTCATCCCAACTGTGCTGAAAGGGGAGAGCCACTGCCGCCCCAGTCCCAGTGCAGGCTGGCCTGGCTTGGAGAACTGGGATTTTCTGGTGCACTGCAGGCTGGGGGGTTGAGGGGTTTTGCTGGAGGGGTGGAGAAGGGTCTCTGAGCTCTGAGTATTTCATAGGATCGGAGAATCATGGAATAGTTTGGCTGGGAAGGGTCTTAAAGACCATCCAGTTTCATGTCTCCCCTCGGCGTGGGCAGGGACACCTCCTACCGGAGCATCCCCCAGCGCGGCAGGGCCCATCCTG
>VYXD01010578.1:203040-242267 GCA_013397195.1 Hylia prasina | reverse complement strand
CGGACGCGCGGCACCGGCCGTACACATCCACGTCCACCTCGGGCACACAGACCCCGGGCGGCATGCCCGCCGGGCACCCCTGGGCAGCACCCCCGGGCACCCGTGGACGGACACCGGGCACCCACAGGCAGGCGCTGAGCACTTTTTGCAATTCCCGAGGCTCCTGGCAGAGGATTGGGGCGAGGAGTAGACCCGCAGCTCATACCCGCGCAGGGTTTGATGTAGACACTCGAGAGAGAAGTGGGTGGAAATTATCCCAGTAGATCCTGGAGTTGGGGATCGGGAGGGCCTGTGTGCACAAGGGACTCAGCTTTGTGGCATAGAGGGGTCCGCGACCGCAGCCGGACCCGCGGCAATGTCTCACCTCTAGGTGGGTTTGGAACCTTGATCATGAAATCAACGAGATGTCTCTTTTTGCAGGGTAAAGAGTAGGGGAGATGGGGGTTAAAAAGCTGGAGGTAAGAGTGATGCCAGCTGGGAATACAGCTGGGAACTTCATTGCTTGCAGGCCGAGTGGGATGTGGGCCTGTGGAGCAGAAGATGGGATCCGCGTGTCTGTACCCCCTGGATAATTTGGGCCATGCCTGGGAACAGGGAGACAGCCCCTGGACTCCATCCCTCCCTGCCCCCCCTCCCTCCATGCTGGCAGGGATTTTTCAAAGGAGCAGCAGGAAAAGTGCCAAATTCAGAAAGAGTTTGGTCCTAATTCCCTGGAAATCCCAACATATAGATTTTTCTTTTACTTTCCTTCCTTTTCTCTTGGCTGCGAGGATTTGCAAGGTGCTTGGCCGCAGCCTGTATCCTTGGGTGCCCTGCCACCCCACACTACTTTCCAGAGGCAGGAATTCTCCCAGGAAGTCCCCCTGAGCCCCTCACTCCTCCTCCAACTGAGCAAAGAGCTGCCATTAGAAATCTGCTCTCCATTTAAATTTAGATGTCTGCATTGTCTTGAATTTGGATTTATTAATTATTTGCATCTGGTTCCTGTCAAAAAAGTTGAGCAATGCAGATGTCCTGATTTTGGCATTGGTTTGGGGGAGAAACACCAAATTTGTGGATTTTCATTGTCTCAAACAATGGTTTGTCAGAAGCAGCCAGGAATTACAATCCGGATCCCATCTCAGGGGTCTGACATGTCAAAGTTAAGCATCTTCCAAGTTGCGTGAGCTCACCATGGGTGACTGCAGCTCATTTCCCAGCCGTGGAGATTAGTCTAATTAGAGCAAATCTGGATAAGGCAAGCTCTGATAATTAGTAATCAGTGGGATGCTTCCACACACTTTCTTTTGCCTGAGGGATAGAGAGGTGTTTAGAGCACGGCCCCATTTTTTAGGAGCAGGGAGGAGTTCGGAGAAGTCAAGGTGAATGGAGCTGGAGCTACTGGTGACACTGGTGGCTCTCACTCCTTACCTCCCATTTGCCCATCAGAATCCTCTCATCTAAAGTCAAGAACAGGGTGGTAAGCAAAGGGAGAGACTCCTGTGTCCCCAAATCACCCCAGCACCATGTTTCCCTGGATTATATTCCAAGTGACAGTAGTGGCCTTGGTGGCTCCTGACAGCTGTCTGGGGTGTGTGGACCTGGTGATGGGAACCTGGCACGATGGTTTCCCGCACCCAGGCCAAGTGTGGGGGTGATGCCCCTGTTGTTAGGTGCTTCATGGAGATGGTTTTGTGTTAACCTCTCCTCCATCCCATCCTTCACCTGGGAAAACAGGTCTCCACTGCTGCGGAGAGAGGAATAAAGCGCATTTCTGACCTTTGGGTTGTCACTCCTGAGGCCTTCTGTGCTGCAGCAAACGTGAAAATCTGTCATAACCCCAGTGAGACTCCCAGTCCAGAAGGTGATTCCCACTGGGAATGGGATAATCCTTCCCGTGCTGTGGTTATAGCATTACTGAGTTTATGTGGAAGTTTCTGTGAGGGAACTTAATTATGGTTGATTAATGGGTGTCCTAAGCTGGAGCTGGAGCCACAGATTTTGTCACTGCATTGGGGACATGCTTGTGTCAGGTTCACATGGGGCGGTTTCATTCCTTGGGAATGAGCCTGGGGTAGGCTCTGGACTGGGAGCTGTCAGTGGGTGCTGGGGTGGTGACAGGGTTTGCTCCAGCTGGGAGAGCCCTGGAAATGTCTGGTAGATTTTTCTCCTGTTCCCTCTCTGGAGACCTTTATGTGTAGCCAAGGAGGGGAAGTTGAAGTGAACTCAGAAAACTAGAAAAGGGGGGACGGCACAGGTGGGATATGAGGGCTCAGGCCACCCCAAGTATCCAGCACGAAGGATGCACCGTGCACTGGGATCACTGCTGCTCCTCTGCTGGCTTTGGCTTTGGTCTCCTGCAGGCAGGATGGGAGGTGGGATGGGAAAAGAGCTGGTGCCTGGGTACTGCTCCTGTGGTCCCCTCCTGCCCCGTGCTGGGGGCGGCATTGGAGGTTGGGCTGAAAAGGAGTTATTTTTAAGCATAACATCTCAGCACAGACTGTCATTCCCATTCTTCATATCTTCCTGGTGGGTGGGAGAGCTGGGGGGCTCCAGCAGCTTGACACAGGCTCATACCCAGATGGTCTTGGCTGCCTGGGTCCCCTTTCCTTGTGGAGAGGGATTTAGGGGAGCTCAGCCACCATGGGCTTGGATGTCACAGGCTCCCCAGGGCTTGGATGAGGCAGAGGGGGCTGGGCTGTGCTTGCTGGTTTGGGGTCTTGCCCATCACTGTGGCCTTTAGACACACTGCAGGCTTTGCTGGCTGATTCAGCAGCAAATTGCAAAACCAGTTTATTCCCAAAATCAGGAGAGCATCTTTAAAGTCACAGTACTTTAGGAAAAGAAAAGGAAAAAGGAGGTGTTTTCTGTTTGTTGAGCATTTCTTGGGTGTTCATTACAGCCAGGGCTGCTCCTGTGCCAGCTCCCAGTATGATGCCCTGCACAGGACCCACAGGATGGGATCCTGCATCCAAGATGGATGGAATGTTGGAATCCTGGGTGCAGAATGGGATCTTGCCCCGCAGTTGGGCAGTGCAGCCTGGGATGGGGCAGGGCAGCAGTGGGAACAGTCTCCCTAGGGAGGTGCTGGATTTTAATTCCCTTCTGTGTGGTGGACGCTGTCCTGCAGTGAAGCCCTTTCCAGGTGTGAGCCAAGGAAAATAAAAAGCTCCTGGAAGGATAACTGGCAAGAGCGATAACCTGCAAGGGGAAGGCCCTCAGAGCTGCCTGCACTTGGCCCTTTTCCATATGGCATTTCTGCATCTCCAGCCCGTCACGGAGCTGGGTGGTACCTCCTGTGGCACAGGACTGGAGTGGCAGTTCCAGACACAGGTACAGCCCCTCATCCCTCATCCAAAGGGACATTTGGAGGCCATTTCTCCTTTTTGATAGCCTTTGATGCTGCAAATTCAAGATGGCAGTGTGGTCATGGCAGGGGCAGAACATCCCAGGGACTCCCAGGGGATATGAGGATCCGCCTGTAGGAGGGTCCCTTCCCAAATTCTGCTTTACCACCACCCAGCTCTGCTGCTGTCAGATGCATTGGGATTTAGTGTCAAATTTTAGGAGCATCAGTCTGTGAGGGTGGCGGGAGAGGATTGAGGTGGGAGGGTGGAGCCAGTAATGTGCCTTCGTGATGGGGGGGATTAGAGAAATATTTCAGTTTATTTTAATGTCAGGCTTATTGTGGGGATTGGGAGCTTAACCTGGCAGTAGAGCAGTGCTCATCCCGCTCCAGAACGACATTTACAGTTCCATGCTGTTGTTCCATACTGTCATTCGTTCCCACCAGGAATCGAAACCTCAGAGCTGGTCCTGGTGAGCCACAAATGCCTCCGGGCTGGACAGAGGTGGCCAGGAATGCCAAGCCACTGCCTGTCCCCAGCAGGGGACAGGGCTGTCCCCGTGCCCAGGCAGCAGCCCCAGGAGCCGTGTTCCTGCACTCTGAGCTGTGTCCGACGCCGCTGCTCTAACGCAGGATTAATCCATTCGCGGGAGTGTCGGCAGCTGCGGGCTGCAGGAGGGGATGGCAGCAGTGGGTTTTGTATTTTTTTCTTTAGTTTCTTTTTTCTAAAAGAGTTATATAACCTCGGGGATTCTATTAATAAAAATAATGGTTTTGAACTCTGGGAACAACCAGCCCCAGCAATGAGCAAGGAAATGCTCCAAGTTCAGAACATGGCAGTGGGGAGATAAGGGACAGGCACTCTGAGTAGGAATAGTGGCCGGGGCTACAGAGGGGATTCCCTGCCTGCAGCCAGATTGGTGGCATCTGCCTGTCCCTCCTGCCAGCACCTCTGTCCCTCTTCCCAGGGGAAAGGAGAGGAGGTGGGAAGGGGATCGTTTCAGCCCCAGTGTGGTCTGGACCCTGTGGATGTGGTGTGGGTGGGCAACTCTCATCCTCCTGCACCCATTCCCAAGCAGCCTGATATGAGCCCCAGACTGTATCCAGTGCAAAAGTATGGCAAGAGCAGCCTGGTGCAGCCCAGGTGAACATCATCTGGACCCAAAGTATTGCCCTGGATGGGATCCAGTGCACATGGTCCTCACAGGCAGGACCCCATGTTGTCCCCATGGGATGCTCTTTGTCCCCACAAGTGGGACACCAGGGATGCTCCTGGTCCCTGTGGACACTGCTCTTGATTCCACAGGGTCGGTAGAGAGGTTAGAACTGGGTTTAAAGAGACACGGCTGAGGCTCCAGAATAAAACAGGTGCCAGGTGTGTGTTTGGTGTGAGTTTGGGGTCATGAGCTGTGGGGGTCGTGTTTCCCCCAGTCAGTGTCCAAGAGCTTTCTCTTGCAATGTGGAGGGTCATGCTCTTTTTAATCCCTAAGTGGACAGCAAGGCATTTAAAGGATTTGCTATAAAAAAGAGAGTTTGAAGCTAAGATGGCACTTAGAGAAAATTGAGACATAGCCTGAATCAGGGCATTTGGAGGCAAAAAAACCCAGTCTTTGGGATATGTTCAAGTGTCCAGTTGTTTCCCTTAAGTACCAAAATATTTAAAGGCTAATTTTTTTAGGATGAACATTACTTTGGGTTTATTGTGTTTCTCCCTTTGCCATGTGGGATTATCAACTTATTTTTCAGAAAGCCTTAACACCCCACTCAGCAGTGTCCTGGGGTTTGGTCTGGTTTGTTTGGGACTTTATTTTTTTTCCCTTTAAATCTCCCTTACTCGAGTTGTCACAGCTTGACAGTCTTGTGCCAGGAACAAGCTGTCATCCTGGAACTCATTTCTTTAATTCCTTTCCTCTGATGCTAATAACACCTTAAGATGATTAACTGGGAAAAAATGTAGTATTTTTCTGCTGTTTGGATGCTGGTCACTGGCTCTCAGCACTTAATTCACCTTGAGGAGTAAAATTGGAGTGGTCACTCCTCTCCTCCTGCAGGGGTCTCCATGGATTTAGTTTCTGGATTTGATTTGGTGAATATTCCTGATTCTGTGTTGTCCAAATGCTTTTCTTGACAGTTTAAGATGCAGTGGGGTGACAAGCCCCCTCCCACAGCATCCTTTGGCTGGGGGCCACCCTGCAGCTCTCGCTGCTCACATCCCCTTCAGGATGTTCCTTTGGGAACAGCCTGGGCAGCATTCCCATGCTGGCAGTTCTGGGAGACACAGGAGAGTGGACGGACACCCCGTCCTGCCCCAGCCCTCTGCCAGCCATGGCTGGGCATGCAGCACTGCGCTGCCAGGACATGAATTCCTGTCAGCATGAGCTTAATTATATATTTTTAAGATGTTTTTGGTCTGGGATTTGTTCAAGGCCTGTTTTAGCTTCCCAGGGTTCCACCTATCCCAGGCTTAATGGTGCGTGGTGCCCAGCTGGTGCTTTCTGCCAGGCTGGTCACCTGCTGTGTTGGGCAGCAGCCTCCACACCTTTTTGCTCATCTAGGAAATAAAGTTCTGGATAAAACGACACACCATGCACTGTAAATCCCTAGAAGTGGAGTTTTATGTTGGTGCATGTGAGAGTGGGATCCTGGGGATGCACTGAGCAGGTCAGAGGAAATAGGTGACAGCAGAAAATTGGGGAAAACACCTCTTTTACCTTAAATTCTCCATGGATTGGTGGGTCCTGCCATCTGATGAGTGGCTTGATGTTGGTTTAGGTTTTTGGGTCCTGCTTGGATCATCACTCACAGGGCTGTGGGTGGTGCAACTGTGTCAGACCTTTCATTTGGGTTTCCAGGTGCCTCAGTTTCCCCAGCAGATGAATAAATAGCCCTTTCCCTCACTGCTGTTGTGGCAGACCGGGGGTGGCACCTTCTGTGGGTGTTGCAGGACTGGGGTGACCCAGGACAGGTCCCTTAGGCCCCGATGCCAGCAATGGCTCTGTGCTGGGTGTGGCACAGCAGGGCCCTAGCTGTCCTCGCTTCCTGTGCAGCTCAGGGGTTTAGAGGGATGAGTTTGGGGGCTTTGGGAGTGTGTTTGGAAGGGGCTCCTCTGCCCTTCACAACTGAGTGAGGAGAGAGAAGTCACTTGAGGAAAGAGGGGAGCAATGGGGCAGAGCAAAGCTGCTGATCCCTGCCTGTGTAACCTGTGGGTTTGGTGTCCTTGTGCTCCTGGCGTCTCCGTGCTCCTGGTGTCCCTGTGTCCTCCATGTTCCTGGCATCCTCGTGTTCCCAGTGTTCCTGTGGTGCCCATGCTCCAACATCCCTGGCACAAGGACCCCCAGTGATGCCTGCTCACCTTTTTCTCCTCCCATCGTGCAGGAATTGCGGCTGAGCCAGAGACGATGACTGTGGAGAGCAGCGAATCCAATGGGCCCACGGGGGAACAGGAGCGGGGGGGGGCCAAGGTACAGGTGCCCCCCGTCCCAGCGCGGCGCCGGGGCCGCCACCTGCGGCACAAGCCCCCGACGGAGCCCCTGCCGAAAGGGCAGCTCCGTATGCGCTCGCCGGCGGGAGCCTTCGTCATGGTGGGCATCTCGGTGGTCCTGGTGGGCATGACCATTGCCGTGGTGGGCTACTGGCCTCACCGGGGACATCGGGGCACTGGGGCCAGCTCGGGGAACACCAGTGCGGTGGGGGACATGAGGAGGGAGGTGGCGGCCGGGCGCCACCTGCCCCACAGTGAGAAGCTGAAGCTGATTGGCCCCGTCATCATGGGC
Organism: Hylia prasina; assembly: GCA_013397195.1. Lineage (NCBI taxonomy): Eukaryota > Metazoa > Chordata > Aves > Passeriformes > Sylviidae > Hylia > Hylia prasina. The sequence goes on along the minus strand of VYXD01010578.1, from coordinate 235,169 downwards.
ATTGGGCTCTTCATCTTCATCTGTGCCAACACAATGCTGTATGAGAACAGGGACATGGAGACACGGCGGTTGATGGAGAAGGGGCTCTACGGCCTGGCAGTGGGCCTGCCCGAGGGGACCAGCCCTGAGGACGGGCACTGCCAGCGTGGGGACAGCCAGCCCTTCCCCAAGGCTAATGCTGAGTGCGTGGAGGGCTGTTACCAGGTGGACCTGTCCTGTCAGACTGGCCCTGGCAGCAAGTGGTCTGACTGCTACGGCCCCAACCGGCTCCAGACCATGGCCAAGTTCCTGCAGCACCCGGCAGCTTCCCCTGCGGCCTCTCTCCACAGCCTCTGCTCCACCGAGGTCAACCTGAGCCTCCCGTGCCACGCCGGAGCCGAGTCCCTCCTGTCCTCAGCCGTGGGTGCCTTGGCACTGCCCATCATCAAGCTCAACAACTGCTTGCTGGACGGGGCAGCGCGGGGGGCTGGCGGGAGGGCAGAGAGGGGCCCTGCTGAGCATCCCCCCAAAACATCACAGCTCTCCCGGGCTCCACTTTCCATCAGCAACAGCACCGCGCCCTGCAGCCAGCACGGTGGTGGTGGTGGTGATGGCCACGTCGTAATCAGCATGGATGACAGCTGTCCCGGTGCGGAGCCGCTGGTGGAGCTCAGCCCCCATGTGCACCTCCACACCCCGGGACACTCCAAATCCCTGGACCTTGGCCGCCCGGGGGTGCTGCTGGTGGCCCCCATCAAGGACCGTAAGAACCGGAGCTGGCCCCGGCTGGACCATGTCAGCCTTGTGGGCTATGCCAAACTGGAAAGTACTGGCGAGTCCTCGGACAGGCTGCTGGAGCCCAGCGAGCCCCCAAGCCGGGGCGAGCCCCGACCCAGCTCCTGGGTGGTGGGGATGGGTCAGGGCACGCGGGTCTGACTGTAACATCCCAGTCCCTCATCCTGGTCCCCAGCACCCACCAGCGACCCCAAAACCCCACTTCCAGGAGGGGTCTGGGGGCAGCATTTTTAAGCCAATGCCAAGAGGAAGGTCCTGACCCTCCACTCCTGGGGGAGGACTCGCCTAGGGTGGGATGTCTTTCCAGGTAGATGCCCTTGGCCTTACAAGCCCTTCTCCTGGAGGCTTTTCCAGAGGAGTCCTTACTTTGAGACCCCACACAAACTGTGGGATGGGGACATGGGGGAAGGTGAAGCCCCACCAGCCCCCACAGCACTTTATTTCAGCAGGGTTGGGGTGGGGAGATGCTTGAGGGGGGTAGTATCCCCTTGTCCAGCCTCAACCCACCAGAAAATTTGCTTGGCCAGAGCACGTAGGCCCAACGGGGCTATTAAATATTATCTGGATGCCATGTGGTCCTGCCTTGCCTCCTCCTATTTGTTGCCTATGGGATGCTTGGGAGGGGCAGCACCTGCAGCAGTCAGACCAGAGGGTCTGTGTGACCTTATGTCCACCCAGGCTCCACTGGAGAAGAGATGCTCCATAACCAGCTGCTCAACATTCACAGGATGAGGTGATAAGCACAAGGTTTGGGATTTTTATGGAGAGAAAGGATGTAAAGGTGCCCAGGGAATTGCAGGCAGCGAGCAGCTGCTGCCCACCTGGGGTGCAGCAATTCCAAGAGCCTCTCAGTGGATCTGAGTTTGTTTGTGCTGGTTTTTGGTAGGATGAAGGATGGAGGTGGTGGGGGGAAGGATGTGAAGGGGCAGAGGGGTGGGATAGTGTTGGTGCTGGTTTTGCCAAGTCCTGTTTGGTGCTGTTCTGTTACTTGGTGCCCGTTGGATGCAGAACCGAACAGGAGCTGTATGGGATGAGGCCAGAGAGGCAGCCTTGGCACTGGGGTGGAATCCTGGAGAAAAGGGAGCTGGGGCTTTGTTCGACCCCTTCTTACTCCCTCCAGCTCTCTCTCCGGCAGGATGAGCCCCGGGATGCCAGGGGGTGTGGAAGGATGGATTGGAGTGATACAACAAGGATAGCTCTGCTCTCCAGCAACTCGGGAGGCTTGAAAATGTGGCAGCCTAGATGGGATCTTTGCCTTTTGCCTTCCCAAACCCAGGGCCTGTTGGGATGGCTGAAATCTGTTTTATATGTTTGAAATGTTTGGGAGGGGATTATTCCTGTCTCTGCTTCTCTCTAGTCTGAAGTGAACACAGAGCGTCAGACCTTGCAAACTTTGGGAACAACATCCTTCTCCAGATCAAAACATCCCAGCAAAATCACTTGGAAATTGCCTTTTCTAGCCCAGCCCCCTCTTCTCCCAACAGGCAACCCCCGACAGTGTTTGGTGGGGCGGGGTTCAGCTTTACAGGGAAAAGCTGTCTCTGTTTCCCATGCCAGCCCTCCCAGAGAGCTTGGGTACAGCTTCCCCTTGTGCAGGGAACAGAGATGGGACCAACAGCTGCAGTTTGGGGCCAGTTGCATCTCAAAGGATTCTCTGGGAGTGATACCAGCCCAGGCTCAGCTATTTATTTGGCCAGTTAACCTCAACATTATTTAGGCACTGATTCAATGCAATAAACAGTAACAAGAAAAAGTCACCATCAGGGTCTGCCTGGGAGCAGCATCCCAGGGGAAGAGCCAGAAGGTTGTTTTTGTCTGAAAATAGCTTTTTACTTGGGCTTAACTAGCTGCAGCCAGAGCTGATGCCGGGCCCTGGGCCATGCTTTGGGAACCAGCAGCAAGAAATTGGAGCCCAAAATGCCACAAGGAGCTACACGAGAAGCTAGTGAGGGTGTTTGTTTTAATTTCCCCCCTTCATTTTCTGGCTGAGGCTCAGTCTAATGGTGGGAAATAGCTGGATCAAAGGAGAACCTGCCTGGACCATGTGCCTGCACCAGCATCATCCTCCTGCCCCATTCTCTTTGCCGGCTCAGCAGCATCCTCCAGGGGAGGCATTTCTGAGTCACATAGGGATCATTTCAAAATGCAAAGCAGCTTGATTAATTAATCTGGCAGGGTGAGAAGCCCTGTGCCTTCTCCTGGGAGAGCAGCATCTGTGCACCCCTCACCTTCAGCTCTGCCTGTGGACACCATTCCCAGAGTATTTGTGGGATTTCAGCAATGTTGGTTTCAGTGTATGCTGCCCTCACAGTGTGCTGGGAATGAACTAGGCAGGGTTGAGACTGGGTTAGAAACAGAAATTAGAAAGTAAAAATATACACCCTGGATGGATCCCTCTGTTGACTGCTTGGCTGCAGGGCTGTGAAGTGGAACAATGCTGGAAGCCCTGGAGATCTCACACTGCACAGCCTATGGAGGGCAGTGCTTGGTGATACCCTCTGTCCTGCTCAGGAACTGGCTGGACACACTTTGGACTAAATATCCAGCTGTTGTCACCTCCCAGGGTATCCCACCCCATGAGGTGGCCACTGCAGGAGGAGATTCCTACTAACAGAAGGGGGATTTCATCAAAAGCACCAGCAAACTGGGGGATTGTCCCCAATACCAACATGTCCAGGCTGACGAGGACTGACCCTGGGTGTCTCTTGGAACAGAGGATGGAGGCTGGAGAGACCAAGGGCAATTGCAGTTATCCCCCACCACCAAGAGACCTCTCAGCTGGTGCATGTGTACAGGACAGCTTAGTTTGGGCCAAAAATGGATAAAATGGGGAAAATGGATTGAGGGAACCACTACCACAGGCTGTGTGTGGGAGATGTGCCCTGGGGAGGTGCAGAGCCTGCCGGTGGCTGTAAGACAGTCTCTCATGCCCAGAGACACCCCATTAGTGCTCTCCAGACCCTGCCAGCAGGTCTCCAGATTTGCTGTTGGGACACCTGTGTCCTCAGGGAGTACAGCAACCACAGCTGGGGACAACCACTCCCTGACACTGCTCAGCTGTTGGCTGGTTTGCAGCTCTTTCTCCTCTTTTTCATTCCCCTCCTCCTCCTCCTCTCCCTGCAGTGGGGCAGGTCACAGCCATGAATCTGTTTGGCCAGAGAGCCCTTCCTTAAGATTTAAGGTCTGTGGGAAGGCAAGGGCTCTGCTCCCAGCATGCACTTGCAGTACAGCCAGGAGTGAGTGATCTTGGCCATAAATCTCCTGCCGAGGTGTCGGGAAGATGATGGGTAGGGGCCAATGTGACCTGTGCTGGGTGAGTGTGGCTTTAGCCTTCCATGGCTAAAGAGGAGTGGTGTGATGGGTGTGGGTGTGCTCCCCGGGTCTGTAACACCCTGGGCCCTTCTGGCATGGGGCTGATTTCTGTTGCTTTATTTTAAAAAAAGGCAAGAGTGTGATAAAAAATGCCTGTCTGCATTAATGAGCCCATACTGAGCCAAAGGCACCCATCCTAGTGCTTCCCGGTACCCAGAGGAGCTGGAATGGGGTTGGAGCTGGGGTGGGTTTGGGAGCAGTTACTTAATTTTTTTAGTTTTTTAAATTTTTTTTTTTTTTGTGGGTTTGGGGGTGTCCTGTATATATTCCCTGGCACCCAAGGCTCTGCACATTAATCGCACTACAGAAACGGGCTGAGCAATGTGGGATGGGTCCCCCTGGGGCTGGTCCTGGGTTGAAAGCCAGAGCTGTCAGCATGTATGTGATGTGTCCTGACAGCCAAGCACCTCCACAGGGCTGGACCCCAAATCTCTGGGGCTTTGGCTTGGAGCCCATCAGGGACCACTGCTCATGCTGGGGACAAAAAGCAGAAGACGCCCATGGATCTACAGGAGGCTGCTGCTCTGGTGCTTCCCTGGCTGGCTAGGGGTCGAGCAGGAATGAAACCAAGGCCATTGACCCAACTGTTGCAGTACCTGAGGTGATTCCCTGCCTGGTTTTGGCTTTTCTTTTGTGCCGCAGTTTCCCCAGTTATGGAGCTCAGTGCTAAGCTCAGTGTGTCCAACCTGGCCCATTGCCAACATAATTCTTCGCTTTCAACTGTTTATCTCAGACCCTGGGATGAACAACCGTGGGCTCTCCCAGCTGTAAGTGATGGAGTTGCCCTGCTGCTGCCTGGCTCTCACAGCAATTCCCCCTGGAGCCCTGAGAGCAGCCCTGATCCTCCAGGAACAGGACTGGCTGCTGAGCCCCAATAACAGGAGGAACAGCCTAAAAATAGCCTGGACTGGAACAAGTTGGACAATCAGTGGGAACTTTCTCATCCTGATGTGACGGCTGCTCCTTTGGGTTGAGTTCTGGGATGGAGACATGAGGAAGGACCAGGGATGGGTGAAGAAGGGAAGCAACTTTTGTGGCTTCTTCCCAAAGGATGGGACCTCCAAGGCAGTCATTTGGTGTGGGATCTGGCAACTGGAGTGGGTGTGGGGCCTCCCAGGAGCGCAGACTCTGCCCACCAGCAGCTGCTGCCTCCTGTGCAGCCGGGACAAGGGGTTGGGGTTTTATTTATTTGCATCTGGATTACCATGGTGTTTGTTTGCCTAACATTTTCCCTTACTTGTAGCCAGGCAAAACACCACAGGCAGCATTACCACACCCCCTCCTGCTCTGGCTGTGAGGTGGATAAAGGCACCCTGGGCTTGGGACACTCAAGGGACCCAGAGGGCCTAGAATGGGGGAAGTTTTAAGGAAAAGCCTTTCCAGGCTCCTGGGATGGCCCCAGACAGTGCTGAGCATCGAGGTGGGTGTTTGGTGTCCCTGTACTTGTACCCTGGGGAAATGAGCAGAGGACACTTTTCCCCTGGGCATTTTGGATGAGGTTCCAATGTCTCCTCTGCTGGGGCGTCCCTTCACGAGCGATGGCAACACTCCTGCCCAGCAAAGCATCATGGTTTGGGTGGATGGGCAATGTGGGGCCATATCTGTGGTGCCACTGACATCCCTGCAGCATGTCCAGGACAGGGATGTGCCAGAAATCCCTTGGGAACCATCAGCCCTGTGTCCTCTCCCTGTGAGAGTCCCAAGGCTGATAATGGTGCTTCTGCCAGGACACACTGGTGCAGTCCAGCACAATCCCATATTGTTATCAGAGCTGGTAGCTGTGGGACAGACTGGGACCCCCAGGAGCCCGGCAGGGCTTGGAGCTGCTCCCCAGGTGATGTCCAATAGGGCCAAGAATGGGAGGACTGATGGTGTCTTGGCCGCTGAGCAGGGGACTGACACCCCAAAGTGCAGCTGAGCAAAGGGATGAAGCCATTTCTTGGTTGGTTGTCTCCAGATGTGGTGTTTTAGGGCTGTGGTTTGTACCCACCCAGCCATGACCTCACACCAGTGCATTGGTTGCAGGTGCTGGGACCTCCCCAAGCCCTATCTCCCCAGAATAGGGCTGTTTTGGGCATGACCCTGCTGGGGTTGGGGAGGACAGGAGCCTGGGAGATAACGGGACATGGCTCTGCCGCAGAGCTGTGAGTTACGTTGCCCTGACACTTATGGGAAAGCAGCTCCAGTGGTGGCAGTTTCCCAGCTCTCCAGGGTCAGTTTCTGAGGCTCCTTGGTAATTTTGGCACTTGGAAGCAAATTGTCCAGGGTGAGGGTGGAAGAGGTGATGGCTGTGTCTGGAGCAATGAGAATTCATAGCTTTTAGCATGACATGCCACGTGCCACCCTTCTCTTCCAGCCTGTTAGGGAAACTGAGGCACAGGGAGGTACCACAGCCAGCCCCTGGGGAAGCTCTTCCCAGCCAATTTCCAGTCTCCAGCTGCCCTACCTGGGCCATCTGGCTCTTGTTCTCTGTCAAGCCTGCAGCCAAGATGCCCTGTCAGCTTTTCGTACCTTATTTCTGTCCCTCCCTGCTGCTGCTGCCAGAAAAAAAATGAGATAGGACCACAGTACTGATGGATTTGACATTTCCCTCCACTCCAGTTGAGTCACACTCAGGGTTGGGCAGCAGCTGCTGAGCACAGAGCTCACCTGGGCTCACCACAAATTCCACAGCTCAAAGGAAGGTTTAATATCAAGTGATGCTGCTTTGGGGAAAACTTGAACTCTAGGAATTGCTTCTGGCCCTTTTGGGGGCTTTGGTCCCTCGTGACCACACTGGCAACTGTTTAAAGGGCCTGAAGGCACTAAGAGCCCTGGGAAATGCTGGCCCAGGACTGGGAGAGCTTTGGCACCATTGCAGCTACATTTGAGGGCTTTGGTTATGCTGGTAAAACCAAGTCACCACAAGGCCAGGCTAAGGAGAGAGATCTGGAGCAAACTGAGAAGGAGGAAGAGAATTCAGCACCAGGGAGACAGTTTTGTTTGAAAATTTATTGAAAAATGCAATACAAGAAGCAATACTGGACACTTAGGTCTGCCTAAACACTACGGCAACTTTCCCTTTGATTCACTATGAAAATCCAAAATAACAGCTCCCATCACTAGTTGATCTAGAAAGTTTTGCCAACTTTAAAAGTTTCTATTTTTATAAAGAGCATAAACGCCTAACCTAGACAATTCACAATTGCCTTAAAAAATTTTACAAAGCTCCTTCATCTTCTCAACTAAATTATTTTTCTAGTTTTTTACAAGTTTCATCTCTAAGACTGGGACACTACCACCTCTTAAGGTAATTGTACAATTAGGAAAATCAGCAAACCACAGTTTATTAAAACCAGAAATCAGTCAGTCCTTTGCTAACACATCTCTGTTGGTCAGGGATTGCTACTGGGCAACCTGAGCTGCTGCTCCCATTTAATGGAGGAGAACAGGAGCTCCTTACCTTCCTTTCTATAAAAACATTCATTCATATATAAATAGCTTCCATATAATGTACATTATACAATCAAGACAGTCTCTGGGTGAATTTGTGGAGTGGGAAGAGCTGGGAACATTCATATATATAGACCTTACTTAGCTGGTTTATCCCTAGAGCTGACACAGCATGCTCAGAGCCAAGGATTTTAAATCCCACCAGAGATGGAATGGGAGTGGGCAGCCCCACCACAGTATTGGCTGAGGGTGAGAGAAGCTGCTTCTGCTTTTAACTTGTATCTTCTTCCCAGGCTCCTGTCCAGCCCCTGGGCTCGGGTACTGTGTTGGCAGGAGCAGGACTGGAAACCCCCGAGGTCAGACAGAAGGTGATGCAAAGGACACATGACACTTGTTTAAATTACTCCAGGAGAAGCAAGAACTCAGCAGGGGGAAGTGTGAAAATGGACAACCTGGAAACAGCCGCCCAAAATCCAGGGGAAAAAGTAAAAATAGAGTTATTCTAGTCTATGGGGCCTTTAACAAGGGACATCTGCAGCCACAGTGAGCACATCCTTTTGGAAAGGAACTACCTCTCCTGCCAGCAGGTTTCTCACCCCAGAAATCCCCTGCTTGGGGTGTTTTGTCCTACTCATCGTGCTCAGGGCATGGGACACCCAGGGACCACATTCCCCTAAATTCTCCTGACAGCCAAGTGCCTTTAAGTGCTACGGACAAACTGTATTTATCACTCTGGCTCTGCCTCCTAAAGCCCAGAAATCCTCTCAGCCACTGCTCCACGTGCCCCTTCATGCCTCAGGTGGCTGTTACAAGTGAGAACAGAAGACGAATGGCAAAGAACTTAATTCCCAGAAAAAAGGACAGTGCCAGAGGGTGCTCAGCACAACGCATGTTTAAGGCATTACCCAACTGAGAGGACAGCAGAGACACAGACCCCTTTCAGGGTCTTTGTGGCAGAATAAGGAAGGAAAGGGCTTTTCAGACATGGATAGGAAGATTAATCTCCGCACTGCCGCCCAGGACTCCCTAAATCCCCAGTGCATAATGTCCTGAGGGAGGCAGAGCATCCCAGGAGGGGACCCTGCACCAGAGCTGCCCAGAGGCAGCTGCCAGCACAGGAAGGCTGGAGGCTGAGCAGGACCCAGGGCTAGCAAGGCTCAAAGAAGCCAAAATCCAGCAGCTCCAGCAGAGTTTCCAATCAATATTGACAGATTAATTAAAACTGCACCTGAAGTTGAGAAGCTGCACCAGCCCCAGTGTAGCTTTGTCTGCAGAACTGTGGCAGCTAAACAGGAGCCACTGCAGCCTGAGCTAAACTCAGTGACTTCTGAAATACATTATTCAAATTCAAAACTGGAGAGCTTTTTTCTTTATTGCCATTTTCTTCCCATCCTCACCTGAGGAGCAGAGCACTCCCTGCCCTCAACTATCACTGTGCTATATATATTTATACATGAAAAAAAAAATCAAATCACAACCTCAAGTGGACTAAAATATTCACAAGTGTCTGGGCAGACTCTTATAGAGCTTGGTTAGTTTTTTGCTTCTTGAATCTTGAATTTAAATGGTGGAAGGAAAAACCAGACAAGAACATTTCCATGAAGGTGAGAGAGGAGCAGTGGGAGCACATCTAGCCCCTGAAATCATGTTTTTGCATTACCCCCTTTGCGCTGGAGATGGCCCTGGAGTCTGTAAGCTCAGCTTCAAGATTCAGACAATCACCCTGATACTTCATTCCAGCAAGGGGGTCATGAAGCCAAATCCAGACACTCAGGCCAGCATGGAAGAGGGAATGTCAACACTTCCCATGTGGTTTAGCTCTATCGCAACCAGCAACACCTGATACATCCTAAAATTCCTTGTTCAGCTTCTCCAAATACAGCTTGCAGGCCTAGGAAGGATTGTCTAAAGGAGTTTAAATTAAATGATAGTAGGATATACACTCTGGGAAATGGGTAATGTGTTCAGTTTTAAATAGCACTGTGAGGGGAGGAAAAAAACCCAACCCATGACTTACAAAAAAACCCCCTCCCTTATTTAAAAATCATGAACACAAACAACTGAAAAACTATGACACCAAAAAGCTCAGTTCCTGTGAATGCTGCACAAGCCTATCTTAATAGCATCCCAAGTCCAAACACCTTACACACACACTTCTAAGGGCTTTTTAATTTAATGGCATCTAGAAAACAAACAGGTGAAGAGCATTCAGCAGAGACACATGGGAAGAAGGAGAGATGCTATCACAGTCCTCTTAAAGCTCTAAAATTCACAGTATAAGATACTTGAAGCAACTTCCATTATTCCTTAAACCTAGTGAACTATTCAGATGTGTGCATAGGCTACACCACAAAACCCTACTGTGATCACATGTCAGGGCTGGAACCCCATGGGGAAGGAGCTCGGAGCAGCCCAGGGGTTGCAGCGGGGCTGGAGCTCCCCAGAGCTACAAAAATAATCCAGAGGCAATCGGAAATGCTGCACAAAGTTTGACTCTTTAAACTGACTCTCCTGGAAGAAGGACCCATGGCTTTGTGAAGGCGTGTACGGATCCCGCACTGGGAATATGCACGGATACAGCTCCATTATCCCTGACAAGGCAGAGGGAATACAAGTTAAAACAGGGAGCCCCAGAGCCCTGTGAGGTGGGATTCTGTGTCTGAAGAGGCTTTGTGTGAGAGGGAATGCAAAATTGAAAACCTGTAAAAAATATTCAGTACAGTTAGAAATATGGCATATTTCTTTCACAATAGATATATATATATATAAAAAACCAACAAAACAAAAGCCTATATCCAATAGGATTCAGTGGAGTCTGGAAAAATCCCAAATAAAATGTCAAAGCACAACTCTTAATAAATGATATGAATGTCTCTGAGTGTCAAGTCTGGAATCCAAGGTCTTTGTGCTCCAGATAGTTTCTTGGTAGTTTTGCTGGGTTTCTTTTTCCTGGTGTTCTCACAGGCAGGAATGTTTCCTAACAAGAGAGAAAGAGGGTAAGTTACAGCTACCAACAGCTGTGTGCTGGAAGAGACAGGAATCTGCCTCCCTGAAGTGGATGGGAACTGAATTGAGGTGAGTTACCACCAATGGCAGTTGAGAAGTGCCTTAAAGGGCTCCAGGAGACCTGGAGAGGGACTTCTGCACAAGGGCCTGGAGCAACAAGACAAGGATGCCAGAGAGCATGGTTAGATGGGATACTGGGAAGGAATTGTTCCCTCTGAGGGTGGTGAGGCCTTGGAACAGGGTGCTTAGAGAAGCTATGGCTGACCTTGGATCCTTGGAAGTGTCCAGGGGCTTGGAGGGCTGGATGGGGCTTGGAGCATCCTGGGGCAGTGGAAGGTGTCCCTGGCATGGCAGGGATGGCACTGGATGGGCTTTGGTCCCATCCAACCCAAACCATTCCAGGATTTTGTGATCAGTGGCATGGGACAGGATGGGCTTTAAAGTACTGAGGCACAGCCAGAGCTCCTGGATTCCTTTAGCAGGTCCTTCCCAAACTTACAAAAAAATGCAGAAAATGGGATTTCCAGGCAAGCTTGGGGTCCAGCTTGAGGCTTACTGGGCACTGATGTGGGCAGGGGTCTATGCGGCACCTACAGCTGCTCTGTGTGCTCCCAGAACATCACAGATGTTTGAGAAGGGAAAGTAGCCTCATGGCAGGAGCTGTGTAGCTTTTAACCCATTTGGGCTCATTTCCACAGGATCAGTCTGTCTGTGACTGCCTCATCAGCCTCCATGGATCTAACAGGAACAGCCTGAGCAAGATGCGGCAGAGAACTATGATCATTTTGCTTCAGCTCCGACCTTATCTACCCAAATCTCCTGTGCACAGAGATCAATCACTCCCCGCCCCCACCTGAGGTGGTCTCTCTACTCACACAGCCTGGCTATTCCTCTGCAATCTCTGTCTCCTGGTGCACAACTACTTTGGTCACCGACATGTCTGGGTGCTGCTCCTTGGCAGCCTTGATCGCCTGTGCCAGGACCTGCAGGACAGCATGGGAAAGCACAGGTTAGAGCGTGTCAAGAGTGTGTCAGAGCACGGCACCCACCATCCCCAAGGGCACAAGAACATTTTTCTAACCCCAGGGTATAAAAAAGAAAAGTGGATGCACTTGACAGAATTACAGAAGATCCCATGTTGGGACGGTCCCATCGAGATCACTGACAATCTGAGGACAGCAGCTCCATTGTGAATGACAAGACAAAACAAGTCAACCTGTGCCTAGGTGCACAACAGCTGGGCAGGTCTCTGGAAGCTCAAAGTCCCTGTGCTTTAAGGCTGGAAAAGCACAGATCCTTCAGGAAGGACCTGTGCCACCCCTCAGACCGACAGAACTGGGATGTACCTAAATCTGAGCATGCTGCTGGCCCTGCAGTGCTGGTTATATCATCCATGCCTAAACCATGACAGGAGACAAGGCAGACACCGATCCCAAATTCCAATCCCAGACCCTGCCCAGACCCCAAAACAATTCCACCCTGGGCATCCCTGGAGCGCTGTCCAAAGGCTCCTGGAGCTCTGGCAGCCTGGGGCCGTGCCCATTCCCTGGGGAGTCTGGGCAGTGCCAGCACCTCTGGGGGAAGATTTCCCTGATCTCCAGCCTAAACCTCCTCTATCACAGGGAGCAGAGATGGGAGCTGTCCCTTTGGAGGAGCTGCAGCCCCTGCTGAGCTCTGCCCTCAGTGTGCTCTGCTCCAGCTAAACACAAGTGCCCTAAGCCACCCCCTGTATGGCCCCTCCTGATCCTTCACCATCTCCACGGCCTCCTTTAGAATCTCTCTTATTGTTTTAGGTCTTCAACTGTGGAGCCCAACACTGCCCCCAGGACTTCAGCCACACACTTTGGTGACTTTTGGTGCTATTACATTATCTCTGAAAGGAAAAGCACTACTTGAAGAATACCCCCCATCTCTCCACTGGCCCACGGCAGAAGATGGATGAGAGCAATTACGCATACCCTGCTTATTCTTCCAGCAAGTGTGATAGGCACATTTCAGACATGTCAGACATTTTCTGTTGGAGTTAATAAACTACATCTTGTCATAAGAGTATTTTCCACCCCCACGATACTTGTGACTAAATTTAAATTTGAAGTATAATTCTCTGATGACAAAATCGTCACTTCCAACACACGCAAAAGGCCAATGAGGCTGAGTCATCAGAAAGGTTTCATATAAAGCCAAAGAGATGTAACGCAGGTGCTGAGTGCTCTGAAATTAATTCTAGCACTATAGACTAGCAATAGTGCTTCAGAGTTATGGAAAAATGAATACAGATCAGCCAGATGTCAAGGAAAACTTTTATTTCACTTTTCAATGGATTTTTTTAAAGCCTACAACTGTCCAAAACGAATCTGGAATGAAAATTTTGCTGCCAACATCAGTTTCAGACTAGAATTCAGCTTTCCTGGCTCAGCTGCCTAATGTCAAAAAGGAATTTATTACTGATAAAGAATCATGGAATAGCTTGGTTGGAAATGGACCTAAGACCTCATCCCATTCCATCCCCTGCCATGGGCAGGTACACCTTCCTCTAGACCATGTTGATTTAAGCCCTGTCCAACCTGGCCTTGAACATTTACAGGGAGGGAGCAGCCACAATTTATAAGAATATGAAGTTCTATCTCTACCCCAGTAAAATTTCCCTGGGTCATGTTTTGGTGACACTGTCTTTGAACAGGCAGCCTGACTGATTTTTGCCAGCTCTGGGAAACTCTTCTGGATCACATCCACAATCCTACCTGGTCATGGTCTACATCTGCATCTCCTGTGATGACAATCCTCTTCTCAATCCGTGTCTCTGAAATGCCACCTTTCACAGTCTAGAACAGAAGGAAAAACTGATGTTAGAAGTGCAGAAGACTTTGAGCTCGGTGGAGCTGCCTGTCTAAAGCCAGTATCCAAAAATAGTGTCACCAAATAGTGCGACTGTACTTGGCATTAGAGTCACGGGGGAAACTGCTCCTGCTCAAGGAAAAACTGTCAAAGTTATTTTTTATAGCTAAGCCAGGGAAGAGCTTTTTCTCACAGTACAGCTCTTCCTGCTGTCCCACAGGACAGTCAGAGTGCATGTCCAGACTGTGCTGCAATTAATGCACAATCCACAGATCTAACACAGGCAAAACTGAACCCCTTGTGCTTTGCTCCAGATACTAATTATGTATTTGAAAGAACCTTCCAAAACCCCTTTTTTTCCTCTCATTCATCCCTGCCCATCTCTCAATCAGGCTGTTGTTTGAATTGGTATTTTGCTCCCCGGTGTTACCTTGGTGATCTGGGTGGTGGTGGTGCTGCTGGTGGTTTCTGAAGTGATGGTCTGGGCAGTCAGCAGGATGCCGGGGTCTAAATCCCCATTGCCACCATCTGTCTGTGGGACAGAACAGACCATCAGTCTGAGCCAGGCCATCAGTCCCTGAGCAGTGGGGACAGAAGCAGGGGCTCCACATCACCAGAGACAGACAGAGGACAATCTGAGGACAGCAGCTCCATTGTGAATGACAAGACAAAACAAGTCAACCTGTGCCTAGGTGCACAACAGCTGGGCAGGTCTCTGGAAGCTCAAAGTCCCTGTGCTTTAAGGCTGGAAAAGCACAGATCCTTCAGGAAGGACCTGTGCCACCCCTCAGACCGACAGAACTGGGATGTACCTAAATCTGAGCATGCTGCTGGCCCTGCAGTGCTGGTTATATCATCCATGCCTAAACCATGACAGGAGACAAGGCAGACACCGATCCCAAATTCCACCTGCTAGCATCCATGAAGATCAACAAAGCCAAGAGCACAATCTGATTCAGAAAGTACTTGTCACCCTTCCTCCCTCCTGACAACACCTTGCACATGCCTCACTTTATCCTCTGCAGAAGCAAAGAATATCCAGATGTTTGCTGAAACAGGAATAACTTTTAGAGCTGGTTCTTGGATCTCATCCTGCCTGACTCAACCACTCAAGGTCTGCCAAAAACCCCAAACTGCGTCATCCCGGCCAGCTCATCCTGGCCGTGCTGTCCATGTCCCCACTGGGCAGCGTCCTCACTCAGCACTGGGACAGTATCAGGAATTACCACAAGGTGGGACCATTTTCCACAGTTTGGAAGAGATCTCATGGCACATCACACCCTGTGCACACATGGCCAATTGATCCCAGCCCTGCAGATCACTTTTCCTTTCCATTTTCCAGTTAGAGCAAAACTCCTTTGTTCACCTACACGCTGAAAGTCAGGGCAATGCTCACCACCTCTGTCTGAATGACCTCTCTGATGCTGCAGCTGGGAGGATGCTGAACAACCACAGCTTTCCTCAGGAATCCCAAATTATACAATCATGAGATTCTTGCATCCATAACAACATCCCACAGTCACTTCACTGCAACAGCAGAGCACAGGCTGCTGCTGCCAACCACAGTGATGGCAAAGCCAAGCTGACACAGGCTCCAAAATCCCTAATACTTAAGAAAGGCTGGGAGGGATAGATGTGTTCAGCCTGGAGAAGAGAAGGCCCTGGGAGACCTTAGAGCCCTTCCAGGGTCTAAAGGGGCTCCAGGAGAGCTGGAGATGGACTTGGGACAAAGGATGGACAGGACACAGGGAGTGGCTTCCCACTGCCAGAGCGCAGGGATGGATGAGAGATTGGGAATTTTCCCTGGGAGGGTGGGGAGGGGCTGGGATGGAATTCCCAGAGAAGCTGTGGCTGCCCCTGGATCCCTGGAAGTGTCCAAGGCTGGACAGGCCTTGGAGTACCCTGGGACAGGGGAACGTGTCCCTGCCCACAGGAGGGGGCTAGACCTGGGTGAACTCTTAAGTTCCTTCCATCTCAAACCATTCTGTGATTCGGTGATCAAAACCTGCTTTAGACTGAGGATTAATTTTAACCTCAGCAATGAATCCATACCTGCATATCCTCTGCTTTGTAACATTGCTCCACTAAGATTTTTGCTGTTCAGTCACCACATAGCCACTGAGATTGTATTTTATACAAAACATTTGGTGTTTAACAACCATTTCAGTCTTGAAACCTAAGGATGACCAAATAATTTATAAACCAAGTTCTGAAGAGACATAAACAGCCTCTTTGGAGGAGCTGGAAAAATAAGACAATTTATCTATTGCAGAAAAAAGGCCAACTCAGGTTAACTTGGTACGGAGAGATCCACCTCCTGAAGCCACCAGTGGCTGAAGATAAATTCTGTTTGCAAGCACATCTTGAAAAAAATCATTATTCTTCAGGGATAGCAAAACCACCACTCCTCTAAAAATACCAGATGCACCTGGAAATAGTGTCCACAGCATCAGTTAGTGCCTGTGCTTCTCTCAGATGTGCAGAGACAGGCAGGTGCTGCTGTCTCATCCTGAGGATTTGGAAACAAAATGTTTACTTGGGTTTAATTAAGCCCCTAGGAAATTTATCAGAACACACCTTACCTGTGCAGCTTCGTAGGTGATGGTCTTTGTTTCTGTGTGCACAATAGGGACTTCTTTTGTGGGAATTTCACTTTTGATGGTGCTGGACATGTCAGAGATGGTGACAGTCTGTGTCTTCACTAGTGGGGGCTGTGAGATAGGGTTAAAAACATCTTGTAAACACCCAGTTCCCATCTTCACATCCTGACTGGGGTGCTGGCAAGTGTTCTGACACTGATCTGATAAAAGCACTGTGGAAACCAAGGTCAGCCTGGAAATCTTTGAGTTTAAGTCTCTGGAACAACACACTGCTCTGAGGGCAGAGATCAGATGTGAGGATTAGACAGGCAGCAAAATCCTCCAGCCCTTCCCCCACACCACTGGACTCTGGTCAGCCCAAACCAGACATTAAGGGTTTAACAGGTGTGTCACAACATCATAAATGCTGTCTCCACTGTTTTTAAACTTTCTGATTACCAGAAGCTCATTGCCAGTTGCCAGGAGATGACCCTCATCTGCTGATGCCAGTGTCAGGATTAACACCAACTCTGGGCACACAAAGACTTGATCACAGTTGAGCAGCTTTATTCTGACCTCAAGAGCTACACTGTGTTATTAAAAATCCTCATTTAACTTTTATTAAATCAATGTCAGATAAAACAGGAAGGAAAATAAGGGTGGAGAGAAATCAGTTGTTCCACCACCTGATGACTACCCAGAAGACGACAGAGTGAGTTCAGAGCTAGTGCTTTTTCCCAGAGGGCTCAACTTCTGCCACCATCCCCAACCCTGCCAGATGCCACCAGGATCATTAGCGGGGAACAGGCGTCTATTGAACCAAAAGCAACAACACTGGAGCAGGCAAAAATCCCTCCAACAGTAGGGAGGCACAAAGGGACACACTGGACAGTATCTCAAATTTGCTCAGCTGTGCTGAGGGTCAGTCACCAGTCCAGCCGGAGCCAGCAAAATCTTTAAGGAGTTAAAATTACACAGTTTTTGAGCCTAAATATTGCCTTTTTGTGGGAATGCCACAGGATGCTTCAATCCAACTAGAGCAAAGGGAATTGCACTGTGGAGATTGTATTTCATGCAAAGATAAATTGAGACAGACTTGTATTTAATGCAAAGACATATTGACAGTGGTTCATATTTAATTCAAAGATAAATTGAGAGTGGCTTGTTGCACTGACTGCGCGAGATTCACCAGCTCATTAGCTCCAAGCATGAGTCCAGGCCAAGCAAACCCAACTCCTGTGCAGGTCTGTGACATCTGCTTGCTGCAGTGTTTGGGTTCCCACTCCAAAGGTAGCCGGGGCATGGGGTGCAGGAGCTGGGCTCACTACCTGGAAGCAGAAAATGAGCTCTGGCAGCCCATTAGGAGCATCTGGATTGGGACACTCGCCATGTGGCTTTCTAAAGGCAAAGCTGTCTTCATCATCCTCTGCCACCTCCTCCTCCTCCTCTCCTCCCCAGGGCTGCCGGGAAAGTGCGGCAGGGCTGGGGGGGAGCTCTGGCTCAGAGAGCTCTGAGTCCTTCTCCACATCCACACAAACCCCCTTTCCACATGTCAGGTCCTCCTCGCTGGTGGAGCAGCCGGGTACCGCCGCCTCCTGCTCCTCCTCCTCGCTGCTTAGGGAGCAAGCACCAAAGTGCCAGCTGGGAGAAGGCTGTGAGGTGGGTGGCACCGGAGTCTCACTAAAAACTACCGACTGCTTTGAGCCCTCCCACGCAAAGCCAGTGTTAAAACTGCTCCACTCTGCCACTGCAGCCACATCCTCTTGGGAGAGAAAGTCACTTATTTTCTAAAAAGAAATGGATACACAAAAAAGGCCAGAGAGAGAGAGAGAGAGAGAGAGAGAGAAAGAGAGCAGGGAGTTAAGGAGAGCAGAAGATCAAAAGGCAACACATCAGGTTCTTATCATATATCACATCTCCAGTAACACATGCAACAGTGGGGTTGGACACTAGAAAACCTCTGTACTGTACCCAGTGCATTTTTCTGACACAGCCTTCCTGGTACATGAATAATCTACTCTTCTAAATTTTAAGGAATATGAAAACAACTCTCTGCACCTAGAGGAAGAGCCACTGCTAAGCACTTTTTGCTCAGTTTGGAATAATTTCAGTGTGGGGACTTATGCACATCCAAAACTTCCATGAGCAACAAAATCCACTCACTATTCCAAAACCTGATTGCCTGATTCTGCTTGAACTCCTTGAAACCTTTGTCTCGCTTTCTAACAAGATTCCCTGGGCAACCAAAAAACTTTTGTAGCAATTTGTGCTTAAAATGTGAGACCTGAAGCCTGTGGGTTATTTGGTGTGATTAATTTTTTATACCCCAGAGGCTTTCACTTCGACTGACCTCCTCTCATGGCATAGCTCAGTGGTAGGGAAAGAGCAGAAGCCACATTCTGTAAGAACAAATAGATGCTTTTCTTAATATAATTTCAAGAAATGACTCTTCCTCCATTTCTCAGTTCTCTGCTAATTTATGTTGCAGAAAGGTTAGCTGTTAGATTTCTATTAAAATTTCCAGCCTCTTGTATTTCTCTTAAGTTGCTCGGATATTGCTTAGCAAAATGCATTTAATAGGAGTGGTGGGAAAACGTTATTTCCCCTCACAGGGAAAGGTTATTTCTGATCCAAACCCACTTCCACATGTTTCTCCAATGGAATATTTAAGGGGAGACCGCAAGGCAGTTTGCAGCTTCCTCCTGAGGGGCAGCTCCCATCTCTGCTCCCTGGGACAGGAGCCAGGGAACAACTTTAGCTGGGCCAGGGCAGGCTCAGGCTGCCGAGCAGGGAAAGGTTCTTCCCCCAGAGGTGCTGGCACTGCCCAGGCTCCCCAGGGAATGGGCACGGCCCCGAGGCTGCCAGAGCTCCAGGAGCCTTTGGGCAGTGCTGCAGGGATGCCCAGGGGAGATTGTTGGGGGTCTGAGAAGGGCCTGGAGAGGGACTGGATGGTCCTTGTGGATCCCTTCTCACTCAGGATATTCTATCATATCATATCCAGATCCTATATTCATTTCCTAACACAAGATTCTACATTGCAATATTCCACAAAACAGAACATGAACGGGGTTATCAGCTGTGTACAACCATGTCTTACTGGTTTAAAACTTGAATTTATATATTGCCAATATCCTGACCTTCCCTTAATTATAGATACTAAACTTTGCAAATTATTCATAGGACCTTGAGAAGACACAGATCATATTCTGGGGTTTAATGGAATGGAACATGCCTTAGGAGAGAGACTTCCTTATGTAAGAGCTGGGGCACTACTCAGCCAAGAGAAGAATCACAGATAAAACAAAGATTAAGCAGCTACACAAACACTGATGTATTTAAGAGGCAAAAATTTGTCTATAGTCAAAACAACCTCCCAGTTCCCTTTCCAGACAGATAAGATAATTTGCATTTTGGAAGCATCTTGGATGACAGATGCATTAAGGAACAGAGAGCTGGAATGGAGCCTGTGCTGTGCGTATTCTGGTCACCAAGTGCAGTAGCAAACATTCAAGCTGGAAAGACAGAATGAAATCCTGATAAGATCAACTGATCAGAAGCACTTTTTGCCTTGCCTTCCTATCCCACTCATAAGATAAACTAATGGAAAGGTATTTGTTTCTAGATAAAGTTATCTATGTAAAACTCTGGTAGGAATTTCAGCATCTGTTACAAATTCTGATCTTATCAAGATTTGTTTTAAATTGCAAATGCCAAAGCATCCCTATGTTTAGGGCTCAGATTTGCAGAGTTCCAAGCTCACCTTGAGACCCAGGAAACCTGAGAGGTGCCTGGACTGCCAACAACTCATTTCCAGGGACATAGCCCCAAACCAGTGAGGCCTAAATCAAGCACGAAGCAGTCAAACACGGAGTAAATTAAATACAGGACACGATGCAATGACCCAGAAGAAACAAACTGACCCAGATATGAATGCAACTAAAGTACCACCCTTGAAATACAAATCATTGTGCCCCTGAAGCGTTGCAATGAAGTGACACACAATAATTCAGACTGGGGATAAATTAATAACAGGCTTAATTTCATGTTTGATACCAGTGCCCAAAAGGATTTATTTTTCTCAAAAAGTGGTTTTGTATAAACTGGTTTGCCTGCATTTTTTCAAGACCCTGCTGTTTTGGATCAAATCTATTTGTATGACCCAGCTTCCCTGTGCTGTCAGAGTGGATGTTTTTCTTCATGCCTCTCTCTGAATATTCCATTATTACCACCCCAAATCAGATTACTATCCTGCAGAAAACTTAAAGAGTGCTAAAATTATGTCAACTGCCAGTTACTATTTACTAAAAATTGCTAAACCCATATAGTTATAGTGCACAGTAACTCCCTACAACCACATGAAATGCTAGGAATCCCAGCTGGTTAATACTTCCAAGCCCTGTTCTTTTCCAGCATGGCAATGGCATTGTTGACACTGTTATTAGGTTATCCCCAAACAAGGATCCACAGAAGCTCGCAGGCTCGGAGTGACTGTCTAGGGATGCACAAGGAGATGATGTTGCTTGGCAGCAAACCACACTCACCAGAGAGCGCTTCCAGATCAACTGCTGCTCAACCTCACAGCTGGCAAAGCACTTGGGTAGAAAGTATTATAAAGCAGAAAACAAAAATCCTTATTTTACAGTACCCGGCACTGCCTTACAGAACTGCTTTACCTTAAGGTAAAAATTAAAAACATTTAGAAGCTGTTCAAAACACCCTGCCACTGAAAAGGATGGATGTTACCTATGGATTGTGGTTTTCAATGGATTTTTTCATTGCCATCACAACATCCTGACCAAACTACTCAGATGACAGACGAATAAAAGAGATTTTGACCAAAATTAAAAGTAACGCTAGAAAAAACACAGAGTGCCCGGAACTTCAAAATACTAAATTCTCTCATGAACAAGAGTCCAATACATTACACGACACACAGTAACCACCTCCAGTCATTGCATCGTTGACTTGGCAACATGAAACAACCTCAAGAACAAGAATTAAATTATCAAAATATGGTGGCTGGGCAACATGATTCCTCTGCTCACCCCAACTGGTCTCCTTCCCATCCCTTTTGTGGGACAGGTACTCTTGCATGAAGGGCTTTTTATTCCAAAACACCTCTGCAGAGAACAAAGTAACGGCATTGCAAGAGCTGCCTTAGTGCAGCAGCAGCAGGTGAAAAAAAGGGATAAAATCAGGGTTTATAAATGCCATCAATTTTGTGCTGCTCATTCCACTTCCCTCATTCCATAAATGAAGTTACCATTCTGCCTTGGTGCCTGGCTCTTGGGAACCTGCATTATGAGCAGTGAGATCTGCCTTCCTGTAATCTCACACAACATGAGATTTAAAATTGATTCTTGAGACAGCCTCAAAACACGAGCTTCAACCAGAAAAAACCCACCAGAAGCACGTTGTATCACTGAGCTGAGGAACAGTGGTTCATTAGGAATGTGGTTTCTTCACTTACAAAACCCAAAAAGAGCATTTTTGTCCCCAGATTAACACAGTAGGTGGGACAGAGGTTCTTGTAGCTGAGCTGTGCAAGACCTGCCTCACTTCTGCTCTCAGAACAACTTTCTGCAATTGATTTTTCCTTCCTCTTCCAAAGCAAAGAGAAGAAGGTATTAAGAGTGACATTAAGCATTTGGTAGAGGACTCCTGCAAACAAAACCTGTCTTAAACCAAGGTGGATTTAATCCTCAGTTGAATTATTCTTGTCAGTTTGAAAGCTTAGAGCTGCAGCCTTGTCTTATCCCTCTCCCCAGGAGCATCCAATCCACACACAAGAGTGTCCAGCAGACCCTACACCCTGAATGCCATCAGCAGTGACTCAGGGTCTGATGGTTCCTGCTTTGAGAAAGGAGTAGTGAGGGTTAGTCCAAGGAAGTCATTAACACAGGTCATATATAGCTTTTCTGGTTAATAAGCAGTGGAAAGAAATATCTGATTTGCAATAACATTTATTAATGGATAAATGTACATATTTACAAAGAAAAATCTGAGAAAAAATACAAAACCGAAGAAGTGTTCCAAAAGAGAGCATTTTAGGTAAAAAATAAAGTGTTTCTAGTCCCCACAGACTCATCCAATAGGACTGTCTACCATTGCCAAAAGATCCCAAAGGGGCCCAAACCAAGGCCAGTCCTTCCCTCCAGTCCCACAAACCACAACAGATGCAGAGACACAACAGGAACTACCTCTGTCACGTTCTTGAGTATCACCCACTAATAAGTACAGACCAATGAGTTTCTGCATGAATACATAACCCTTTTTTGGGCTGAATTTATCCAGAAAGCTTCCTCCCTCATCCTGTAGGTCAAAACAGGCACCATCAACCATGACAAGGAAAAAAGAAAACCCAATAAACCAGTGGAACAATTCTCAGAGTGACAAATTACTGACACTGATGTGAAGTGAAAGACTTCGCCCATAACCATTAAGATCTGGACTTAATAATCCTTGTGGGTCCCTTCCAACTCAGGATATTTCATGATTCTATGTTGACCTTCCCAGGAGCCAGAGGTACAGCCAAGCCTCATTCCTCCAAACACAAATTACTTCCCTTGGTGCTGGGGAAATCCACCTCTCCTGATTATTTTGGATAGGAGGGAGATATGGAATACCTACTCTTCAGAGTCATCACTAGTTACTGGACAAACCACAAGAGAGGGGAGCCAGTCTTGGCTGAACACTGCCCTGACTGAGCTGCCCATGGAGAGTCCTCAGCTCACCTTCTATCACATCTGAGTGAGGCAGGACATGGGAGGAGATGCAGCCAACACCCTCATTTATCTGCTCCCTTTCAGCACTTGAAAAAGAAAAAAGGGATATTGTTTTATAGCAATGAAAACCTCAAGTATCATCACACACAGAGTCCAACACCCAATGCAGCCTCAGAGCTCAATCTGAATTCCCAGCTACTGGCTCTGGCACATCTGCTGCTTCAAAATACTGGTACACCTTTTCCTAAAGTAAGAAAGCACAAGAAACTCCCGTGTGGTTTAGGTGGTGTTCAGAAGAGCTGGAATCCAGGTAAGGAGATTCAGGAAGTAAGTGTGGAACCAACCATCAATATTGCAATGGGAAGCAATGAACCCTCTACAGCTCCCAATGGGATCCTACACATGAGCATCAAAGAGCTGAGTGACCATACCACAAAACACTGGGCAAAACTGCTGGCAGACTTATCCTGCCTATGTCACCAGCATGCCAGTCAACAGAATGCCATTTTCTGCAGCAGGTCACATTGAAAAAAAAAGATTTCTCATGCCAACCTGGATGAGGTGACATGCTGCAGACATTTGCAGCTTGCCTGCAGGAGGGATAACTCAGCTCTCCATCACTCACAGCCTGGCAGTGCACTAGCCAGGCTGAACAGGGTGTGTGAATCCCTGTGTCAATGGGTGCCAGTGTCAGGGCAGGCAGCAGGAGCTGCTGGTGTTCCCAGCAAGTTTGTTCCTGAGGAAAATAGGAGCGAAGTACATGCACTGGTTCCTTTATAGATCCCCTGAGATCTCAGCCCTTAAACAGCACTAGAGCAAATCAGCTCTCCCTGTGCACAGGGACGACAGCAGGACTCACCAAATCCTCCTCTCAGTGCTGCATCCTGTGCTGACATTGCGGGAAAAGGGAGAAACCACAGCACCAAGGTGTAAAAGATATGGAATGTGTATAAATGGGATACAGAATGTGCAGGAATGATACCTTAGGTGGATTGCCATGGACTGTCACTCCCTTTGCATCACAAGCAAACAGGGAAAAAAGCAGAGGAGTGACTGGGAAAGGGGCTGTAGCCCAGCGGGCACATCCCTGGGCAATTGGACAGATGAGGTTTCTGTTCCTACTAAGTTATAGGTTTCCTCTGTCAGGAGGGATCATATCTGCCTGGATGAATATGGATAACTGGCCTCTAAACTGCCAGAGAAATAGAAAGCATTTGTTTAATTTCTTCATACTCTGCAATGATAATTGGTATATAATCCTGAAAATGTTCCTGAGCGCTCTCAGAGTGTAGTTTCCCAGGTTTTTTGCTCATGACAACCAGCTTTATCTCAAGATTAAAAAAGAGAGGACGAGACCATTTGAACTTAAGAGTTACAGAATTGAGTAAAAGTGACACAGCCCATCTCTTATCATGGGATGAGACACCCTGAGTACGCCGGTCTAAGGTTGCTCTGGGCAAAAAATTTTAGACTTCAGGTCCTTTGGAAATAGGTGACAGAGCTACAGAAACCATGTCTTTGCCAAAGACACCAGTGTGGCTTCCAGGTTCTTGTCATTGGATCAGAAATGCAGTGAACTCAGCAGTGCTCACCACAGCATCCCAAGCAGTGATCCTGAGCAATGGCTTTGGGAAGGAAGTACCTGTGTGTTCAATCTCCAGCAAACATGGACAGAAAATGGACAGAGAGATCCAAACTCCTGTTTCTTCCCTCTCCATGCCAGGCTAGGGAGAACAAACAAGCCCTGTTCTTCTCACAACTGTTACCGTATTGGGAAGGAGATGCAGGCAGAGAATGCCAGCCACAAGTATCCTGACTTCTTCCATCCTGCATTTTCTGCACAGCACATGGCACCCCAGCATCCTTCCCCATCTCTCCTCTCCAGGGGCCACCTCGGTCTTCCTAAACTCTACACCAAATATGCTGGTGTCCAAGTGCATTCCAAGGGATGCTCCAAGGATTCAGAGACACAGCCTGCTGACACCCTCCTTCACACCAGTCTACGCCTGGACAACAACCCTCAGACTTCTACTCTTCCTAGTGCCAAAGGAGGAAGACTGTGTATTAAAGGCAGTGTATTAAAAAGGGAAGAATATTTTCCAATGAAAAACCAGCATCCTCACAAAACAAAGTTCTAAAGGCACAAACTGGTGAACAAATCGGAGCAGGTTACAAGAGGAGTTGGAAAGATTCCTGTGGGATTAAAACAAAGGATCTCACTAGCAACCTAAGTTTCTGAGACAGCATTTAGAACCTCAGCCTGTACATTGAGAGCAAGAGGTGGCTCGAGTGGTCCATGACACCCCACGGACCCTCAGACCAGACAGAACATGCCATTTTTACCTTATTCCTTCAAGCTTATCTGCTAGCTTCCTAAATAACACTGTTTACACAGATACAGATCTAGAAAGGGTTATAAATACAGGTATTTATATATATTCATACATTTTAGTCCATGTAATAAAGGCCTGCTCCTTCCTTTTCCATGCTGCTGGAGCAGCTGCCACCCCTGGCGACACTGGGGGCTGTTCTCAGAGCGACTGTGTCCAGCTCAGTCCTCCAATGGACACAGGAGAACACGGAGTAGTGCTGAAAGGAGCAATGGGCGGCTCAGCTCAGCTCCATCATTACTATTTACAGAAAAGAAACCCTTTAGACACAAAGTCCCACCTTCCTTCCAGCTCACAAACCAGCTCTGCTCAGTCCAGCTTGGCTGGAGCCTGCGCAGCTCAGCCAGGATAACTTGGATAAATGGGAGCATCATCCAGACACTTACACTGTGGGCAATAAACAACGACCAGCATGCAACAGTTTGGTTAAAGAAGTCAAAAACAATCAAGGGCTTTAACATTAGAAGTGTGTCCTGATGTGGCCAAGCCAACATGCCAAGAGAGGGAATGCTCAAACACCAGGTAACTCCATCCCTGCGACCTGAGTAAACATGCATCAGCTAGTTACACACAAATTAAGTAAAACACATCCCAAGTGCACCAAGACCATCAGATTAAAAAAAAAAAAAAAAATTAATCTATGTTTACAATAAATATCTCCTTGCAACGGGTTTTCTCCTATAACACTGTATTTTCTTGGATATGAGAATAGGGGTGGAGAGGGAAGCTGGGATACTTTGTCAAAGGCTTCCCCTACTAGGAAATGAAAGCTGACCCTGTCCCTAAATTATTACCAAGAGCAGCAGTGAGAACCAGCACTTTTTATTTAAATGTTGATCTGAGTTTCCTAGAAATTGAGTAGTTATGGATTAGATTCCAGTGTTCTTCCTAGAGAGTCAACCTCTTGTTGCCCACAGAGCCTGTGGACTCCCCATGCCTGGAATTGTTCAAGGCCAGATTGGTCAGGACTTGGAACAGCCTGGTCCAGGGGAAGGCTCCCTGCCCACAGCAGGGGGTGAAACGTGATGATCTTTGTGGCCCCTTCCAACCCCAAACCATTCTAGGATTCTGTGATTCCATAGATTCCTGTAAAGCCCCTTTTAGATCAGTGTCAAAAGTTCTTCAGCTTGTAAATATCTTACATTTAAAACAAGCTTAAAAGCAATTCTCCAGCAATTCCTATGGGAAGTCTTCAGGGGCTTGGGAAAGCAGACTCTCCTCCCATGATTTCATCCCCCCATCTGCCCTCCCACGGCAGCTGGGAACACGGTTAAAGGAATTTGCTTTTGCACCACAGGAAACTTCAGAATGGACCTGGCAATTCACGACCACTCCTGCTGGGTCCCATCACAGCCACACAAGGACATACAGCGGGATTAACAGTCACAGGGTGTCCCTCCCTGGGACAGTGAACTACGGAGATCAAAGACCAGGACAAGGAAAATGCAGCAGAGACTACAGCCAAGAAATTCAGGAGCTTTGGTCTTGACGTTTCATCACGACCCTGTTGCCACTCAGAGAAAGAGCAGCCACCAAACAGTCAGTGCTATGACCAGGAGAAAGGACATCATAAAGGGAATACGTGGAGAAGGAAGAATGCTAGAGTACAGCTGACACTTTTTGAGTGATTTCTGGTCTTCAGGGATTGCAATAGAAACCTTTGGAAGAGTTGCTTCACTTGCTGGCCGGGGAAAGGCTGTCTCAGTAGGTATCTCCTGCTTTTTTAGTTTGTCTTCATCCTGTACTAATAGAGGTCGTTCCCGTGTCTGCTTTCATGGTAGAAGATCAAGAAAGACAGAGAGAGATGAACAAAAATGACAGATGGAAAGTGCCCAAAATGACACTTGGAGATGTGCAAAGCATTAGGGCTACTCGTCTCAACATAAAATAAACTACCCTGGGGAGCAGAGCCACTGGTGGCCTGGGTCACACCAGCCCTGGAGCTACAGAACCATGTTCTCTCTGCAGAGCTTATCAACATCTGCATCAGGATCATGGGTGTTTGGTGCCTGCCCTCCCAGAAAAGTGGAAGCCCAAAACCTTCCAGAGTGTTTTGGAATTGGAATGATGAGAAAGTAAGTTTGAGGCATCTGAAACTGGAACGGTCCTCATCTACAGCGCCCTTAAAACCCAGCATTTGGAAAATCCCATGGAACAGCCAGACTACAGAACAGACACAAAATGCTTTTCCAAAGTTCTGATCAGAGTATCAAAATTTCAATTGGTTTGAAAATTCTATTGAACAAGTGAGAAACTGTAAATCTTAGAAATCCCACGCATGGAACAGGCAGAGTGGCAGTAGGAGCAGTGCAAACTCCTGGAATTTTGCTCCGTGTTTTAGCGGTTTTGTTTCTGGAGTCTAAAGAAGGATAAAAACCCAGAATGAGTAAATCAGCACAGAGGACCATGCAAGGGTTTGAGCACTTCTGCTGAAGAAAGGAAAGATTGTGGGAATGTTGCTGTTCAGCAACTCTGCATCCCTTTAGTTTGCCAGCCCTGGTCAAACCCAAGTGTACTTAGGAGAGGAAAAATTTGGCTCTAAGCTCCCTC
This sequence comes from Hylia prasina, assembly GCA_013397195.1. Taxonomy (NCBI): domain Eukaryota; kingdom Metazoa; phylum Chordata; class Aves; order Passeriformes; family Sylviidae; genus Hylia; species Hylia prasina. The sequence goes on along the minus strand of VYXD01010578.1, from coordinate 207,506 downwards.
AGTTGAGCCAACCTCCGCTGGTCAGTGCGGTATTTTGGGACTGGTTCTTTGCACACCCCTAAGTGGTGAGAATTCGGGAGAAAGTAGCTGGGAGACTGGGCAGCAAAAGAAAATATAAAATGCAAGAGTAACATGATCGTTAAAACAACAACAAAAAACAAACAAAACAAAAACCCAAAAAAAAAAAAGGAAAAAAAAGACAACATAAAAAGAACAGGGAACAGTTAAATTTTCAGAATTGCTTTTGTCTCCGAATACACGGTTATATCGGTCATGCAGCTTTTTCAAACCAGCCATGCACCAAAATAAGCAAAAACTGAAAGCTGCAAAAGCTGCAGCAGTGCCAAAGTCCTCTGGGTGTGAGTTATGAAACTACTTCGTGTAGCCAAAAGAAAAATATTATCCAGCAGCTGCTGTTGAGTTTTTGCTCAGTGCCACTGCAACAGCAAGTCTGGTTCAGAAGCACAGGTCAGAGCAGCAGCTTTACCTCAAACCCACCAACCTGTCTCTCAGAAGATGGGACAGTGACTTTCTTGACCTGGACACACAAAGCGTGTTAAGGTTCAGTTGTCTCATAATAAAACATACAAGAATAGCAGAAAAGTGGTCCCTGGCAAAAAACTCTTTGGCCACTAAGGCAGGGTGAAGGTACCATCATGAACAGAAGCAATAGCTTTGCACCATGATTTACCATTTTAATTAGCATCTGATTTATGATCCTTCAACACATGCAGGTGAGTGAAAACTTTCTCCCCAGTCAGTGCCTGGGGACGATGCATTTCTGGAAGTTCATAGCAGGACGTGGCCACCTCAGAGTGAGATCACTTCAAAGAGGACCAGATTAAGAAGGAACTTCCAGAAATGCAAATCCAGGGCTGACACCAATTCTGCAGTGCTGCAGACCCACTGCAGCCTTAAGTGGGACAAGCCCACACCATCCAGTTATGCAAGCCCACACTACACCAGCAGCCCTCCAAGGTCTCAGTGTGGTCACCTTGCAAGAAATTCTTCATAAAACCCAAGAATAACATTCTTGAACTGCAGTTGTGGACCTTGAGAGCCTCTGCTCTGTCCCACCCATGTCCTAAAACCCACTGGGCACTGTGAGCAGAGCTCTGCTGCCCACATTCCTGGGGAATCTACACTGAGGCTCAGCCACAGAGGACAAAGTCTATCCATGTGTTAAACAGTAATCCCAATGATAGGCTGCCCGGAGCAGCTGTAGCTGCCCCTGGATCCCGGGAAGTGTCCAAGGCCAGGCTGGATGGGGCTTGGAGCATCCTGGGGCAGTGGAAGGTGTCCCTGTCATAGCAGGAGGGCCACTGGATGGGCTTGAAGTTCCCTTCCAATCCAATCCATTCTGAGATTCGGTAACAACCAACCCTGATTAGGTTCATTTTGGGGATCTCATTTTTCTAGCAGGCAAAGAAAGCCCTTTAGCTGTCCTGGCTTTACTCCAAGCTTTGAGGAGCCTGTAGTAAACTTGGTGTTAAAACCCTTGTACATGTCACAATAACCCTCCATCCGCTACAAGATTATTTCCTCATTAATAAGTATCTGCCTTGTTTGAACATGAAAAACTAGCTCATCTGCAGGGCTGTGGGAAGGAAGGGGGAAAACTGGGCCTTCAACCAGGAGAGTCTTCAATTGCCACTACTAGCAGGCAGGATGCCATTTTTCTGTCTGGAGTAAAAAATTGCATTTACTTCTAAAAAAACTGATTACCACAGGCACTAACTACGGTTCTACTCACAGGCTCCAAATCTGAACCAGTTACGACCAGTACGACACAGAGGTGTCTGTTAGCCAAGAAGAAACCAGTTGGTGACCGGTTTTTCCTTGAAAAATTACCTTTCTAATGAAATTAGCAGAGAAACTGTGAGTGTATGTGGTTACTAATACACAGTCCCTGAAAGGAGAGAGATTGCCATCATGTTTGAACAGTCCTGCTCTGGCCACCCGAGGAGTCTTCTCAAATCCTCCACAGCAGATCAGCACCTGGAGTTCCTAATGCAAGTCTGAATCCTATGACATACCGGATTAACTGGAGAATAAAGTGGTTTTGGAAAAATAATTCCATCCCAGTGCTTCTCCACTGGATTATCTGCAATGTTATCTCTGAAGTAATAATTTAGGTCTTTGAATTTTGGGTTTGTCAGGGTTTTTTCCACATTTTGGGGAGACCAGGAATGAGCCAGTCCCCAAACCAGCCACAGGAAGTGGTCCCTAGCATCACACTGACACCAACACTAGGAAAAGCAGTGTCAATAAGTTAAGGAATTCTTACATCCTTCTCTACCAAAAAATCATATTTTTTATGGTATCATGACTAAAGCTTAGATTCTCTCAGAGAACATTCTACATGTTACAAGTCAATACTAACTATTAAAACTGAAAATAAGAAGCAGCTAAGAGGAGCTGAATCCCATACTGCAGTGCTGCCCCTTGGAACAGCCCATGCCGAGGTACTCACTCCATCCGCTCCCGTGGGAATCTGCCCGTTGACGTTGAGGCTCCGGAAAGGGGAATGGGTGGACAAACGTTTGTCCCACTCACTCGGCCGAGGCTCTGGGACAGACTCCATGAAGTTCTTCTTCAACTCACTGATGTTGGCATGGTGCTTCTTTATTTCTTCCTGGGTCTTATCTAGATCCTATCAGCAAAAGGACAGGATAAGTGAAGGGACACAGAGAGACCCAGGACTGCCTAAGCTGTGCTTAGCAAAGCCGCACTCAGCAGAGCTGCTGACAACTTCCCAAACTGTGCTCACACTGCAAACACACAAAGGGAGCATTCCCTCTCCTCCTCTTTGATTAATTGGGATAAACTGCAACTCCGGAACGGGGTCTCCTCCAGCAGCAGGACATACCATTGGTTCATCTCAAGCTATGCCAAACCAGGTGACAGCTGAGCTAGAATACCATGGATTTTCCCCAAAGAGGATTTATTTAAGCTGCCAAACTATGTTTCTTTGGGCTATTTACTTTATCATCTTTAAATTTTGTGGGTTTGGTTTCTTTTCCCTCTGCTAGCCTGAGTATTTCAAGGTATTAATATAACTGATGATAAAGAAAATATTCTCCCAATTTTATTTACTCTCTTCATAACTATTTCTATTTTATCCTAGCTGAAATTATCTTTGCTTCCAGAATATCCCCATTACCATTTTTCCCCTCCCTCTCATCTTACCCCTTCAGGAGCTATCATAGGAGGTTTTAGACTTCAGAAACAAAGACAAGATGGGGTTTTTTTAAAAAAATCAAACTGAAAATTCATTTTATGCTGGATCAATCATGAAACTCCTGCTAAATTTTTTCATCTGGAAAAAGTCAGATTTTAATTCTGTGATGCTGGTTTACAGCATAAACACACAGACTTCAAGGCAACTCAGCTTGCTAAAAATAGTTCTTCCTTGCAAGCAAAACAGAGCCTATAGAAAAGAAAGCTTTTGCATAAGCCAAACAACAACTTTTCAGGACACTGCCAAAAAGCAGCAAGAAAGTGGGAAATCAAGGTCAGTAAAAGCATCACTGGGAAATTTCACTATTTTTGTGCTTTTACTTGTTACTCAGCCCATTGATTTTAGAAGCTGGGACACCAAACGCATCCCTAAAGGAGGGCCCTCCCAAAAATCTTCATTCCTGCAGCTCACCCAGGACACACCACCCTCCCTCCACAGGGCTAAACCCCAAATGCCTCTTTAACAATATTCACTCTCTTTGGCACAGTTCTGGGGGGAAAATAACAAATTTTGGATCCTAGATGAAAGTATAAAGGCAAGTGCCTGTCAGGTAGGAAAAAAAAAAGCAGAAGTGAGTCTGCTGTGGACTCTGGGGTGAATCCCAGCCTGGTCCAAGAACCCTACAGCTGCTCCTGGCTCAGAGGAGAGAGAAGAACCACCTTGGCTTTCCAGCACTGCACAGGAGCAGGGCCTGGGAGGGCTGGCAGAGGAGCCAATGCCACGAGGAGCTATGTGGAGCCAGGTCTGGGAAGCACCTTGAGGAAGCAGCTTGCTCAGCATCACCCTTTTCCTCCTGTTTTTCCCTTTCTGCAGGAACCCAGTGCACACAGAGCATGAAAAGGCTTTCAGTAAAATCAATAGGCAGCTTCAAGAGGGTGAGGTCTGCAAGGAAAAAATCTGATCTGCCAAGTGCATGGATTAAAAAAATAAAGGGAATAAAGGGGGTGAGCTGCTGGCTCAGCCCTGTTGTAGGGGAGGGCTGGAGCACCTGCAACAGAACTGTGGGAAGGGGAGTGGGGAGGGAAAGGGCTTGGAGATAAGTACTGCACTGACGGGAAAAAGGAGGTTAGAAGCAATGACAAAGCTCTGTTGGGGAATTGGAGCTCTTTGAGTTGGGTGACAAAACAACAGGCACGGTCTTCAGAATGCTCCAGTGGTGGCCCAACTCTGCCTATCATGTGCAGACCTGACATTTGTGACTCAAAGCTCTACACTGTAGCAGTCA
>VYXD01010578.1:149831-203007 GCA_013397195.1 Hylia prasina | reverse complement strand
AACAAAAAAAAACAACCCCCCCCCCCCCCCCAAAAAAAAAAAAAGGCAAACCCAAAACAAAATAACTTTGAACATTCTGATGAGGAGAAGGCAGTTAGTACACTCCACTTTCAAGAGATACCACCAGGGAAACCCTACAAGCTGCTGGTGCTGCAAGTTTGAGTAGAAACACGTAACACAGGACCAGAGTATCAAAAGCCACAAAACATCTTCCATAACAGAGTGTATTAAAGAAAATAAAATATATGATTGGCATGGTCTGTTCTGAGACTGAGCTTAGGTGAAACCAAGCGGAAAGGGCTCCCAAATCCAAAGGGAAGAGCTGTAATGTGGAAAGATGAACCAATGAGCCTCCCTATCAAATCCAGAAGGACCTGGCACTGAGGCAGGATGGGGCCCAAGGGCAGTGAGGTGCTGCAAGGTCAGGAAGGGCTGGGAGGAGGATGGAAATGCTGCAAACACCACTTCAGCATCCAAAAGGATCCCCCCTGCCTGGAGGCAACACATATTGTGGTGGCCTGGACACCACAGAGGTCACAATTTCACAAATCCTGGAATGGTTTGGGTTGGAAGGGAACTTAAAGCCCATCACATTCTCCCCTGGCCCTGGGCGGGGACAACTTCCACTATCCCAGGCTTCTCCCAACCCTGTCCAACCTGGCCTTGGGACACTTCCAGGGACGGGGCAGTCACAGCTGCTCTAGGCACTCTGTCCCAGTTTCACCAGCAGCTTATCCTGAATTTTGTATTTTCACAGACTGGCTTTTCCCCCAAGAAAATAATTTGTTTCAAGCAGTGAAAAACTGGTCAATGAGCCCCCCACTGCAATCCATGATCCTCTGAGCAGCCAGCAGGTCCTAGAGCAGATCTGAGCACTGCCAATCATGTATTTTGGGGAGGTATGAGAAAATGAAAGTCAGAAGAGGAAGAAGGAAGAAGGCCTGCACATCATCATGTTTACTGTCACCATGCAGAAGCATAATTAAAAAATCAAATCAAAAGGTCTTTCGTGCAAGAGCATGCAAAAACAAAGGCAGCAGCAGAAGAGGAAGTTCAGCGCAGATGCAGAAGGTTTAGCAAATGCAACTCAAAAAAAGCTTCAAGTTCATACAAACCTCCAACATTAAATTGCTATGCCTGATATAAATGTTTTCACCATCTAGCCTCTTTGATCTCTTCTGTGAAAATGAAAGAAAAGGGGGAAACAAAACAAAACAAAAAAAGGCACAAAAAATTAAAACGTTGGTCTTGCGGGATTGATAAATTGGCAAATTAAAAAGTTAACTCAAGGTTGGGAGTGCAGCGCTGTGGCAGCATGGGGTTGGAATTCCTGCTGGGAATGGGGGTCTGGCTCATGGAGAATGGGAGATGCAATGAGTCCTTTAAAGAGACAGCTCCCAGTGGACCTTGGTGGCACAGGCCACAAAGCCACAATTCCTGGTTTTCTGTGAAAGCCTTGAACAGTCACCACACCACATTCCTGAGAGATGCAGGCCCACCCCTGAGCTCCAGGCTGCACTGCCTGGGGGGACTTTTAGGAGGTCCCAATGTGCACAGCAAATGCACCTTAACCACTTTTCCATCTTGGATGTTTCCTTATTACTTAATCAATACCAAAAAAGCTTTGTCCTGACTTTTGTTTTGCATTTCCTGCAATGCAAGCTACATTTAGTTTCAAACTAAATTTATTACAGAGAAGAAATTTTATAAATCAAACCAAGTGTGTTTCTTTTGAACATTCAACATGCATAATTACAGCAATCAGGCTGTCTATGGGACAAAAAGCTATTCATTTCCAAATCAAGTATTTGATAGTTTAAGAAAACCAGCACCCCAACCCAAAGCCCATGAAGAAATTGGAGCACTGTCTTTTTAAACAGGTTACAGACGCATGAATGATATGGCAAATTTGGCCGGTGAAAGGGTAAAATGGCTAACCTTCCTCATTCTTATCAGCTCTTCCTCTTTTTCTGCAGGCTGCTGCTGTTGGGCAGTGATTTAAAAAAAAAGAAAAAGAAAAAAAAGAATTGTTGGTTCATTTAATTATGTTGAACCTTGAAAAAATAAGTGTGAAGAACCTAAACTGAATTATTAGCACAAACCTGGGGCTGGGCACCATTCATGGTGGGGACTGTGACCTCAATGTATGTTTTCCTCACCTACATTTAAGAAATAAATTGGTAAAAACATTTCTTGTTAGTAGATTTGTTTCAAGAAACTATTTAGTTTCCAAACACAGCTGCATAAATTTGGTTTTGAAGTGCTGGGGAAACATGCAAAAACCAACATGCAGCCCTGGGCAGGGGTTAATGACACAGCAGCTCCCCAGCACTCTGTTAGCCAATAGCATGTTAAATAATTCCTCCAGCTTGAGAATTATTGGTATTTGAAACCAGTGCTCTCCAGTGCTTCTGAATAATGGCTTCCCACTTGCATTAGCTTGGTCAAGCAATGTTTTCAAATGGCATTTGCAGCTCGATCTCCCAGTGAATAGTCAAAGAAAGCAACATGCTCAAATTAACATAGACCTTCCCAAAACAAGAAATTATTGGTTATATCACAGGTATTATGTTGGCAGAGGCAGTAAGAAGAGGCACAGCTACAAAGCCAAGCCTAGTATCACAAATTAGGTTCTTTCCTGTCCGGAAGTAGAGAGCCAAGATTGTCTTAACACTCTAAGGGAAGTATTTTGGGGAAACTGGATTGCCAAGTACTCCGAAGGCAAAACCATCAGTGGGTGTTAAAAGAAGTGCTGCAGATCCACTGGAGAAGCAAAAAATTTGGTACATTCAAATCCACATTTTCCACCCAAATCTATATTTAAAGGTGAAAAAAAATCCGACGTTTAAGCATTTACAAAAGAAACTGTAATAGGTATGATGGGGTAAGTAGAATTTCCTGGTTCTGTGTAACATGAGGGAGAGAGAACAGCTGGGCAAGAACAGCAGGGCAGGATCTCTGTGCTCTGATTCCCACCTGACAGTGCCAGCCTGAAGTTCCCTTCAGGAGTTTCATTTAAAAATTACTGTTCACACAGGCCATGGAATTATTTGAAGCAAATGCCTTTTCTTCACCTCCCTCTCCAAACCTTAATTAATAGGAATCTTCCCTGGAGATGCTCACAAGACCCACTGTGTGATATGTTCAGAATTATATGGTTCCAGCAATGCTGAGAACAGCTAAATTTTGGAGTAATGTGAAAATTGTGTCTCAAGGCAAACACTTCCACTGCACCACTGTAAGGTTTCAGTAGGTCAGTAAGATCTGCTAAATATTAAGGACACCGTAATATCAACAATAATTTTGTTATTTTGACTTATTAGAACGGCACACATGTATCAACCCTAGCAAAGAACTCAGACATTTGTAGAAAGATCAAATAATGGTTAAAAATACTGAATTTAAACAATAAACTCCTCAAGGTCTCACCGGTGCCATTTTCAATTAGAGTTTTAGTCCAGTTTGCAGCACTGTATTACCAGCTCTCCCAGCAAAAGTCTATCAAGGTGAAAAACATTCCAGTGCTGGGCTGCAGACCAGATCCGTTATCACTGATTTCACGGGAATTCTCTCCTGCTGTCATACCAGGAATCAGGGGACACAGCCTGGCCAGGGGTGAGCTCTGAACTCTGATTCCATGATCATGTGCAGCTCTTGCCAGTGTTTTTAATCATCTATCAGCAGGCTGCAGTTGCTTTGACTACAACCACCAAAACCCAGCTGCCCTGGAGTTCCTTCTTCCACCTGGAATGTCATGGCTGGGATTTCCCTGGCACCCAGATCCCTGTGCCTGCTCCCACCCGGCACTGGGGAGAGGATAAAGCCCTCATCTCCCAGGACAGAGCTGCTGCTTTGGGGTGACTTATTGAGCAATGCTCCAGCCCGGCTCTTCCCAAGAGACTCCGCTCTGACCTACCCTTGAGGCATCCACTGGCTCCTTGGGTTTCTCTGGTGGAAATTCTTCACGTCTCACATCAGATTTTGCTGCCTCCTTCCCTACTTTAGATGTGGCCACATCCTTCACGTCGGACTTAGCTGGGGCTGGCTCGGCAGGGTGACTCTGAGCGATGGCTGGGGCTGAAGTGGGCCGGAGACTCCGCTCTGGGGTTATCGCAGCCACTGCTGAGGATGGGGGACAGACAGGGACAAGGTTCAAGAGCAGGCAACTTTTCAAATGACTAGCCAAAGTCTTTCCAAATTACAGTGCTGTCATTTAAAATAAAGGGAGAAGGAGGAGGAGGATGAAAAAAAAGGGAAAAGAAATAAAGATGTTGAGCAAAGCAGCTTGTGCATTTAGTACAGGAGAGTTGAGATTATTTTCCTTATGGTTTAAAATAAAATCAAATAAAAACCCACACCATATGGTTTACAAAAAGCAAGCTTGCACTTTGCAGAGAAGCCACACCAGAAAGGCAAATCTATTTTTGACATTGTGCCATGGATTTCTGGGTCCTTCACCCACAACTGACATGGACTCCACTCCAATGCAACTAGAAAAGACACAGTGTGAGGAGTTTTGTACTCATGGGCATCTCCTCAAGCAGAAACAGATGGCTTCTGGAAGAGAAACACAGGCTTTCCCCCCAGCCCCCCAAAAATAATAAACAAGCATTGCTCTAGAAAACTTCTTAGCAACTTCCCAGTGGGTTTCAAGGCAAGCTGGGGCTGTGCGTCTGAGCTGGCTATCTTCAAGGCAGCACAGTGGGAAGATACTCAGCACCTCTAGGCCAGTGACAGTGCAGAAATGAACAGCATGCTGCTAAAAATCATCTTTTCAGAGGATGACAGTCGTAAATACAAGCACTAGGTCCACATGAAATCAACTGCCTACTCCTTTCCTTCAATTCCTGATTTGCTGGGTAGTTGCCCGACCCCAAGGAAATATTCAAGCCAAAGTTGTGTGACAGAACAAGCCCAAATTAATTTCCTGTGTGTACCTAGGGATACAGTAAGCTATTTGGTTCTCCAGATGCTGGTGTTTAGGGATGTTTCACTCAAAAGATACACTGTCACATAAAATAGTATCTTTGACATGGTCTCACATTCTCAAAATCAAAATTTGCAGCAGGATCATACTGTGTATCCTATTCCAGCGAACATGAGGTCACTCATGTCCAGCCAGTCACTCCTAGAAAATCTGCTGTTAAAATAAAAATTGTAATTTCAAGCAATCCCTTAGTAAGAATTCCTGTTGTACTGAAAAGGTAACAACATCTCATCTGTGTCGCAATAAAACATAGAGAGAATAAGGTATCCATGTGGCCAAAAATGTACAGGGTGGAGGCAAAAGAAGAAATTTTTTTTGGATTTCTGAATTTCCAGAGATTGGAATTACATTTTCAAGGCAAACTCCTGGACACCACACCCTGTTGTAAACAACCTTAAAACCCATCCCACCACTGCCAGCTCCACTCTCCCCATGCTCCTCAGCACAGCAATTCATTTCTGTGACGCAGACATTGCATTATCCTCTTCGAAGGCCAGTGGGTACTGTGTCCCAGTGTGTTGGTGTCACGGAAGCAGTGACAGCCGCTGGGAAGGTTGTACAGCAGTGAGATGGCAGGGATGGCCAGGATGAGGAGGATGCTGGCAATGCAAAGCTGTCATTGCGGTGGTACCTGACTCCTTCGGCAATGGCTCTAGTTCTCTCACCACCATCATTTTCTCTTCCTCCTCCTCCTCCTCCTCTTCAATCGGGCTTATCTCAATACTGCCAAGATCACCTTTGGCTAGAAAAGTATGGATGTGTTAAAATGCCACCTTAAGGAGGGAGCAACAAAGGAAATATTGCCACCAGTATATCTGCAGGGCCATCTTTCTTGCTGCTGTCCCAGAGCATCAAGACAAGCAGGAAAAATGGTAAGAGACACCAAGCTTCTCCTGTGCCATCCAACAATGAGTTCTGGGCTGCCAGAACTGTATTTTAATTACACTTTCCTGATTTACTGCCTTTGGCTGTTTTAACACATGATTTTAAACACAGTAAAAAGCACTATTAAACACAGATTGGAACTGGATGATTTTTAAGGTCCCTTCCCATCCAAACCATTCCAGAATTCTATGACTGATCATATCACCATGGCCATCACCTCACCAACAGTCTCTACTGGGAACAGAAAAGCCAGGATGAGGAAAAGTGCGTGAGATGGATGTGCTCGGATCTGACACCAGCTGATATCCGATCTGTTGCCATACATCCTGTGGAATACAGAATCGCAGAATCTGTTGAGTTGGAAGAAACCCACTTAAGAGTCCAATTCCTGGTCCTGCACAGGACATCTCAAAAATCCCACCCGGGGCCTGAAAGCATTGTCCAAATGTTCCTGGAGCTCTGGCAGCCTTGGGGCCATGATCATGCTCCAGTGGTTTTCATACTAACTAAGGAAACATATGCTGTTCCCAGTTACCTCCCTCTATGGCTTCAATCTCCTCTTTCTGCAACAAATAATCAACTCTACTTTTAATTATAATTAATATGAATCTGTCTGCAGCAGTGATGTTGCTCTCACATCCTTCCCCAACTAGGCAAGTAGCAGCTCCCTAGTGAAGAAATAAAACAGAATATAGGTGACCTCCAGCAATCCCAGATCTCGTAACCTGATTTCCAGGCTCTGCACGCTCCTACAGCTCAGGGGCACAAACCTCACAGGAAGGGACAGTATGGGAGAAGCTTTAAGAAGCCACTGCACACTCATTTCCACACACAGCCAGGGCACGGCACCCCCTCACTGCATCCAGAGCACACCCGAAAAGCAGCACACAGCAAAGCCAGGGGTGATTATAGTGCCAACAAACACCACCACAACTAGTGTAACCTCTGTCCTACAGCACTGCATCACTTCACACCAGCAGCAACAGCACAGGAGCCACTGCCACCAAACACCACTGCAGCTGTACCTGACCACGCCTCCACCAGCTCCATTGACTTTGGCTTGACAACAAGATCCTTAACCACCTCTACCTTCTCTTCCTCCTTTGCAATGGGTTTCATTTCAAAAGTTTCAAGAGTGTGTTTGGCTAGAAAGAGGTTTGCAGGTTTTAATGGGGGTTGGGGACCCACACAGACACACAATGGTCACCACAGCAAGGACTAAGGAGATCCTTCTCAGTAGCTGGGAACAGCAAGGAGGTTTGCAGGCAGCTCAATAGTCATTTTTCACCATGGAACTGTGTGTCAGTCCTTTCAGTGCTGTCAGACCCAACAGTGCATTGGATGAGAGGAGGAAAGAACACAGAAATAAGCTTTATGGGCTCCCTGCCCAGAAAGGCGACATGGGACACATGAGCAGCTCTCAAGCGTGGAACTAGGAAGGGCTCGGCCTGCAAAGTCTGGAGGGAGGCAGGTACTGGCTGGCAAAATCCAGAAGCACAACCAGACAAAAACCTATCTAAAACCTAGCAGCTTTAATTAAATGTACTTGAGTGATTAACTTCAAATCTACCCTGGTGTCTGAAATTCCCCACCTTCTCCTTTTACAGCATTGGGCTTTCCCCACCAAAAGATGCTGATTAGTGAGGATTCCAGGAATACCCATGGAGGCGAAGTTGGCCACATTTCATGAAAACTTGATCTAGATACTAGAAAAGACTAATGCAGTCAAAAGTACACTGTGAAAAATTCTAGGTGGGAGGCAGGTACCCAAAGCATTTGCATGTGTATTATCTCCAGCCCTAACACACCACAAGTGGTCATTATCCGAGTAATGAAGACTGCAAATATTTGCAACACTGCCGCTGTGATACACTTACTAGTATCCAAATGTGCTGTTGTACCTATGCACCTCTTAAGGACATTCATATTTATTAACAGTACCTATCCTAAGAGAAATACAAGCTCCACAGAGTAAAATGGGTAGCATTTCTCAAACGCCAAAAAAACCCAACCCAAAATGGCAAGGAGGTCCTGCGTTGAAGGATTTCGGAAGCTTCACGAGAAGTTTTAAGATCAAACTTTAAAGTTTTCAAATCCATATATACAAAACTACCCACATTTAACAAGAGAGTTCTCAAGTGCCAGCATATCCTAATCTTTTCCCCACCACTCCACAAGAACTGCAGTCTAATCAGGTGCAAGGTGGAAATTTAAGGAGTCTCACAGAGCTGGGCTGTGTCTCCTCTCACTGCAAAATTCTTCTTGCAAAGAAATGAAAAAAGAAAGCCATCAGATTTGGTGAAAATTGGAAATTGTCAGGAACAAGCATATAGAGGATAGAAAAGGCACTGCAGAGAGTTTTAGCCACCACCACAGCTATACCTGGCTTCTCTCGGATCTGATCCGCAGATTTTGGTTCAGGAACCTCAACCACCACCACCTCCTTCTGCTTCTCTTCGTCTATGGCTTTGAACTCAACCTTTTGAGTTGCACGTTTAGCTGAAGAAATGGGGCACACGTTAACAACTGCCCACATGGACAAGGCACAGACGTCAAGGGGGCAGAAGTGTCATATTCCCAAGTTGCTCTTTTCCAAGCTCTGACATCCAGGTGTAGCACTGCAGCTGTGACTTCTCTACTCATCTGGGGTCATAATGGCATGGCTGATGGGCAACCAGCAGCACAGGTCCCCTCGCTGCTGTGCACCGTGCCTGAGGAACTTCGCACACCCAGACTGCAGTGAAGCTGGAATTCGGCTTTGCTGCCTTATGGAGCTTAAACCTTCCCTTCCCTCCACCTCCATGACACAAAACCCAGGCTCAGGATGTCATTGACCCCAGGAGCAGAGACAGCCTGGCTGCTGCTGGCCATGGAGTGCTGAGCAGCTCTGGTCTCCCCAGGCTGCAGCACAAACTCAGGGCTCAAAGCAACATGGTCCCTGCTCCATCAGGTGTCCAAGGTGCACAGGGATGCTCCTCTTTCCCTGGATCCTCACAGCACACAGGGATGATCCTCTTTCCCTGGATCTTAATACCCTGTGACATAGATCACATGGACCAAACTTAGGCACTCCCTTTTCCATGCCTCATCTTCTCTGCTGTTATCTATTTATTTTTAAAATCTCAGGGATAAACCCTTCTGACTGACACAGCTCAACTCTACCCTGAGCATCGCTTTAAGGGACACTGAAAAAGTTTCTATCGTGGCAAAAAATCTCCCCCTCATGTAAAACAATGGAATTTAGGAAGTGATATTAAACAAAACAAACAGAATGGCTTAATTCCTGATTTTCTAAAGGAAAATGCTTTGAGATCAAATGAAGAAATCTTTACAAGCAGAACTTTGCCAGAAGCGTTCAGCACCCACCTACACTCTTTTCATCAGTCAGTTCTGCTGAGACCACCCTTGGTTTGCATTTTTGTATTGGGTCTGGCTGAGATGTTCATTTACCTGTAAGAGCCCTCACAGTGTTGTGATATTGAGATAAGGATAAAAACTGGAAGAGGTAACAGGCAAAAGTAGTGAGCAAATGTTAGAGAGCAGAATGACCATGGGGAATTCATGTAATTGTGGTGAAGGCAAAAGGGGATTAGGTGTAAATTGTCCACTTTTGTTCTGTGTTGTGACGATGCTGTTGGATTTTGTAGGGGGAATTTTTGGTTTGGTTGGGTGGTTTTGTTGATGTGAATGAAGGTTGTGTGATGATTCAGAATTCTCTGAGTTGGAAGGGATCCATCAGTATCATAGAGTCCAACTCTTAAGTGAATGGCCTATATGGAGAACAAACTTATTCCCTGGTGTTATCAGCACCCTGCTCTAACCAACTGAGCACCAATTCAGTCTCACTACAGGCATGTAATTCCTAAACGTGTAAGGGGCAGGAACAAGGTTTTGTATTACAGTGGCCAGTTACATCTGTGTTTCTCTACAGCAGGGAATCCCAGTGTTCCTTAAGGAGTACTTCAGCATCCTGCTGGTTCCAGAAGGGAGAGAGAAGACAAGGCAGGGACTGACTCACCTCCATCAAGGCTCCTGGATGCTCTCTTGCTGGCCGTGCGCTCGAACTGGGGCGCGGGCCGGTCGATCAGGGCGCTTGCCTGCCGCGTCTGCGCCTGTGTCCGACCGCTGTAGCGGAACTTGGAGCCCAGCGCCAGGAACCTGCTCTTTGGGATGGCCTCGGTAGAAGACAGCCTGAAAGACACACACATTTAAAAATCACACCTCCAGAGACAGGAAGGGGCATGTGAAGAGGAATTAAAGTAGAAACTAAAGGAGTCTCTTGCATCCACCTAGCCAAGGAAGCACACATACTAATGATGTCTCACATCTACATGACCCTAAGATCTCTGTCTTATGGATCTCACAAAGCAGAACTTGCTTAAAAATTTACTGCAAAATAAACACCTACTGTCCCTGAAACCATTTCTCTCCCATTTTTCAAAAACGCTAAGGAACAATGTTCATTTTCAATAGTTAAATTCAAGCATTAAGTTACTCAGGGTGAGGATACTGTTCAGAAAACCCACCTGAAGAAGGTGTGATGTTCAACACATACTTTCCACAGCTTCTTTGCTGCCCGGTAACTTGGTAGCTTGAACCCAATTGTACTTTCATACTGTTCTTGCTGTGGAAAATGTAAGTTATTTAGGTATAGCAGGAAATAAATGTTGCAGAAGCCCAGTCCCCAGCCCACCACCCTGGTCTGCTGTGACACAAACTGCTCAACTTGCCCCACAATGTGCAGCAGAACCTCAGGTCAGAGGAAAGAGAGGGCTTGGCCACGAGCCTGGGCATCCCTCAGGATTCACTGGGATTTGCAGAGCAACATGCTGTGGGTTTATCCTCCCTGTCACACTGCCCAGCTGTGGGTTGAGGTCAAACACTGACCTCCCTGCAAGGCTAGGTCACAGCAGTGAAAGCAGGAGAAGGAAGAAGAGGAAAAAGGTGGATCCCCATTGTAGCCTCTCTCCGTTATGTAACCAGGCTGCTCCAGGAACTTCCCCATTCATCAGAGGCAGCATCCATTCCCTGTTTCCTGCACTTAGGTGAAAAGCTAATTCTAATTTTTAATTATTTTCTTTTAATGAAAGCAAGACAAGGAGCCATTGTCTTGCCCCGTTTCCAAAAAATGAATTAGTGCTGTCCCAATTTCATCTGTCAACCTCCCAGGCCTTTCCCTGGATGCTGGGAATACCCAGTGATGCCAGGTGGTGGTGCTGGATGACACGTTGTTACACTGTCACCAGCTGGCTTGCAGCTTCAGCAGGGATCAGGCAGCCCGATGTCAAACGCCCCTGCAGAGAAGAGCCTGACCCCGCCCTGCTCCGTTCCAGTGACGCACACGGTGAGGATCCCAAGGAAAAAGAGGATGACAGGAGCCCACAGGACCCAGTCATACCTCCCCTGGCCGAATCTTTATGAAGAAACTGCTGCGTTTGTAGGAAATCTTCAGGACTTTGGGCCATGGGAAGCGGTTGATTCTCAGTTTATCTTTGTAAACAAGAAGGCCACTGGAACAGACTCCCAGAGTAATATCCACTCCTTCCAAGTCCTAGAATGCAGATAACGATTTAAGCAGTGTCAGGTTTACGAGTTTCATGTCAACAGCTGCCTTCCAAATTATCCCTCTGGTCTTCCCATAAATTCATTTCCCCATTACCCAGACTCCAGCTCCCAGCTCCACAGCCATCCTTCCTTTTCTTTCACGCTTTTTCTGATTACCTCCTCCCTTTTGCTGATCTCTCCTGTTCTGCTGGCTGCCCAAAGGGCTCATCAAGAGCCCATCCTGCACTTCCTGGAGCACAGAGGCTCATGTGCCAGGGAGTACATATTGTATTCAAAGTCACTCAGAGCAAGGACCTGTCTATACGAGGAGCTTTGGAAAGTTTCCTGTGACATATAAATAATAAGCAACTGCAAAGAATCACTTCTCTTGCAGGAATGCTTGAGGCATTCCTGTTGTATGTCTCTATTTCCATGCTTCCTCTCTTTCCAACGGAGCTTCCCAAAACAGGTAAACTTGCTCCTGCAAGGGAAGGATAATCAAATTACAAAATCCACAGTAGGTGCACAAAGACTGGCTCTTACCTTGGCTTGGTGAAGGTCGACTCCATACATAGACAGTTTTTTTGCATTCTCAAGAAATTCCAGGTCTGCTTGGGCTGGAGTCATGGATCTGCAGAAAAAGAATGGGCTTGGTATTCTTGAAACTGTTGCTTTTAAGAGGAGACAGATCAGACTTCATGAAATCCATTACATTTTCTTTTGCTTTCAATACAAACAAATCTGAGCCCAGATGATGATTTATGAAATCACTCTGACTGCCCAAATTTGTGCTTTGAGACATCCCAATAACACAGCTGTACTTTATTCCTGTGAAGCTGTACATGCACTAGAGAAGGAAGTGAGGAAGAGCAGTAAGGGGACAAAACTTGATTCAGCAGAAGAAACCCAACTGAGCAAAAGGGGGTAGGTCCTGTCCCCCACAGACCTGCTGCCTCCAGACCTCCCCAAACCCAGCTATTGTTCTCGGATCAAACACAGGGGAAGCTGAAACCACTCAGCAGAGATTCCAAGCCAGGGGACCAGATGAATGAGGGGTTTTCTGGGAACAGATGGTGCCCTGTCTGCAGGAGAAGCACAATTTAACAAAGACACCCTGATAATGGAGGCCATTATCAACGTTATTGAAGTGTCCCTGTTAATATGTTTCTTGTGTATGAGGTACATTAACAGCTCTGCTGGGAGAGGATTCAGCTGCATACATTTCATTTTCTACCCTCCTTTGATGTCTTCCTTATTGAGAGCTCACAAACATCTTGTGTTTGATGTAAATAGAGGTTTGAGTGGTAGGAGACAGGGCGAAGTCCACTGCAAGGACAATCTTGTAGGAAAGCCTCAGGAGCAGTCACCATCTTGATATGTACACCTGTGCTTTGCAAATACAGTAGCAAGAGCCGGAGCAGGGTTTAGCAGAGATTTCCTGGGAAATGTCCAAAGAACACATGGATGTTACACTTGAGGACACAGTTTAGTGGTGGGCTTGGCAGTGCTGGGTTAATGGCTGGACTCAATAGTCTTCAAGGTCTTTTACAACCTAAACAATTCCATGATTCTATGATTCCCACTGAAAACCCTCTGAAGTTTAATGTTCACAGAATATGGACCAGAGATTACATGGGGATGTGTTGCTTTCTCCTGCACATGCAGACAGATGAAATACAACTACATCTTGTACCTTGAAGTCTCCTTCTGATGAAGCCATGAATAATTCAGCACTGTGATCCCCCACTTCTACCACAGCAAACAGTCTTTGACTCCAAGTCATGAAGCTTGTCAGAGGCCCAGTACTTATTTTCCCTCATTTCCTATCCTCTCAGTGTAAATGGAGGGGAATCAATTTAAAATATTGATTAGCAGGCTTGAGTGAGGTGTTGAGTGATCACAGCCAGGGCCCACATTCACCCTTCCCACTGTGCTCCAATTTTTTTTTTCCAATCTGCCTGTGAGAAAGCCTTGTCTTTGCTCCATCTTTTCCTTTCTAGGAAGATACGCCCAAAGTAAGATGAGGAAGAGGTTTAGTTACCGTCACCCTTGAATCTGATACCAGGGAGACTCCCAGGAATTTTCAACCCTACCTGAACCAGACACACCTGCCCAGGTCATGGCTGCACTAGGAAACACTTAACTGTGGGTTTGTAATTCCTGGATCATCTGGAATCTTTCCACATTAGGAAATTAATGTTACTCACTAAATGTGGTAGAAGAATGCCCCAAACAGGCTGTAAGCTGCAGTGTGTAAACAGAGAAACTAGATCAAACTACAATCCACAATTACATAAATCCCAAAGAAATATATTAAAAAAAGGCAAAGGGCAAGGTTAAAACAAGTACATTTTGCATTTGCACATGAACTAAACCTCATCTTCATGGCTACTCTGTGGGGTAAAAAGGCACTTGTTAATAAACATTTGCAAGACTTCCCATCTGCTTTCTAAAAACTTGGTTTCTTCTTCACGCAGGAAAAAAAAAATCCTGCTTCTAGAAAGATTTTGTCCTAAGTATTAGATTTTTTGTTAAAAGTTAATGTTCACAGAATCATCATAAAATCACAGAATGGTTTGGATTGCAAGAGACATCAAAGATCATCTTGTTCCACCCCCTGCCATGGGCAGGGACAGCTTCCACTATCCCAGGTTGCTCCAAGCCCCATCCAACTCGGCCTTGAACACATCCAGGGACAGGACAGCCACAGGTTTTCTGTATCTCACAGAGGTAGGGGAAACAGCAGAAAATCCCATTATTTCCCTTATTTCATGTTGCTGTGAACGAACAAGTCCTCCAGCTGCTGCACCTTACCTATATGTTTTATGAAGCTCCACAACCTTTTCTTCAAGCTCTTTTGTCTTGTTTGGGGCCAGTTTGAACTCACTGATGTAATCCGGGCCATGGAGATCAGGATCATAGTCTCCCAACTCTGACTGGACTGTGTAGGAACCCAGTAGAGCCAAGGTGGCAAAGGAGCAGGGCAACCGCCCTGTAAGTATGTCCTGTCTAAGCTGCAGACAAAGGTAATACCTGGGGGCAGAAAGGAAAATAATACTCACAGAGAACAGAGAGAAATTTATTAACTTGAGGTTCAGAGTCCTTTTTTATGCCACTGATGAACACATGACAATGCTTGTTTCCAATTTTTACTTATTCCCATGTTAAATAGCGTGAAGGACTGGGGGATTCAAGGTTACCTCCA
Organism: Hylia prasina; assembly: GCA_013397195.1. Taxonomy (NCBI): domain Eukaryota; kingdom Metazoa; phylum Chordata; class Aves; order Passeriformes; family Sylviidae; genus Hylia; species Hylia prasina. Next base: position 188,386 of record VYXD01010578.1, on the reverse strand, counting down.
CTCTGCAAAGGGAGTAAAGGACACTATGACCAGAAAATCTTGGCTTTAGGTAAGAATTTACTTCTCTGTACAAACATACACATGGCAGAGTTACAAATGTCACTGCTTTACACATGGACTCCAGTGGAGAGTGGGAGCATCCTCACATGCACTAAAAGCAAACCAAACCTCTCTGAATGGTGAAGACATCTGATCTCCTCGCTGAAGGAGGGAAAAACACCCAATTATGAAACATTTCTATTCCGTATTCAGCAGAACGTGGCCATAGGATTCCCAGGAAACTCACCTGGTGATGTCCTCTGTTAGCTGGGCAGGATCAGGGGGATAAAACTTGACATTGAAGGTAAAATCCCAGGCGCCTCCTCCTGCAATGACAAGGGAGAGCTTGAGCAAAATAAACACACCAGGACAGCTTTGTGATGGTCAGTTGATATTAAAAAATCTGAAATATCCAATCTGATCTTTGGAATTTAGCAAATGCAACACTGATTTGGCACTGCTTGCTCCCACAGCTGGCTGCAGCTTAACACCTGTGTAAGTGTAAGATGTGATTTCATTTACAGCAGGTAAGAAAAGACGAGGAAGAAAAGCAAGGCAGGGAAAATCACCTGGATTAACCACAGCCTGTGGCAAAAATTAAATTCATTGTTAAGAAGCTCAAAGACCGACTTTTTTTTTCATTCATGAAAAGGGATTCATGAAGACAGGTCAGGCATAGGCGATAAATTAATCAATTAGGACTGGTTTGCTGCCTAACCCAAATTTCACAGTTCAAGGAGGGTTGTGCTAAGTCACTCCTCAGCCTAACGCACTGGGATCAGGTGGTCAGACACAGCTTAAATTTAGCCCAACACAAACATCAATCTCTGGATGAAGATAGAAAGCACCAGGATAGGAAGAGCTTTTCAAGTCCAGACCTAATTGCTTTAACACAGTTTGTTAAAAACCTTGTACAAAACCATTACAGACATTAACTGAGACAGAATCCACATAATCACACATAGAATTGGTATTATATGTGGCATGGACAGCCCAGATGACACAACTGAAGAGGTAACTCTCTCTTTTCCTTGAAAATAATCCCATTTCCCAGTAGAAGATAGTCCTGAGTGACTTTCATACTTACATCTCCCCATGTTGTGCCCTTTAACACTGGTTCAATAAAATATTTATTTCAGAAAGAGAAGACCTACCCCTGCACTTGACTTGCTTAGACGCTTATTCCAATCTCATACAGGGAACAGGGGGAATGGAGCATTCCTGGATTTACTTCTTATGCAATGCCATAATTGGGATTAAACAGAAGGCACATTGTTTTCATCTCACACAGTTCAAAATAAGTGATTCCAAGGTGACAATGAAGGGAGCAGAGGTTATCTAACCCTAGCATCCATGTGTTCGTATGTACATGCAAAACGCATTCACTTCAAGTAAAATCAAGTAATTTGCCATTTAACCCATCCCCAGGGGACCAGATTTCACAGCAGACTGCTGTTCTTTACACTCACTAGATGAATTTTATGGATGGAGCTTCTCCTGCCCTTCACATGCACCCTGCTACTGATTCCAAGAGAAACTGGTAAGACCAGGAGCTTTCCCTATTCCACAGCTTTGTGTTTTCCCCTAATCTGAACTAATCACACACTTTGTCCTAGGCCTCCCACCAAAAGCATCAGAAAAACAGTATTTTCCTTCCTAAAACTTCCAAAGCAGTCAGACTTGCTCCCAAGAGAAAACAAGACTTTAAAACATATTTAATTTTGACACTGCCTTCATCTTGAACTAATTCAGTGCTAGCAGACCTTAAAGTACAACTTGAGAGAGCATCTGGTATTTGAGCTGATATTTCTCAAGTCATTTATCATTCCAGTGCCCTTATTTGGACCCTAAACAGCCTCAGAGCTCATAAAACCTTGTTCCACCATAAAATTCTGCTAGAGGTCTCCCAACCTCCTTTGGGATTTCAGCGGTTCCCACTGACACCCATTTTCCCATCCTCCAGCAAGGAGCACATCCCCATTTCAGCACTGCACTGACAGTGTGGCTTTGCTTGAGGCAAATACACCCCAAGCTGTTTCACCAAGGAAATTACCTTTTTTCCCTAAATCTAGAGGACTCCTAGGTCCTTAAGAAGGACAGAAAGGGCGCATAGACTGCTTGAACCTGTGCTGATCCCTGCCAGTCATCCTCACTTGACCTCTCCCCATCCCTGGGACCCCTGGATGGCTCACCAAAGCCACACTGGGAAAAACCACACACCCCCCCATACGATAAATTCAATCTACTTACCATGAACTTGCTTTTTTATTTCTTTGGCAGGATCCAGCCACGTCTGTAAGAGGATAAAAACATTCACAGTTTACCAGACATCTCAGAAACACCACAGAAAGCTGAAAATTGCTAAAAATACAAGGGAGAGGAAAAAAAAAAAAAAAAAAAAAAAAAAAGGACAATATTTGACACAAAGGCAGCCATGGAAACTGAAGAGATGGTGCATTTTCACTAATTTTACTCCAGGCTGTCTCAGTGGGTGTGTTTCCAACCATTCACCTACCAGGGACTCATAAGGGAGGCAGGAGTAACGAGGGGGAAAAATAAAAGCAGATGATTAGGGCTGCAAGAACACAGCAACAGGTACTGCCACAGCCACATCCAGCTACCAGGGGCATTTGTACAACACCTTTTTTATTCTCCAGAACCTTTAAAAATAGGTAAATAAGACGGATACATTGATTTTAAGCACTCTGTCTGCTTACTTACCCTATTCAGATCAAAGATCACCAAGACTTTCTATTATTAGCTATAGTTTTCAATTACCTAATTGCTGAAATATGAGGAAAAACACCCAATTCCTGAGTAAGGCTGGAATTTTTTGCAGGAGTGTGACAAACTTAATTTCTTTTAACTATGACTCAAGTTTCTGGTAACTATCTGTGCTACAAATTTAAAAATATATCTTTTTCCCCCTCCTCTGTAATTTGGGGTTTTGTGGGATGGTGGTGCAATTTAAGCCTCAAAACGTAATTCCTGCTTTTTCCATGGTGTGAGCCTTTCCCTTAGCAAGGGTCAGGGCCTGTCCTGCTGCAGGCACTGGCACCGGGCTAGCAACCCTCCTGGAGAGGTTACATTTAATCACCTCTTCATTTTCACCAGCTCTGAACAGGATTTGGACGTTCAGGTCCCCTGAGGTGAAGGAATTAACTCATTGAATCCCTCAAACTAATCTCTCCTGACCAGGACACGTAACTTCATGGCAGGGAGACAGCAATACTTACACCTAATCTCCTCTTTTTATATGCCTGCTCCTCTAACATATAAAAGTGGGTACACAAAATCCACTTAAAAGGAAGATTTGCTGCCTTTTGGGGCCACAGCTTGGAGCAGAGCATCTCCATGGCCAAGCTGGTGCCACAACTGCTTGTTACTGGTGCAGTCATGCATCCTACCCTGCCTGATCCAGCAGACAATGATGGGAACAGCAATTAACAGCACTTTTATCCCACTGGGTCATGAATCAGTGGGAAACAATCCTCCCTTTCAGGGCAATGAGCTCCTTGCTGCTGCTCCATGGTGCCCAGCTGCTCCAGCCACTGTCACAACCCCCTAATACCAACTGTCACCCTCTGCTATGTCTACATGGGTAATTACTGGTCCTCAGAAAGTTTGTTCCCTAAATATCAAGGTGGAAAATGTCACATACAACCCTTTCCTATCCAGGAATACACACGTCTCTCCACCTGCTCCACACAGTTGCAGGTGAGGTGCAGGAGCTCATCCTTGATTCCTATTAATACCATTTTACCTGTGAATCAGTAACCTGGGGAGGTCTTGTTTGAAGTTACAGCAGGAGAGAGATGAAGCTTCAGGTTTCAAAGTTCAATGAAACACAATCAGAAAGATTTTTTAAAAAAATAATGCTGTTTTCACCCATCAGAGCAAACCAAACACCAGCCTGCTCCACACTGGAACTGAACAACCCATGAACAGTGGCCTCATCTGCCCCAGCTTCCTGCTCTGGGACACAGAACTTGACAAAACAATCTGTTTTCAGTCTCTACAGTTAAAAAGCTGCACAACCTCTCAGCCCTTGCTGGCTTGTGGAGAAGGTATATGCTTCTGTTTCCAGAAGAATCAATGCCAAAAGCCTGGACATGAGAAGAGCAAGTCCAAGGATCTGGGAGACCTCAGAATAATTCAGGAAAAGCCCTCTAAGTTCATCAAGTCCAATCATTACTCCAGCAGTGCCAAGGCTAGCACTATGCAGTGTCTCCAAGTGTTTTAGATCACCTCCAGGGACAGTGACACCACCACTTTCTTGGGCAGCCTGTGCCAAGGGCTTGACAACCCTTTCCAGGAAGGAATTTTTCCTAACATCCAAATGCAGCAACGAGCTACCCACAGCACATGCAGAAGAAGCTGAGCTCCTCCAGCAACACTCTTTTTGCTCTGAATTGGATCTGAAAGTGCACCTACCCCTTCCTCTGCAAGAACAAATTCTGATCAAAAAGAAAAATCTTCTGATATAAAAAATATCCAGGTTATATACATGGAAACACATTTCACACCCAAGAAAACTGGAAGACACCAGAGACTGTAAAAAAAAGTAGGAGTTCTGCCTGCCTCAAATAGTGTTATTTTTGGTTGTTATTTTGCCTGTGTATAAAACAATATGAAGTATTTAATGACAGACATCTTGCAGTCAGTAACCTGGCCACAGGGGATTGCTGCAGGTGAAGCAGAGGAAGAGTCAGAATACAGACCAACATAACTGGTCTAAAGAACATAGATTTGGGCCCCTCATTTCAATTATCTCCCTTTTGGCTTTATGAAATAGACCTTGAGTAATTGTTGAGTTAAAGAGTAACCAAAGTTTTAAAAGGTAAGACACTGCTGGAGTCAAATCAAACAACTGAAACCATGAGTAGCAGCTTCGGTATAGTGTCACAGCAGTTCTTCTGCAGGGCAAAGGCTCAACTCCAAATACTCTGGATGGCTCCAACCAAACCTTCCCAACACTGACACCAGTGCCAAGGCAGCCTGACTGCTTTCACTTTATCACTTAATGACATAATTTTGCAGTAAACTAATATAATGACCTTTCTCCACGTGAAGACTGAAGTTCACTAACATTCATTCTATGATTCGCATAGCTTTTTGACTAAAATCCACACTCCACAGTCATTTATTCACCATTTCTTCCTGTCTAATGACCTGCAATCCGTATTTAGGGAGAACACCAAAATGAGTTTGAAGAGGAGTTTCTGCCCACTTCCTGCCCTGGGGTGATGACGCAGAAAGAGCTAAATCCCCTTGGGGCCAGCAGCTGCTTACCCTGCAGGTTGGTGTGTCCCATATGGCCAAACCAAAGTAGTCTTCTTCCAGCAGATTGAGGTGATCACAGACTTTTTTAAGTAGATCCTGTCCCTTGGCGTGTTTCTGCAAATAAGCAAAGAAATCCTGTAGGACAGGGTTGGGTTTTGCCTGTCTTTGTTCACAGGAGAGGGGAGGAATAGAATAGGATCAAAGCACACTGTGCACTATCAGTAAGGGGGAAAAACGTTCCTGAGCAGCTCCAAATCATATCTGCTAGCTGTTTCAGAGAAAGGACTCCTTACACGAAAGGGCAGCAGACATAAAAATTCCATGGAGAGGCAACAAGAACCACAGTGGGCCTCTCTCTTCCCACCAGCTCCATGGCTGAAAGAAAATCCCCCACAGCTGGACTTCCCCAACACAGCTCAATAGACACCAAGGATCTCTACAGGTTTTCCATCCCAAGGTACATCTACAGTGTTGGTTCAGGTTCCGGCTGCCAAATGATCAGGTGTGGATCAAGAGATGAAACTGCTGCTACAACCTATACATTTCAGGGGCAACCTGACTTTTCTTAGCACATAACAAAAGCCCATGATTTCCATGATCTTTCCATCACCCTGCCCTGCTGATGAAAACCAGCTTCTCCCATCTGCTTCATGTGCCCAAAGCTGCTCAGCACACAGCTTCCTGACTCCAGAAATAAACTCTGAGCATTCCTACTTCCTCTTTTTCCCCCATATCCTGCAGAAGCGAACTGGCCCAAGGAACAGACACCCTTTTAATCTAAAAGCATGAAGGAAAACATCCCTGAGGCACAGAACTATGGCAACCAGAAGCAGCTCATTCCATTGGATGCTTTGTTTGAAGGAAGTGCATTCCCAGTGACGAAAAATCAGCTTCACTAGTGCCCGCAGCTCTCCTGTCCGTCATCTCTGCATGGCAGCTGCTCCAAGACCCCTGCCTTGTTTTACTCCTTGGCTTTATTCCAGCCTGTCAGATCCTTTGTGCACACACTGACTCCATAGGTAACATAATGTATGTGTTAGCCTGGTTATTCCTCAAGGAAGTGACACTGACATAGGAACAAAAAAGCTTCCAGGGCTGTAAGCTGGAAAGGATGCCTGAAAGCACTAATTCTACTTGGATAAAGGCATTTGTGCTGCTCTTTGCCTACACCTTTGCAATTCCTTCCCAATTAAATCTTAATAAACTCTCAAAACGCCAGAGCAGAATTATACTGGCACTAAAGCCAAGGGTGCTCCTCAAGTTAGGAGGGTCTCACTGACACAGTGGCCCTCCAAATCCTCTGCAGTGTCCACCATGACACTCTGGACCTACAGAGAGACATTTCTCATGTCCTGCTCAAGCCCCCCATGGCTCTCCCTCCAACAGTGTCCACAATGGTATCCAAAGACATTGCTGCAGCAAACCAAAGCACAAAGCCATGGCAAGCTGTCACAGGGATTTGGGGAAGAGGTTCCTTGGGGCTGCACACGGTCTCCCTGGCCAAGAGGAAGGTGATGGCGGCAGTGATGCTCTGCGCTGATCCCAGGCAGTACCAGCAGCGCCATCGTTACACAAACACTCAGCACTGACCTACTTGCCCAGGATCACCCAAGGTGATTGCTCCCACAAGGAGCCCTGTGCTCAGACACCCTCTCCTGTTCCATTTACCAGCAGGACTGATGGAAAACAAGCTGGTGGAAGTATGCTTCAATGGTAAATACCAGATTATTAATATTCCAGACAAGTACTTCAATACTAAAATAGGGATTTCTGCATGCTTTTTATTGCCCTGACAGCACCACAGCCCTGTGAGAGAATGCACAAAATAAAGGAGAAAAAAAGCTCTCAGATGAAGGGGGTTGCAGTGCTCTAAGTCAACATAATTTTAAATGGTTTATTGGAAATATATTCAACTGCAGGCTAAACACAGTGTGTTTTTCTTTACCTGCAAGCACCAGGAGCTAAGTTAACCAGCAGCCTGAGAGGTAAAGGTACTAGAAAAGCGTAAATCAATTTTATACAACCCATGTTATTCAAAGCCAAGGAGGCAAAAGTTATTTAGACAATTGCAACCTACCCCAAAAACCTAAACTCTAGCCTGGGATACAAATGAGAGAGATCGTGAACAGCAAGTAATATAAAGTTTGGGTCATTTTTTTTTTTAAACTTCCACCCACCTTTATAAAGTAAGGCACCCTGGAATTGTTGAACAATAAAAAATAAAGATTCCTAGTATGCAGAGGTTTTTACAACACACTAAATAAGCTGTTATAGCTTACAGCAGGCTTGCTCTGCAGTAAAACCTGTATTGTAATTCCCTGGCAGCACATTAGGCCCCTATAAAATCGTGTTTGCGGTGGTTTTTCAAGAGAAGCAGAAGGGGGAGAGAAGAGACGAGAGGCAGAACCAAACCCCCAAAGTACTTACATCCACAGAACATTCAAAAACGGTGTCATCCAGCAAGACGACTTTGCAGTACATGTTCCTGTGTCTTTTCACTGCTTTTTGGGCAGCTTTCAAATCCTTGTCTTCTTTAGTCCCCAAAGACTCTGGCTTCGGTTCTGGCTTGGCACCCTCTTCCTTTGCTCCCACTTCTTCCCTGTCCTCGAGGTCTCTTCCCTCTGGCTCCTGGTCGTCCCTCCTCTCCTCCTGAGCAGGCTGAAATCCCCAATTTAGATGTGTCAAACAAACAACCAAATAAAGCATGGAACAAGCCCTGCAGGGCTGGGATCTCACTCAGAATTCATTACCCCACTTTAACCTGTAACCTCCAGGACCTGGAGCAGCAGCTGGGGTGACCATTAATACCATTAATGGTGTTAATTTTTAAAGCTCTTCCAAGTACTTTTCAAGTTTTCATTTTGTAAAGGATGTAATAAAAAAGAATTAAGGGTTGATTAGAGAAATCAGGGTAGATTACATCATGCATTCATGGTGTTAGTGACATTACCTTCTGGATTGGAAAGGGTTTTTCCCTCCCAGGCAGGATCCCCAGTGGCCCCACTGCCACTCTGGCACAGCTGCTGTTTCAGTGCACTGGCCCTTGGCATGGCAAGGGGGAAATGTTTTAAACTGACAGACGCTAGATGGTATATTGGGAAGAAATTCTTCCTGTGAGGGTGGGGAGGCCCTGGCACAGGATGCCCAAAGAAGCTGTGGCTACCCCTGGATCGCTAGAAGTGTCCATGGGCAGGTTGGACAGGGCTTGGGAGCACCCTGGGATAGTGGAAGATGTTCCTGCCCATGGCAGAGGGTGGGATGAGACAGGATTTAAGGTCCCTTCCAACTCAAACCATTGTGGGATTTTATGGTAGCAGGGGCACTAAAAGGGGGGTCAGGGCTGAGGTTTCATGGTAATTGGAGCTGACCAAGCAGCTCTCTGCCACCAAAAAGGGAAGGCAGCCTCCACACCACCGTCCCTTTGCCTATGGAAGCACTTTGTGAGCCAGTTTAGTTCACTCAAATAGCAGAAAGAGAGGCAGTTTGGGGACAGGAGGAAGAAGGAAGATGGTTGTTTTTTTTTTCCTCTGCCACTTCAGCAGGTTAAAGGAGTTCACGGCAGGCTGTGACGACGCAGGAAGGGGCTGGATGCAGCAAGAACACAGAGCTGCAGCAGAGGAAGTGCAAAACCTTGTTTGTTCAGCCCACTGTATCTCATGAAACTAAATAATGTCCACAAGCTGCTGACTTCTGTTCCAGCAGAACTGGGGCAACTGGGAGCAGGGAATCAGTCAAAGTTCCTAATGCCCATCAGTCAGCATTTATCAGATTGCAGCACCTCGCAAATGCTTTCACAGCAAAAATATCTGCCGAGTGTCACAGTTCAGAAAGCCATTGACAGTGATCTAAAATAAGAACTAAAAAAAAAAGGCACAAATGCGTCATCAAAAATGAACAGCCCATGAAGAAAGGCTGGGATGCAAGTTCTCATGGGCTCAGGACCAGCAAATCAGAGACAAACAGAGAAAGAAATCATGCAATAAGAAAACAGGAATGGTTTGGGTTGGAAGGGACCTTAAAGCCCATCTCACCTTCTACTAGACCATGTTGCTCCAAGACCCATCCAACCTGGCCTTAAACACTTCCAAGACCAAGTTCCTCTTGAAAGTACAATTTCTGGGCTGAAGGTGCCTGAAGATCTCCACCTCTTCCCCATACTGCTAATCCCAACCCTGAGAGCCATAAAGCATGAGCATCATCCCATGGTCTTCACAGGCTCAGAAACTTGGGAGAAGAAAGGAAAAGCTGTTACCTACTACCCTCTCTACAACTTTGTAATTTTAAGGAGGTGGATTTACAATTATTGCCTACTGGCAATGCTTAAATTTGTAAAGTACTGCTCCAAAACTGAGCATTTGTGGGTATCTCTGAACAGAGTGGGAGCCACTCTGAACTTAAAGCAGTGGGTAAGAAATCCAGATTTAACCCTGTATAGCTCCAGCAATACACACAGGTTGGTTGGGATGTAAGAAATTCCCAGCTGAGGAGAAGGAATACCCACCTTTTTCCACTCCAGGCTCAAGTAACAGTAGAGCTGTAACTACCCAAGAAGGAAGAGAGGGCACCCAGCACTCCCAAATCAAGAATCAGCCACAGCTCAGTGAATGTTCCCAGAGGGTGTCTCTGCCTCAATGTCTACTTCCAATTTTTAATAAGTTTTGCATGAAAAATTACCCAGGCAGGAATGAGCAGACATCAGACACATCCCAGGAGCTGGGCTCAGCCCATGTGCTGTGCTGAAATCTCTGTCTACATGATGCATAAGCATAAATATTTATATTTGGCAGGCTCAGCACTAGCCCAGACCAAGCAGATGACCAAGTCCTAAAATGTCATGCTTGTGTTCTTTGAAGTTGAAGAAATCCGTTCCCAAATCCATGTATTCTTGCAATCTCCACCCTGGGCCACTGACCTGCCTGGATCCTGCTCACACCAAGGACATCCTGACTATCAATCCTGGTTTTGAACCCAACAGGGAGCTGACAAGAGCCTTTCTGGCATCGCATGACCTTTTCTGATCAAGCTCACCAGCCTGGGATTTGAAGTTACAGTTCTGGCTACAAAGACATATTTTAAAGCAGGAGGGAGCATGTCCCACAGAATGGGGTGTTTTACCTGTGTTTCTGCACTGCTCAAGGAATGGAGATCCAGCGATGGGTCAGTTTTGAGCTCGGGCTCAGGAGCTGCAATTGGGGCTTTCACCAGGATGTCTTCATCAGGGCTGGCTCCTAATCCTGCGTCCTGGTCACCTCCCACCTCTTTAGGAGCATCAGTGTCTTTGTCCTCTTCAGATACCTGAGACTTGGGCCTCCTGAGAAAGGAGGAGAAGAGGCGGGAGAGACCCCGGCCCTCAGAGGTGCGGTGGTCTTTCTTGCTCTGCTCCTCGTGCGTGGGGGTGTCTCCGTTGGAGGCCTTCTGCCTCTGGGGCTGTCTCTCTGGTGCTGGTTGAGCCCCTTCCTCCAGGAAAGCCTCTTCCTTCTGTGTTTCAGCAGCTCCTTCCTCCTCCTTGGCTTGCTGCTGCTCTGAGTTGTCAGCGTCAGCTGCTGGGCTCTTTTCTGTTGTCATGATGATGCTGTATGAGAGGAGCAGAAGGGCTCAATCAAGAGGTTTACAATACCCATGTCTGATGGAGCTATTCAAACCAACCATGAGCACAGACACGCCATGTTCACCAGTCACACCACCCTGTCACAGAATGGAAGGGACCCACAGGGACCGTCAAGTCCAACTCTGAAGTGAATGGCCTGTAAGGGGATGAAACCCTGGCTGACTCTAGCCTACAAAGTCAGCAAAAGCAAAGTCATTCCTTTTGCTACAGTTTGCTTTGAAGATAGTCTTTAAGGTCCCTTCCAACCAAAACCTTTCTGGGATTCTATGATCTAACACACACCAAACCACACTGCTGGGGACAGAACCCATCAGTGTTGAGCAATTACATTGTTCTACACCAGACGAATCTACGGGAGCCCAGCAGGCTTTGGGATTCATAGGATATTTGCACTGCACACTGGAAAAATGTCAAATGAAAAGGTTTCCAAACAACATCCATAATGGAGAGCAGATTTCCTCAGAGCTTGTGCTATCAAGCTGATGCAACGTTTATTTCAACTTTAGCCTGAGCTGTTGACACAAAAAGATGGAAATCACATGAGAAGAATTTCTATTTAAGGTATAAAGAGGACCCAAAATAATCATGCTTTAGAGGGGATAGAACTAATCTTTGCATACCACATCACATGTATCTGCAGCAATAAATTGCCACTGCTTACACTGAGCAAATAGCATATAATCCAATATGCCTCAATCTCCCAGCCTGAGCCTCAGTGTATAAACATTTGCTCAAAATATACTCTTAAAAATTAAGACACATTCCAATATGTCATCCTCCTACATATTACTGCATTCATCAACTTTAATTTAACTCATCCTGATTGCTAAAAGAACCAGAGTGCTTGAAGGAGAAAAGCCCTCCCAGCTCTTCAAAGGAATTTCCCCTTGCATTTAACATAAACATTTCACATTATTTCTAATGCCATGGTTAAATCAGCACAGCATCACAGACCTCCTCTGAATTCGTTTCTGCAGCAACACAAATTTCCTGAGGTTACAGGGTTTGGTTTGGGGTTTTTGTTGGTTTTTTTTCACTTGGACTCAGCCCCACCAGCCAGCCTTGGGGACGAGCTCATTTTAGCATGGTCTCCTGCAGAAGCAGAAGACAGAATTACTCTCCACTCACCATCTCCCCTCTGTGAGCTGCTCTGGGTATTTCCAAACCCAGTGGAGTGGCAGAGGCCACTGAAACAGCAGCATCCAACCTGCACTGATTCTTCAGTGTTGTTTCTACAGGCACCCAAGCCGAGAGCCTGCATCACGAGCACCCGATGGACCAGGGATGCTACAAGGCAAAGAGAGTGCCCAAACCCAGATGTGCCCAGATGCATCTGCAATCTGTCTGCAGATGTCAGCATATGTGAGACATGTCCTTGCAGCGCTTCTGCTCCCCTTCCTCCTACAATCCCTTGCCACAGATGCTGCTGGCCCCATTAGCATCCCATGGCTCCTACTGCAGAGAACCCCAGACACAATGCAGCTAATTTCTGCTCTCGTCAGCTCTCCAAGAACTCCTGGAGACGCCACAAGATGCAGTGAAGAGGCCAGGGACTCTGTTCAGCCAAACACCCACACCCCAAACACACTATGCCAATGCCCAGGGCAAAGCTCCCAATGCCCCATTACAGACAGGCATGAAAGGGATGTTCTGCAAGCCTGTCCCACCACAATCACACACCAGCAGCCAGCTCCCTCTGGCACCAGCTGTTGGAGCACCCTGCTTTGTAGCTGCTTCCCACTGTGTTTGTTTTGAATAAATACATTTGTAGGAATCGTTATCAAAACATACAACCTTGGATGAGTTGCTCTTCAAACCAAAAAGGCAGAACCAAAGCTTTGGCAATGACATCGGTGGGGAGGGCAGAGCTGAGGTGCAGCTCTTAACAGCCACAGGAACCCCAGGGACAGTCCACAATGGAACGCTTCTTCTGGATGTACTTTTCTCCCTTTAAACACCAACAACTTGGAATGAGATTTGTTGACTTGTTTACAAGTTGACTTGTTCCAAAGCTGCAGTCATGGACCTTTCTTTCCTGGTGCAGGAAGGTGGGTCTGGCTGGCGGTGAGCAAACATCTCCTTGTCTTTCCTCCATCCCCTGAGAACCACACTGCAGCTCAGCCAGATCCCCTCGGCAGCGCTGGGGATACAGCGATTGGCACATAGGAGCCCTTCTTTTCCCAATAAACATTTCATAGCTGCCAGCATCAGTAACTCCCTGGGTACAGCAAACATCTTGCTGTGAGACCCGAGTGCATTGCTCCAATGGCACCCTCCCTTGGAACTTTTATGCTCAGAAATTATTTCCCCTATATTCGTTATCAAAAGCAAAGAGATTTGTACGTAACTAACATAACCAAGAGGTTGTCCATGGCAAGAGGGTGGAACGAGATGGTTTTTAAACCTTCCAACCCAAGCCAGTCTGTGATTCTGTGATTATACAAGAAAGAAAAGGACCTTTCTGGGAAGGAGATGGGTGCCAAGTGATGTTTTGTTTCCAACCGAGCCCACAGCAGCAGACACAAAGAGTGAGGTTGCTCCTCCACTGCTCTTCAACCCATCCCTTGGAGAAAGCACTGCCCACAGCCAAACCACAAGCAGGTTTTTATTTAAATTAAATTTTCTTTCCTTGCTATTCCATACGGGAGTTCTGCTGAACCAGCAGGTGCCTTGGGAGCTCCCTGGATGCTGGAGGAAGATGCTCTGCTATGTATGAGCACTCAAGCAGTGCTGTTAACCTTCTGCTCTGAACTGCCACACTATAAATACTTCATTTGGGGGGGGGGCTTTCTTTGGTAGACGCTGAAGGTTTGATGTCAGACAGCCTATACAAGGCAGTCTCTTTCTCAAGTCTAGAGTGGAGAAGGTGTCAACACTATGGAAACAAGCAAACCACAACAAAACTCAGACATGATCCCAGAGAGAGATTTTGGAGTAACAATCTCAACAGAAAAGAGTACAAATATATATTTATATCTAAGCATTTTTAAGCTGGAGAACATCCTCCAGATAAGAAGGCTTTGGCAACAGAAAGCAACCTGAAGAGAAAGGCGTTAAGTGTTTCCACAGCAGAAAACAGGCTTTGTGCTGCTGAGGACACCTGCACCACGGGGTGACCACCCACTGGCAACAGCCCACCTCATCTGAACCAGAGCAGCCCCTATGGGAGGACCTGGGCCTCCTCAGGAATGTCGGTGCTTTGGTGATAAAGCGGGAGCTCCACAGATCTTCTCTCAAAAGGCATCAGCAACTCTGAACAATAAATGTCAAAGCAAACCAATGCAGGGGCACCTCCTGAACCTGCTGTACCTGCGAAGACCCTACAACCCCCTGTCTTATGTTGCAATATGTAACCAAAAATGTGTATTCTATTTGCCATCTGTTGAAACTGGCTGGGGAGGTGTTTTTTCTTTATCTCTTGTATAACACATTCCTCATAACTCCAGGGGGAGGGATTGGGTGCCTTCTGTGAATCAGCAGCTGTTAAACCAGGTGTGGCCGTGTTCTCACCCCCCCAGGACCCCTCCTCCCTCCAGGGGAGATCTGCTGTTCATGGGCCATCGAGGCTCACTGCAGGGCTGAGACAATCCCAGCATCCCCCTGGGAGAGGCTCCGCCCAGGGGAGGAGCCCAGCATTCCCACCTGGATCCAAGCTGGCATTGAGAACAGCAGCACAGCCTGTTTGCTCTGCATTCCCAGAGGGAGCCCAGACCCATCTCAGCACCACTGGACCCTTCTACAGGATCATCTCTACTCCAGCAGAGCTGCATCTGCCACTGCAGGACTTATTTGGACTGCTTCCAACACCCTGACCAACAGGCTGTCAGGTGATGACCCTGTCAGTATTTCTAGGATTTTCTTTTTTTTTGTATGCTTGGTTTTTGTACTACTACATTTGTATTTTTAATATTCCTAGTAAAGACCTTTTATTCCTATTCCCGTATCTTTGCCTGAAAGCCCCCTTAACTGCAAAATTATAACAATTTGGAGGGAGGGGGTTTACCTTCTCCATTCCAAGGGAAGCTCCAGCTTTCCCTGGCAGACACCTGTCTTTCTGAACTAAGACACCCCCCAATACTCAAGCCCCTCAACCTCAGTGCTTATCCTTTCTGGCCAAGGGCACAGCTGTAGGAAACTCAGTATCTCTGTGGGCCTGGTATAATTTATACATACTCATCCCTCTTTCCTGCATGAAAATCCATGAAACAAAACAGACTTAAAAGGAGTGCAAGTGCTCATTGTTCACCCTGCTCCCAACATACATGGTTCAATCACAAAATCATGGAATTCTTTGGGTTGAAGGGACCTTAAACTCATCTCATTCCAACCCCTTGGCATTGGCAGGGACACCTTCTGACAGACCAGGTTGCTCTAAGCCCCATCCACCCTGCACTAACTACTCAGTGAGAAGATGATGGCTAAACTCAGTTTCATCCCCACAAGGCTCCATGGGTTCTGCTCTTGCAGACATCAGAAGACGACCCTGTTCTAAGCCAAACCATCCTCATTTTCCAGCCTGCACAGACACACAGAGATTTATCTATAACATTTTAGAGTAGCGCAACACACCACAACAGCTCACTGTTGAGAAAGCCTTCAATCCTCAAGAGAAAGCTAAATCCCTTCCTTACGGTGCACCTGTGCTCTGGAAGGTTCTCATTAAGTGATGGCACCTGAACTCTCTGGAAATGACAGTGCTGCTCATTTGGGCTGTTCCATGATGAGTTACATAGGCTCAATGAAACACATATGTCTAGACATTTGTCTGTCACCCTCTTACCTGTCAACCTACTTCAGTCTCTCTTATTTAGGCACCCAGTAAGTTTAGTGATGGTAAGCTGAACCTAGGCTGAAGGAAGGAAGGGTTAATTAGCAATCAGGAAAAAATTACTGCCTGTGAGGGTGGTGAGGCCCTGGCATAGCTTGCCTAGAGAACCTGCGGCTGCCCCTAGATTCCTGGAAGTGTCCAAGGCCAGGCTGGATGCGGCTTGGAGCAACCTGGGATACTGGAAAGTGTCCCTGTCATAGCAGGCAGTGGGATGACACAGGCTTTAAGGTTCCTTCCAACACAAACCAGTCTGTGATTCTGTGAAAAATCTAACTTATCCCATGTTTCCAAGCCTGGAAAAATGATTTATGGCTTATGTCATAACTCACTGAATTCCGTGGCTTTGTCTTTCAGAGAGAGAAGGAAAATGACTGTCCATGGGGAAGGTTCAGTTCTTGGAAACACAAACTGTCTTGCCGAGATGCCCAACACCAGATAACGGGTGGGACGAACCGTCTTGACGTTCCTACGCAAAAATGTGTGGCTTCATGGAATACTGCTGCTCCAGCACGAGCTGGAGACAATGATAAGACAGAAATTTCTGCTAAAAATAGGCAAAAAAATCAAATCGTTTCAGCAACAGTGTGGTGGATTTTTCAAAAATGCATTTCTTCCCATTTCATAATGTGTGTGAAAAGCACATAATTCACCAGGGAAACTACACAGAACGCTGCCCGAAATAGAGAGCACAGCCTGAAAATTCAGTTTTGTCAAGACCTGGCGCACGTGCAACAAACCTGTGGGTGGGAGAGCAGGAAACTGCAGCTGCCACCAGCACGACTTGCTCCACGTGTGTGTTATGTGTCCTACACATGATTTTTACTACAATAAAGAAAACATTGAACAGAGCTTGAAGCAACCTCATCTAGTGGAAGGTTCCCTAGCCATGGCAGGGGGGTGGAATGTGATGGACTTTAAAGGTCTCTGCCAACCCACAGTCAGAGATTCTATGACCATAGAGAGCTGTTTGCTTGGGGCTTTCAAACAAAATAAGAAATTCAAATGCAATAAAATAAGCCTCTCAACAGAAATTCAAGAAACTTTAAAATCATCTAAAAGACTCAGAACCTTTCAGAATTAATTGAATACATTTTATTAGAGGAATAATTAGAGCTGACATTTTATAACCCCTCTTAGAATCAACATGCCTTGTCTTTCTGTGCTGGTACTTTGGATCCTTAACAAAAAGGATGCTGTCACTCAGCCTGACCTAGAGGGTAACAGGAGACTTCAGGAGCCTCAGTGAACAGGGGAAAAATAAACCACACAACACAACACAGATGGCACATTACAACTGCCTGGATTTAATTCTCACCAGACCAGCCCTGGTAATCTACTGCATGTCGGCAGCACTGTGCCCCTCTCCCATCTCTTGCTATCGTATAGCTTTCCTATTTAAATGAGGGCAAAAATAGTAGCTCACCATCTGCTGAAAGCAAATCATTTATGTCAAATTGAAGACTGGGCTTATAAAATGACCTGACTAAATGGAGCAGTAAGTGCATTACAACCAAAGGGAGCTGAGAGCTCCTCCTCTGTATCCTCAAAAATCCTCCCGGATGCTACAGAATTCATGGGCTTTGCTCATTGGTGAAGTGCTGAAATTTAAATGAAAACATGTACTTGTCACTGGGGCCTTGTCTACAGCAACGGGTTTGGAATAGCTGCCCGTGTGGGACCTGTCTGGAAAACTCACTTGAACTTGGAGCAGTTGGACCTGGAACAGAGATATGGAGAAGGCACATGCACCAGACTGCCAGCAAAATCAAGCTGCTCACAGACTATTCCTCCTCCCATTGCAACACGGTAGTTGGCTAAGAAGACTAAGAAAAGCATCTGTTTAACACAAACGCTGTTTCCTATTCAGCAGCAAGCAGTAACTCTTGGGGCTCCCCTCCCTCTGCAGCAGAGGCCAGAGCAGAAACACGGTTTGGTCTCAAACACACAGTGTCTGACGGGGCTGCTTCTGCAGAAACAAGCCTCCAAACTGTCCTGGGGGACACAGGGGTTCAGCCTGGCAGGCAGCAGTCACTACAAAACGCTCCTTAGCTGAAAGCCGTATCTGCTCGACCTGGTGGAGGGAGGGAGGGATCCATCAAGCCCATCCCCACCCTATGAGCAGCTCAGCCGCTGTGTGGTGCAGATAACATCCTGGGGCTGCTCCCTCCACCGGCCTCCCATGGAAACCGGGAGCATGGGTACCCAGCAGGCGCCAGAAATCTGTGCAAAGAAAAACAGCGGGAACGGTGCTTACAACAGCACCGTGAGCGAGCCACTCCATCACAGGGAGGCAATGGCAAGGACAGACTGTCTCAGTGGGTCACCCCATCACAGCCACTCCTGACTCTGCACTGAAGGAATACCCACGGTGGCTATGACAGCACAGTAGAGATGACAATGCCACCACTGCATGTGACGATGGCTCTCCCTGCAGCAGCATTCCACTTGTTAAAGCAACAATTCAACAGAAATAAGCAATAGGTCTCCATGAGCTGAACAGGAGGATTTTCCCATTAATTATTCATAAGGTGTTTTTTTTCCCTGCCTGAACACAGATGTGTTTACTTACACTGTACCTCATTTACACTCAAGGTTCAACACAACAGGGCTTATATTCTTTCCTTACAGTTTCCCAAGAATGGGAGTAAAGCACTTTTTGCTTTTGTTGCTCTCCTTTTGGTTGCTTCAAAACCAAAGCTATAATTAGAAGCCCAGAGGGCCCTGCACACTCCTTTGATAAAGAGCTGCCTGCTAGATAAATACCACCCCTGCACACACATACACAAACAAAAGCACCTGCCAGGATGAACTGCCGCTACACCAAGAGCCATAAGAATGTTTGATGCTAAAACCTCTTAACAGGCTTCATCACTGACTGTCCCAGTTCACACACACGGGCTATTCCTCCCCTGCGTGCCAGGGACATCTCACTTAAGTGTTCCATTTGTTACTTCACGGCTGTAATGCAATTTGCATTCACCCAAGTGCCTCAAATACATTTGCCGCACCCTGGAACAACGCCCCAAATTCATTAAAAATAATCATAATCTCGCAGTTATTCTGATGTTATTAGCACACATTAAATGCACAATATTTGAACTATCTGAGGGAATCACTTACAGGAAAGGCTGGGAAAAGAAGCACTAGGCTTGTTCTCTGCCGAGCCCTCGTGAAAGCTGGCTGAAAAAGCTGGATGAAAACGTCCTCCACCCTGGCTTTCAGCTGGGCTTACTGCTTCAAAATTGCCATCAAATATCACAGAATCCTAGAATGGTTTGGGTGGGAAGGGATCTGAAAACCTATCTCATTACACCCCCGACCACAGGCAGGCGCAGCTTCCACTATCCCAGGATGCTCCAAGCCCCATCCAACCTGGCCTTGGACACTTCCAGGGATAAGGCAGCCACAGCTTCTCCGGACACCCTGTGCCAGGACCTCCCCACCCTCCCAGGGAAGAATTTCTCCTCACTATCCCACCTAATCCTGCCCTCTGTCAGTTTAAGGTCATTCTTCTTTGTTCTCTCACTATCCGCCTGTGCAAAAAAAGCCACTCTCCATCCTTTTTATAATCCCCTTTAGGCACTGGAAGGAGCTCTAAGGTCCCTCTGGAGCTTTTTCTTCTCAAGGCTGAATAGCCACAACTCCCTCAACTTGTCAAGGACACTTAAGCTAGCATTACACTACCCTAAGTTGATTTCAAGACATTTTCTCCTGACAGCAATACTCCAAGCATATTTAAAGCAGAGGAAACATCATTCTCCCCCATAAGAGCCTGCAGTGAGGGAAACTCCCAGGTGCCTAACCCAGTAGTGCTTAGGTCTGCCCAGGGGCACAGCAATGTGGTTTTCTGCTGTTTTAATGAGTTTTAAGAAGTTGTACCACTTGCCAGGCTGAGCTGATTTACCTGGTTCGCTCTCATATGCTCACTCCCACCATTGAGCAGAGAAACAAGGACTACAAGGTAACTAAAATTACAGTAATTATCAACCTGAACACTACACTTTTAAAGATTAATGACCCTTACCCAGGAGGGCAGGAAGGCAGTGGCCAGCTGCAGATTATCTACTAAATTACTCAAGTCTTAGTTTTCTGGCCAAGCCCCAGTCACTTACACCTGCAGAGCAACACAGGAGGTGAAGAAGCTGGAGATCTTAGCGTCCATCAGCACAGAATGAGCCAGATCCATCAGAGAAATGGATGTTGGCTCTGGAGACACAATCAGGACAGCACGAATTCTGAGGAGCCCAAGGGAATGAGTCAGTGAGCAGGGGGGTTGTGAAGCTGAGTTTTGTTGGGTGGGTACAGACATTGCAGGTATCAGCACGCAGCAGCCTGTGCTGCTCCTGAGCTGGGGGAAGGCTTTGTTTCAGGAAGGCCCAACCCTTTCTGAAGTCTCTTCTTTCAGGGCTCACCATCACATGCAACAGCACAGTGAAGAAATCCATTCCCACCACAAACCTCGAGATGTAAACTCCCAGTGTCATCAAAAGAACCCAACCTTCAACAACTTGAAAACTTGCAAGACCAGGCAGTTTGGTTTTAGAGCCCACTAAATTGAGGCCCCCCCCATCAAAAGCAGCAGAGCCCACTCCAAGCTGGTTGCAGCTCCCCAAGGCACACAGCACTGGGGAATGCAAACTGGGATGCTGCTGACCCTGCCTCAAGACTGGAAACAGCAAAGCATCTCCTGTGGGCACTGTGCACAGCATGAAGGTGAGGAGACACCCTACCCAGAAAGCTCCTCTCCCCCCCTTTTTTTTTTCAAATATTGCAGGTGATGATTAAACTCTGCACCACTCCCAGGAAAAAAAAAAAGACAAAAAAAATGGGGACAATCCTACTGCACATGTGCAAGCTCCTGTCTATGCCCAAGGAGAGCAGGCAAACATCCAAAACCTGGGAGTAACCATGTCCCTAACAGACCTGGTCCACAGGCAAGAAGCAGAAAATCACTCAGCTGTTCCCCCCAATATTCAGAGCCAGGAGTCAGAAGCTGTTTGTAAAGCCTCAAAGTACCGACTCCGTTTCATTGAGATAAACTCCAGGGCCCCAGAAGGATGTTGCCCCAATGAGTGCAGCACCAGAAGAACAGTTCATGTCCAAGCAACATGCTCAGACACTTCACATCACCTCCACTGGGATAGTTTTCTTCCCAGCTTTCCTGCTCATGATGCTCAGAGACCACAAAGTCACCCTTGACCCTTGGTTGTCTCCACAAGCCAGGTAGCAAAGGAGAAGATGGTTCCTGGAAAATCACAGCAGGTTTTGCAACACCCCCCATGCAGAGAATATTCTCCAGAATCCCTCCAGGGATCCTGCACCACACGGCAGTCAACACCCACCCAGAATAAAAAAGTAAAGGGATATCAGTGCTTGGATTAATGAGACATTCTCTTTGGCAGTCCCCATCCCATAACAAAGTCATTCTCCTCTTAGCAAGGCTAGGGAGAAGCCCTCGGTGAGCACAGCTTCCTAATATTTCCACTGCACATCGTTCTTTGTCCTCTATTTGCACAATTTGGCCTGTTTTGTGCAT
Organism: Hylia prasina; assembly: GCA_013397195.1. NCBI lineage: Eukaryota > Metazoa > Chordata > Aves > Passeriformes > Sylviidae > Hylia > Hylia prasina. The sequence goes on along the minus strand of VYXD01010578.1, from coordinate 167,092 downwards.
ACAGAAAGCACCTCAGGGATGCCTGGAGGTTTTGCCCTGTGTCCTCACACACATCTCGCTTCTGCTTCTACACAACGAGATTGCACAGCACCATCCAGAACAGCCAGAGTTGGAGATGGGTACTGAGATGGTGGGAGATACCAGGACACCAAACTAACATGGGGTGACACAACTGTCACCTTCCCAAGGCTGCACCCCAGCATGGCTTGCAGGGATGAAAATCCTCCCATCCCCACCAGGAACAGGAACTAAACAGAAGGGGGAATGTGAAGCAGCAATTAAATACCATCATGTGCAGTCAGCAGTCAATTATGGGCATGCAACAGAGCAGCTAAGTCCTGTCACCTCCCAGAGCTGCTCCTGTCAGGAGCCAAAGGACCGCAGCAGAACCGCTCCCACTCCCCCAAGACTCATCCTCCAGCCCTTTCCACCAATCTGTTTTTTCCATCCAGCATTAAATCAGGCAGCTTTAGTTTTTAATCCCCTTAATTAGGGGTGTGCAGCAGTCTTCATTCCTTAATTACGACCATTGATACATCTGATGCAACACATTTACAGACAACCATTTTCACTGAAGATAGTTTTGAATCAAAATTGCTGTTGAATTCCCCACACTGGCTGTGCAGTGTCACCAATGGGGAGACGACACAACATGGTGTTCTGGATGCTTTAACAAGACACACAGCTTGGAAATGTTATTTTCATTAAATAGTCACCTGTTTCTTTGGCAGGATTCAGGTGACTCCAGAGCAGAGAAACCATTGGCAGTCTGAGGCTTCGGAACGGCAGCACCGCTCTCAGTTTACAGCAAAAAAGTGACCATTTCAGGCAATCCTCTCAATACTGACCCACGGGATGGAGAGATAGCATTTCAGTGCCTATCCTGGTGATTTTGGTCCATCACCATTCAAGTAGCTCAGTTAAAGGCAGACAATGGGGATGCCCCATTTCACCTGCTCAGCTGTTAGGAATCCCTTTGATCTTCTGGGAGGGCAAACACCCAGTGAGCACTTTATCACCCCCACTTCTGCTGCTGAAAGAAAATAATGACGCTGACACCTTCTGCCTGCCCACAGAGCCATGGCAGCATTATCCCACAGGGAGCTTGTCCTCACTCCTGCTTTGAATTACTGCCCCAGATCCCATCCTGATGCACTAATGGCTCACCAGGGTACAGCAGCTGAGCTCCAGCCGGCAGCCTAGCCTATAAGCAGTAGGAAAGAGTGAACAGGATATTAAACACCATCATGGGGGGAAGGGAGAGCACTGATTTAAAGAATGGGATGAAGATAAGATAGTATTGTGAGGGTTTTTTCACCACTGGAGACCCAAGTAAGGATTCATGCTGGCTCCTGCAGCACCCTCTGCTCAGCTTCAGCATCAGCCCAGGGTCGCTGCAATTATTTTCACAGAGGACATGTACACAAACATTGCTTTCTTCAGACTACAGAAAGGAAAAGGAAGTTGTGCTCACCCTCAGTGCAGCAGGGAGTGGTCAGAAATACACTTTGCACCCACATTCAGGGGCCGTTTGCTCATATTTTTGGTTGCCGCCCTCCTTTCTGTACTGGACAGGTTGGTGTGGGAGGCTGTCATGGGTTGTGATTTCACTGAAAAAACACCAGCATGGCCACATTCCACCAGCTCTCAAGAGGTATTTGCTATCTCTTCAACACCTACCTTTGCCACCCAGTACACCCTAGCAGGGTTAGTGCTGAGTATCACCGTGGTGCTCCTGGATGGCCCTTGTGTTTCTGAACAAAACACTGCAGCACCTTCCCCTCCAGCCACACTTAAACCTGCTAATCCAAACACTGCTCCACCCAGGAGCATGGACAGCACGCATTAAAAGGATCTCTCCTACCCTCCCGTCTGCCTGCACCAGACCTGCTCTTTCTTCTGTCATCCCTGGTCTTTCTTCCATCACCCCCAATTCCCTCCAACCTTCTCCCCACTTCCAGGGGCTGCCCAGGACCCTCTTCCCCACCAACTCACACTTTTCTCCTCAGTCCTCTTCCTTTTATCCTTTTATTTTAAACTTCTTCCAGTTAAACACTGGAAGAAGTTTAACATCTCTGAGGGCATTAAAGAGAGCTTGAGCATGCAGTGAGGTGCGCATGTGCACTGGGGAAAATGGGACAGAACTCAGAAGTTGTAAACCAGCTTTCTCCACTCCCACCGGTGCCAGTGCAACCTGCCATGGCACAGCCAGGACACTGCTGGCCATCAACCAGCTGAGAAGACAACAATAAACAGCTTCCAACTGTTTTAACATTGCAGTATTTTTAAATAAATGAAGAGCCAATAAAGACAAAATATTTTCTTTAGTAGGGATAAAGCATATGCAGGAAACAGTGGTTTGAATTTCTCCCTATTAAAATAAATTGTACATGGGGCTAGTGGTGCTTTGTGGATAAGCTACTGGCCTTATATACAAAATTTAGCATCCCACTGATACTTATTTTATAAGTTAGGTCTCAAAATAATCCTTATTCTATTCAAAGTGTGTGCTTGTGTGTATACATGCAGAACCCCAACAATATAATGGTGGTAGGAACAACCACATGTTCTTTTGGAGAAGCCTTGCTTATTTTTCCCTTTTTTATATTTAAATCCTAGTTGTGCAATTGCTTCACGCACAGCTGAAGCCACACTGAGCCCAAGAGTGCTTCATCCAGCTGAGAGCTACACAGACACACAGGGACTCAGTGTAGCTCAGGTATTTATCAAGTATCAAAAGCAACAGCAAATTAAGAATAAACCATATTATTCTCAGTATTTTTGACCCAAAATCAAATGGTCTTGTCTGGTACTGAGGACTAAATGGAGAGCCCCAGCTAAAATTATGCTGCTAAAGGGCTGCAAGTCCCACAGTCCAAATTCCAGACAAGTGAGCCACTCTTTTCACCATGCTGCTGACAGCAGGAGCCACACAACATTATTGCTGAAATCCACATTCATGCAGCACAAGGGAATAAAATGCCACACAAATCCTCTTTTCTGCAAGCTCTGGTGATATCATTGTTCAGGCTAAAACTGCCATAAGAAGACCCTTCAAATGAGGCCAGGGCGAAAGACTGGAGAGTGCAAAAGGCATCAGTGAGCTCACTCAGGTGCCTCAGCCAAGCGGCTCCTGCCCAACCCGCCCTTTGGTCCTCCAATAAATATATTCTTAAATCACCCACTCTGCATTTCCTTCAGATTCTTTTTCTATACACACACTGAAGGTAAATAGTCGCCTGTTCCTCTCTAAGATGAAAATAATGAACATACAAACGAGGTCTGGGCAGGCTGACATAGCTGGGAGGCACCTCCTCACCAGTGTAAACTGAGCAGGGCAAACAGAAAATAAAAGTAGAGAAATGGGAGTCTTGGCAGCGGCAAGAATGTAGTTTAAGAGTAAAAACCAAAACCAAGACAGAAACAAATGCAATGAGCTGGTCTCTGGTTAGGACATTGAGGCACAGCCTGAGTTCTCTCCAGCTTCCCAGCTAAACAAGCTGCAAAACTTCTTTAGAAATGAACTCTAACTCCACAACACGGACATTTCATTCTCTTATTCCTAAGCATGGGAGATGCTTAAAAAGTATCTGTCTTACCAGCCTGTGTCCTCTGTTCAGTACTCAGAGAAGGAGGACCTGCCCTGCCCTGCTTCGCAGGCTTTGGTTCGCTGCCTTGGCTTTGAAGCACCTGCGTTGAGCACGGACCTCACTGGCGTCACTGCCATGTGGACTTGCCGTTTCCCAGCCGTTTTACCTGCTGACATTATGACTGCAAGCATGCTTGTTTTACTAAACTGTGCTCCTACTCTTAAGCTACCATCCAATTACTGCTCCCAATTACTCGGCGCTCAAGAGCCGACATTAATTACAGAGTACCCTGCAAACGAGGCTGCTGTCTGCTGAACTGCACAGAACTGGAGCATCCAGGACCAGTCTTTCCTCTGGGAGAAGAAACAGAGATTCCTCTCCCAGTGGTGGATTAATAATCCTAAGCATGAAGGGCAGGTTTGGTGAAACAGATGATGAGCAGCATTGCCTCAATGCCCAAACTTCAGCAGCCCTTTGGATTCCCCAAGTATTCACAGCAATAAACACCCACTTTTGCCGTTATGGGATTCAACAAAACACAGCACCACTTCAAGCCTTGGGGACATTAACCCAGAAATCTCCAGGATTAAGGGCACACACCAGCTACAGAAGCCAGTGCAGTATGCCCATGAGTTTTAAGCGCCTTTGGCAAAGCACTCAAAACCTGGAGGATGAAAACCCCAAAGACTATGGGAGAAATGCCTGAATACCTTAGCTCTTCAAGCACAGGTCACTTTATACCAAGAACTGATATGTTCAGGCATTATCCACAGACCTGTAAGGTTAAGACCCAAAACAACTCCCTGTGCAGAGCACAGGGACATAGGAGTACAGCATGAGCCTTCAGGAAGGGCACAGAATGCCCATCTGCCTTCACACAGTGGCCTCTGTAGACAGCAGCAGAAGTTATTTTGCAACTCACATTGCTCAGATTTAATAATCCCCCTAGTGCAAGACATCCTTCTGTTGGATTTGGAGAAAAGATCCTGCAAACTCTGACCCTATTTTTTCCCTTTCTACAAATAGATCTCTTTTGCACAATGCACTGATGCAGTGCCACTTGGATGAAACAACGATATGCCAGAAGAAAACAGCACTTCACCATGACCATCTACTTAGTTTTTAATTGAATATTAGATATTTTTTCCCTCAAAAACGTGTTTCTCTTTGCATGGTGCACTGCACTTTCAAAGTGTTTCACCAACAGCACTACAGAACTCTTGACAACAGCTCTTTAACAACAGCAAGGAAGATCAGTGCTAGACTTCTAAATACAAGAGGAAAAATAAAAAGGTGAATAACTCTTCTCTGTGTTTCTGCTCCCAGACCTTGCCAAATGCGGCTTTTGAGAAAAATCCACCTTGTAGCACTGGGGCAGGGAACACACCATGGTGGCTTGAACTGCTTGCAGCAGGGCAGCGCACATATGCCTGCATAGGGACACAGGGAACACGTCCCACATCTGGGACAGCATCGGTCAAGTACTGTGAAGCAGAACATGCTTCTATAACCCACAACGTATTTCATATTAAGAGCAGCAAGTAAATTAGTTAGTGGTCACTCAGCAAGCTGCTACTTTACAGAAGCTCATTTTAAGCAGCAAAACCGACTTCCAGCACGGTTTAAAATCAGAAGGTGCCACACAAGCATACAAATGCTCATGCCATTGGGAAATCGAGAATGGCTGCATAGGCTTCTGCTGCAGGTGGCTTATACCAAACACTTCATTAGTACCAGATGGGTAGGTCTCAGATTTCAAATGAAACACACACATCCCCATTTACAATGATTCAACCCAAAAAAGCCAATCCTCTAGCTGTGGATGTGGCAAGTGCCACATCCATTTTTCTCTGCAGTAAGTGCAGATCACATATATGATCACTGCAAAAGCCGGACGGGACGGTGCTCAGCACCACACTGGCGAATCACTTGTGTGACAAATTATCAACTTAAAAATCAAATATCTGCACTGCTCCAAGCTGAATTTCTTTCCAACTCACGTTTTTTTCCAGTTTGCATTTTTTAAAAAATACAATTAACTGCTTGGAGCAGCAAAGCCACTATTCTTTTTAAACACAGCAACAAATTTCAAGCCTATTTCCCAAAGCACCATCAAAGAGCTCATCACTGCCGATACCAAGAGGTCAGGATCTTTTCATGTCTGGGAATCAATTCTTAATTTTAAGTTTTCACAAAGCCTGTTTTCTTGTTTTCGAGAAACTTGCCCAATCCCGAGCTTTAATGACTCATTCCCAGACGTCTCTGACTTGCAGCACCTGAACTGACTGCACCCATGAAATACCTTGTGACTAAGCAAAACCACAGTCCATGGGTGGGAAAGCAGGGCAAGGATGAAAAACAGACAAACAAGACAAAAACTGCATGTTCTCCAGTTTCTGTTTCTTCTGGAGACGTGGAACTAAGCAACTGCTGGGCTTGGCCAACACAGGGATGCTGCGATGATGCTCAATCTCATCAGGTGCAGCCAGCTGCGTGATTGCCCTGTTTTCCTAAATCCCAAATGTTCTTGCTCCAACAGCAAAGCTCTGGCAATGCTTTACAACAGAGGCTTGTGTTCTTCTCTCTTCACTTGTTTTTTGTTTTAAAGAAATGTCTCAAAATATTTTCTCAGGGAGTATTTCTGCTGAAGCGAATTGGGGGAAAACACAAGCAGACACTTGAGGTAGACAGGAACCACCCACTCACAAACTTCTTGTTTCAGAGGTGCACAGTTGAAGCTCCAGTTGATGTCCTCTCCCCCCGAGTCTAGAAAATTTATTAGAACAAGTGTTTTAGTAAAAAAACGAATGTTCTTCACCAATCCTATAGTGTTTTTCTAGTGGTAAAGCTGAAGCGCTATGAAAGTTACAATTGAATCAAACGTCAGTTTCAGTATAATTCATCACTCCGTGGTTTTCTGCCACAGTCAGAAGTTTCAGAAGGTTAATCTGTCTCCAAAACAAGGAATTTATCAACAAATGTTCAGCTGATTTTGTAGTTAATACATCAAAAGGGCAGAGCTCCTTGTTTCCTTACATTTGTGTTTTCAAAGGCCAGGCAGGGTGTGGTACCTCTGCACAGCAAAACCAGCTTTTAGCATCTGCTCCTACCACAGTGATTTACAACTGTTTGTGCTGAGAAATCACGAGAAATGGTTAATGTACAACCACTTCCCCGGCAGCATCAGCCCAGCAAACAAAGCCAACCCTATAACTGGCTTAGCATCTCACTGAGACATCAATGAGCTCTGTGCATATCTTCCAACCCCCTGAACCTGTGTGTGATGGAGCTGCAGGCACAGGGCACTGGCACCTCTCCTTCACCTGTGTCTGCAGGGAACATTATCACTGGCACAGATGCAGCTGTGCATCTACCTCAAAAAAAGGAGAAAAAAGTTTAATTCCATTATATTTGCACATGCTGTGTATAATATAATGTATTTGCATTCCCAGATTGCCAGCCTTTGCTGTGATTAGCATTGTGCAGATCAAATCCACCAGTGCAATCATCAAGCAATGCTCATGCTGTAGAGTCCAGCTCAATTATAAAAAGAAACAAACCTGCAAGAAAAGCATCACAGTGAAATACCAAATTTCTCTGTAATTGCAAGTGTCCTTGCTTTGTGAATTCATCCCTCATGCCCATTATCTACTCCCATTCCTGCCTCCGGAGGCATGCAAGCAAGTAACGCTAATAGATGCCCTTTCCCCGAGCACTCCCTCTAGATTCATCATGCAACAGGGACTCTTTTTTTAATAAACCACATCTTTGCAAAAAGGAGTATCGTCATACGTCATCATCAGGGTAGATGAAGAGACTCAATCATCATTTTTAAATAAGCCAAGAGCAGTGCCTGCAAAACATGAAGCCACCAACACTGTCTGTGCCACTGCTGGTTTCCTCACTGGCATCCGATGGGTGTCTGCTGGTGGGCGGGAGAGCACCTAAACCAAGAGGAGGAATGTTTTCTGCATTGGGGCCCCAAAACTGAGGGGATGGGACATACCAGCTACTCAAAGCATCTTGTTTCAGAACAAAACAAAAAAACTTGCTTCAATGTGTAAATAGAGGAAGAAAGGTCATTTTTTGAGATGAACATGCTTGGACATCATGAGTCCCTTGGGTTCTTGTTATCAAGGAGATGAAGCATCCCAAACCTCACTGCAGAGATGGGCAGGGATGGGGTCCTGCACCAGGATGGGCACAACAGCTGCTCTGACCTCATCAACCAACCCCAGCTTTATTCCACCATCTGGAGGAGCAAAGGAAAGAGCAGAGACGGGTGGGAGCAAACAACTGATATTGCCACCCACAAACAAAGGAAGTGTTTTTTGAAGGCAGGATATCTAGGTAGACCTGATAGAAATAACAGCAGCAACAGTTACAACAACAACAACAACAAACCCCTCCAGAAGTCTGAAGAAACTATGGCACTCGCTGGAAGTATCAGAGGAATTCCGCATGTGGCCATTTTTCCCCACTATCACCAGTATACTCTTCCCATGTTGAGGCAGCTGCTCCCACTGCAGATAAACTCCCTTCTCCAGGGCCATAGGGCCATCTGACAATACTAAATTTTTCAGATAGCCCTGAAGAATGAAGCTAGCTCATCTGTGTGAGTCAGCAAACTCATGTCTGCAAGACCCCTTTTCCGTTCTGTTTAAACACCTGGGGGGGGCTGGCTGCACATGAAAATCCAAGGAAAAGCAATACATATGTATCCTACATTCTTCCCCTTCCAAAACAGTTTTTCCTTCTAATTGTTCTCCCTCTTCAAGAAAGTGTGGGGGTCCTTAAACCCTTTTGACTAGAAATACATATAAACAGCTGAAAACTACATTTTCTCTGCATCTGAATTCTTCTCCAGGCTCCAAAAGGTTCCAGCTTTTCTTGATGAAAGTTATTCCCACAGCTGGACCACGCAGTCCACACTTTTATCATGCTGCTACTTCACGTGCGTTATTCACCAAGACTCTCACGAGCTTCTCACCACACACACTCAACTTTCGAGTTGGCAGTTGGAAATAAAAAAGCAGCGATATCAGCATCAGCCTCCAGCACCAATCCCAGGAGGAATGGAGAGACATGGGAGCAGTGCTGGTGCTTCCCAGGAAGAGGGATGGAGGGACACCAGGAAAGTACCTGGTACTCGTTCCACCTATTTCTCCCTGCTCATATTGCAATACATGCTACTAAGGGTCCTAAAAATGCTGTTTTCTTGCAAGGAATGTGACCCCTTCCTCCTACAAGCTACAGGGGTCTGCCTTCTGTCTGTTTCAGAGTTATATGATAAACGGCATTTTTACGGCCTCTATACATTTAAACACACTCATGCAAGAGAAAGAGGGATGCTGGTTAGGTGACTTCGTTTGCCTTCAGACCAACAACCACCCCCACAATTTAAACACACAATTTCCATCTTGCCTGTCAATTCACTGCCAACCAACAGTTGTAAAACAGGTATTTAGGCCAAAAAACTTTGGCCTAATGCTGGCTTTCAAGACTTTTCAGACCAAATGAGCAGCTGAGTTTTCATGGTACATGAAGGACAGAAAGACTCCCTTGTACCAAGAGGATGACAGCTCACCACTGCTCTTCTCCAAGGGGTTGCATCTCTGGAGGGTCCCACTCGCTTGCGTCTGTACATGTCAAGGTGACAGTGCCAGGATATGTGTCTTTGCCAACAGGACTAAAACACTATGTGCACACAGAATCCAGTATTTAAAGGACAGACCAGCAGTTTTTGTTTGGGGATTTAAGCAAGGTTTTGTCAGTCTGCAAAATATCACCCTGAGCTGCCTCTGCACTAACTAAAATTTGCATTTTCCCACAAAGCCCCAGGGCATCCTGCTTTCCTCTGGCCCTCATATTAAGAGAGGAAATCAGGGATATATATTTAGGTGAGATACCAGGAAAAGTTTCTTCCCCCAGAGGGTGGCTGGGCATTGATCAGACTCCCCAGGGAATGGTCAGAGCCCCGAGGCTGCCAGAGCTTCAAGAGCGTTTGGACAATGGACAGCCCTCTAAAGGATGCACAGGGTAGGATTGTCGGGGTGTCCTGTGCAGGACCAGGAGCTGGACTTGATGATCCTTGTGGGTCCCTTCCAACTCAGGAGATTCTGTGACATTGGTTTTTGGGCCCTCTTATCCATTGGTTCCAGAACTGGAAGGCAGCATGCAAGGCAAGGCTGCAGGAGGAAAAAAATTTGCTGGCTAGGGCAGCTGAAGCTGGACCTGAAGGATTTTTATCCTTCCATGAACCAGCCCTTGCCCAATGATAAACAACTCCTAAAACTTCATAGGAATGGTTACCAGCTGCATGTTTTTCATTTTCCAAGTGCCTGGCTCAAGGCACTGCAGGCAGCTCACAGAGGCAGAAATCGGGGCTGGCACATAAAACGTTCCATCATGCTCCATGTCAATGGGATATAACCAAAAAACCCTTCAAGCTGCCCTGGAGCATCCAGACCATCTCATGAGTGAATTGCAAAGACCAGCTCATGCTTTTGATTCACTTGCACACAGGCATTGCAGACAAATTCAGGTAGGAATTATTAATCCTGTCTTCAGAGCAGAGTTTGAGTAACCGGGAAAAAATACAGCCTAGAACCCTGGTCACAATGGGATGGGACTCTCCCCACTTACACCTTGCTCGCTCTCCTATTCAATGATATACATGCCCTAGGGGTGAAAAGTCTCTATGGAATCATGCTCCAAGGCCACGCCAACACGGGAAGGCGAGGAGATGCTGTGGGACCAGCAGCAGCACATGCCTTCTTCCACCTCCAAGGGTTTGGCTCTGCAATTCTACTATAAAGCCACGTGAGCAACTTAGTTATTTATTTAACCAAAAGCTTTTAATTATCTCCCTGTCACACACACATTTCATGGGGTGGGGAAGGAGCAGAATAATCAGCCTACAACCAGTGACTGGAGGGTTCAAAGGAATTGTGGTTTTCACAGAAATAGCTAACAAGCCCAATTCTTCTTCCGCTGCTTTCAAAGCGTACTGCTATCCCCAGGCTCCAGCCACGGCATGTTTTGCTGTGGTTACATCTCAGGCTGAGCTGATCTCTGTAAGGACGACTCAATTTTGACAAAGCAAAGGATCCTCCACAGGTGTGGGCTCCAGAGGAGGGTTATTCCATGGTGCGACCCTGCCTGAAAGCCAGGATGGCATCTCATGGCACTCACCCTCACCAGCAGATGGACTGGGCTGCTCCTCAAAAATTCACATGTGAGAGGGAAGCACCCAATGCTGTGGCCATGGCCATGCAACCAGGCAGCCACAGAGCTCTCCCACCGCCTGCAAAAAGAAACACTCACCTGAGCTGCTTGTCTTCCTACATCTCATGCACTGAGATCAGGGAGATACAAAATTCTCAGTCCCATCCAAAAGCACCAGAGTTCAAGTGCTGTGAGACTTTATAAATTATAAATTACAAAGCACTGCTGTCGACATTTGCTCTGAGCGCAGCAGCTAAAGCAAGCTGGCATGAAAATTTGTTTAAAAATCCCGGATCAGAAATGCAGCCGGGTCTGGAGGAGCATGCCCTGGATGACTGACTGCTTGAACACACCCCCCAAGCCCACACAATTTCCCTCTTTGTGGAACTGCTTCATTAAAAAAAAGAAAAAACAAAAGGAAAAGAAAGAGAGAGAGAGAGAGAGAGAGAGAGAGAGAGAGAGAGAGAGAGAGAGAGAGAGAAATATATAGTCCATCTAGACGATCTCCATGGACAAATTAAAAGCAGTGGCCTGGCTTTTAATACACAGTGTGAGGGGCATTACACAAGCAAAAATTCACAAACAGAAAACAAGCGTAAACAACCGACTGAACGTAAAGAAACTAGTAATATTAATCGGGATTAAGTACAAGCCATAAACATTCCTACCTAATCCATCCGATGGACAAAGATAAATCCCTGCTGTGCTGCATCCTACAGTCCTTTGCAACTTAAGAAACCACAATACTGATCAAAACAGTAGTACATAAGACATATAAAGAGAAATCTTTACGCATCATTGCCTGCTTAATCTACACAAGATTACGGCAAAAACCAAGCACCAAGAAAGCAGAATAATCATTGCAAAAGATCCCCAGGCCCAGAATGCAATTTCCATTCCTGATGCAAAGCTTTATATTGAACTTCCCCAGAGAAATACACAATAGCAACAAAGACAGCACCAAGCCTGAACAACCTGAGTATTTGCTATTTCTTAATGCTCTAGGAAAATTGTACAGAAGTTAGAGGGAAGCCAATAGATCTGCAGTGGAGTCTAAAAGTACAAAGTAAGGTTTATGATAGGAAATTATTTGCATCCATAGGGCTGTGGCAGGGACCCTCACACTGTCCTATTAAGGCCCTTAGATTCATCACAGCTTATTCCTAGGAACATAAAAGCAGCTCCAGCAAGCTCACTGACTCAGTGTGGCACACCAGTAGAGCTCAGCTCTGCCTCCCCACCACAGCCCCACCCACAGAGGGGTGGGAAGCTCCTGCTAGGAGCAGGGATCTCTGGCCTGGATAGGTGGGGAGAGCCCAAAGCTTTCCCACCCAGCATGGACACAAGATCTCTGAGCATAACTGATTTCTAGAGCTTTTTCCAAGAAATAGGTGAAATATGGCGGTAAGGGGCTGAAGAAAAATCCACTGGGCAGTGACATAGGTACTGTCACTGTTCCCCCAAACGAAGAGGCTCTCAACACATACCCCTCATTTGGGAACACAAGGAAAGATGTTTGGGGAAAAACTCCTAGTCAGATGCTGTGGATATTCAGCCAACACTTCCACTGAACATCCAAGGATGAAGAGCCTGAGGTTCACCTGCTGACCCCAAAAATCCAAGATTCCTTTGAGATGCCAAATAACTGCTGGTGAAAACCTAGTACAGAGCCACTGCCTTCCACCAGCAACCCTTCTGCACACACAACTTATTCCAGTATATTATATGCCACATTCACAACATCATCATCATCATCCACTTATCAATGTATTAAAGCACATGGAGTATCCCAACATCCCTGCAAGCTACCCCGGCAGAGCAACACTTTGATCTCTAATGAATGAATCTGCGGAGGTGGCTGCTCACTAGATAAGCCACATCTTCACCAGTCTATGTCCCATCCATTCAAATATCTGCTCAACAAGCAATAAACAAGGCAGCAGGAGAGAAACTGTTTTACCACTTTCCGAAAATCAAATGCTGTCAAATGAAAAACACCCATGGATGCTCACGCAGAGCACATGGGCACTCAGCAGGGAGATACTGGAGCCAGGAGCTGTAGGTTTGGAGTATCATTGCCTGAAGTATTTTTAGGTTTAGGAACATACAATGTTTGGAAACAGGCCGAGAGGAGTCCTTACTCCTCAGGATTGCTGCTTTCCCATGAAAGGCTTTGCTTCTGATAAGATTATTTGCTTTAACTTGTAATTGTGAAATCAAATGAAAACACAGGTAATTCCTGTTCTTGTCATCTAAACTGACAATAGGAAATAATGCATGTGTTTATATTAGGAAAAAAAAAATCATCCCTCTCTCTGTTTCATAAGGCTCTAATTGAGTTTTCAAGGTAAAGAGCATACACTGTTTATCCTGATATTTACCTTCCGCAGCAGATTATGTTTGTCCATGGGAATCCTAGAAAATCCTCACCTTCTTTATTAAGGCCATGACAGCAAGAGATATGCAAAGGACCCCACTGCCTTTTAAATCCCACCCAATGCTCAAAATTGCTCCGGAAGTGCAACTGAAGATGCAAGATGATGTAAAGTATAAACATTAAGAGTATCAGCATCACTGACATGTGACATGCAATCCTTAACAATCACCACAATGCTAGGAAAACTATCAATTCATTAAAGATAAGGCTGGACCAGCCACTAAAAAAGAAAAACAACCTACTTTGGGTCTCCACAAAGCAATCTTTGAAGCAAAGGGAGCAGATCCTGGGGCAGCGACATACAAGTTAGCTAACTGTGAGAGGAACTGCACTCCACAGCACCACAGCAAGAGGAGCAAGCAGCCAGGGCAGAGCCCCTCCACATCCCTCATCCAGACACAGCATACTCTCTGCCCCATGAGACCTTGCAGACATTATTTTTACATATCTCAACTATGAATAAGAATCACTAATTCAAAAACCATCCCTCCAGATCTTGCAAACTAAGGCAAGCAAAATCCAGCATGTTTGAAAAGCCTTCAAATCCTAAATGGAAAGAGGAAGATACGGCAAAAAATGGGGCTTGTGGTACTGTTCAAAAGTAAGATTTTTGTGGAATAATTTGGATTGGAGAGGACCTATTTTGCTTTGCTTCTCCAATATCTTAACTAAATAAGCATACAGAATTATAACTGAACCAGCATAGCACCTACCCCAGAATTTGGATAATCTCTAAGAAATTTTCTCTTCACCACCAAACACACAATTCTTGAATTACCATTTACAAAGCTACAGGAAGAAGAGCTGCCAGACCCTGCCCAAAACCAGCTTCCCCAGCCCAGTGCACAAAGGGTGAACAAGTTCCTTTTCCCCAAAAAACAGGGAAGTGAGGACTTGGGACACTTGCAGTTGCAGCACTCAGAGATGGTCGAAGTGGATTTTAACTCATTCCAGACCTTCTGGAGTCATTTTCGTTACAAACGGTGCCTTGCTGGAGATAGGAAATAAAAACGGTGCCTCGGTGGAAAATCCAGTAAAAGTATCACTTCCCAGTGTGCCAAGGTGTCTTCTTGAGCTAGAATGCACGGGAAAGCAGGATGCACGGACGGAAAGAGCCCTTGCCTGACTGATGCCAGACCACAGCATCCACATTTGTCCCATGGGTGGGTGACAGGCATTCGTCTGTGGAGCCCGAAGCACTTCCCCGACAGCCCTTCCCCGCCATATCTCCTTCCTCCTCCTGCACAATGGACTCTGGGCAGTGCTGGGGATCCCAGCTCAGCCACGGCAGCCCGAGTAACCTTGTTCCAGAAAAGGGGGACACTGGGTGCCAGCTCCCCTGAGCTGTGTGTCCCTATCCTGCTATGCCCATTTCTTGCCTCCTGCAGAATCTGTCCCGGGCTGAGCCTCAGTCTTTTGACTTCCAGTACTCCATGTCACACACAGCCCCACGGAGCGCTCCTACATGAGCCGTGCACACACACACAGTGCACACACAGATGCACTGGTTTCGGTCAGTGCACACACACGCACAGTTCATACATACACAGGATGCACACAGAAACACCACGCACACTCACCTGGGTGTGCACAGACACGGCGCACACAACACGTACAGCTTGCACACGCACTGCGTATACATGGAGTGCTCACATGCAGAGCTCACAGCAGTCACACCACACATCCCAGATACAAACTACACACACAGCGTGCTTGTGCAGACCACGCGTGCACTCTCCAACAACCCCCGCACACGCATCCTTTACACGCACAGGCACATTGACCTCAAACACCCGCTATGCGAATGCACCTTGCGCAGATGAGCACACGCACTCACACACAGTGCACAACTACACACGCGCATAGAGACCGCGGGCACGCACCGACGCGCCATTTGCGAACACGGACACACGGACACGCCGCGCAAAGGCCGCGCACACTCCCCCGCGCCGCGTACACGCTCCCGCGCGCACTTACCCGGCCCCCCCCGCGCGCGGCGCCCGCCGGCCTCACACCGGGCCCCGCAGAGCCCCCGCTGCGGTGTGGCACCCCGGGGCCCCGCCGCGCCGTGCCCAGCCGACTAGTCGCTCGGTCCCTGTGCCTGCCCGCTCTGCGCCCTCCGCTCCGCGCCCGCAGCTCTGCCCCCCGGCCCCGCCTCCTCCCCCCACAACACTGTAGTAAGTTCTCATTGGCCATGGGCGAGGGGCGGGACGCTAGCGCAGCCTCACCATTGGCTACGGGNGCAATCTTTGAAGCAAAGGGAGCAGATCCTGGGGCAGCGACATACAAGTTAGCTAACTGTGAGAGGAACTGCACTCCACAGCACCACAGCAAGAGGAGCAAGCAGCCAGGGCAGAGCCCCTCCACATCCCTCATCCAGACACAGCATACTCTCTGCCCCATGAGACCTTGCAGACATTATTTTTACATATCTCAACTATGAATAAGAATCACTAATTCAAAAACCATCCCTCCAGATCTTGCAAACTAAGGCAAGCAAAATCCAGCATGTTTGAAAAGCCTTCAAATCCTAAATGGAAAGAGGAAGATACGGCAAAAAATGGGGCTTGTGGTACTGTTCAAAAGTAAGATTTTTGTGGAATAATTTGGATTGGAGAGGACCTATTTTGCTTTGCTTCTCCAATATCTTAACTAAATAAGCATACAGAATTATAACTGAACCAGCATAGCACCTACCCCAGAATTTGGATAATCTCTAAGAAATTTTCTCTTCACCACCAAACACACAATTCTTGAATTACCATTTACAAAGCTACAGGAAGAAGAGCTGCCAGACCCTGCCCAAAACCAGCTTCCCCAACCCAGTGCACAAAGGGTGAACAAGTTCCTTTTCCCCAAAAAACAGGGAAGTGAGGACTTGGGACACTTGCAGTTGCAGCACTCAGAGATGGTCGAAGTGGATTTTAACTCATTCCAGACCTTCTGGAGTCATTTTCGTTACAAACGGTGCCTTGCTGGAGATAGGAAATAAAAACGGTGCCTCGGTGGAAAATCCAGTAAAAGTATCACTTCCCAGTGTGCCAAGGTGTCTTCTTGAGCTAGAATGCACGGGAAAGCAGGATGCACGGACGGAAAGAGCCCTTGCCTGACTGATGCCAGACCACAGCATCCACATTTGTCCCATGGGTGGGTGACAGGCATTCGTCTGTGGAGCCCGAAGCACTTCCCCGACAGCCCTTCCCCGCCATATCTCCTTCCTCCTCCTGCACAATGGACTCTGGGCAGTGCTGGGGATCCCAGCTCAGCCACGGCAGCCCGAGTAACCTTGTTCCAGAAAAGGGGGACACTGGGTGCCAGCTCCCCTGAGCTGTGTGTCCCTATCCTGCTATGCCCATTTCTTGCCTCCTGCAGAATCTGTCCCGGGCTGAGCCTCAGTCTTTTGACTTCCAGTACTCCATGTCACACACAGCCCCACGGAGCGCTCCTACATGAGCCGTGCACACACACACAGTGCACACACAGATGCACTGGTTTCGGTCAGTGCACACACACGCACAGTTCATACATACACAGGATGCACACAGAAACACCACGCACACTCACCTGGGTGTGCACAGACACGGCACACACAACACGTACAGCTTGCACACGCACTGCGTATACATGGAGTGCTCACATGCAGAGCTCAC
Source organism: Hylia prasina (assembly GCA_013397195.1). NCBI lineage: Eukaryota > Metazoa > Chordata > Aves > Passeriformes > Sylviidae > Hylia > Hylia prasina. The sequence goes on along the minus strand of VYXD01010578.1, from coordinate 150,188 downwards.
AGCAGTCACACCACACATCCCAGATACAAACTACACACACAGCGTGCTTGTGCAGACCACGCGTGCACTCTCCAACAACCCCCGCACACGCATCCTTTACACGCACAGGCACATTGACCTCAAACACCCGCTATGCGAATGCACCTTGCGCAGATGAGCACACGCACTCACACACAGTGCACAACTACACACGCGCATAGAGACCGCGGGCACGCACCGACGCGCCATTTGCGAACACGGACACACGGACACGCCGCGCAAAGGCCGCGCACACTCCCCCGCGCCGCGTACACGCTCCCGCGCGCACTTACCCGGCCCCCCCCGCGCGCGGCGCCCGCCGGCCTCACACCGGGCCCA
>VYXD01010578.1:88677-149767 GCA_013397195.1 Hylia prasina | reverse complement strand
CCGCGCGCCCGCCAAAAAAACATCCCAGCACCGAGAGGCTGAAATAACGGGATTACTGCCTGTTCCTGCCACCCCCAACACCCGCCTCCCGCTAAAGTGGTGGTGGCGGGGGGCCGATAATTTGGCGCCGTATGGCCCCGATAGGAAGGGGGCAGGAAGGGTCCTGCTCGCTGGTACCGCGGGCGGCAGCGCCGCTCCCCCTCCNGGGGGGGCGTTGGGGTTTTCTTTATGCTGTTATTATATTCTTAATTTTTTTTAAGCGTAAGGCCATTCATAATCAGACAGGTACTGCCTCAATCTGGGGCAAGCGAAAGAGGCGACAGTGGAGGTGGCGAGCGCTTGGTCAACAAGAACCCCCCCTACCATGGAGCCCAGCACAGCCCTACCGAGGAGCCTGCCCTGCCCCTGCTCTGGAAGCCCGCATCTCCAGCATGGACTGGATTTTCCGTGCTTACAGCCAAATTAGAATCAATTGTTTTTGTCAAGCAGAGCTGTCCAGCTCTCCCTGCAACCGACATCAGAGCAAAACATGCTGCCCAGTGCCTCTTGAGCATTTTCAAAGGCTCCAGCAAGGCTGCTGCCAGCCTGCCCAGCTCAGGAACCAAATCCCCCTCGTATATTTGCACAATCCAAAATAAGCCTTGCACCAAGGCATCTCCGTTTGTCTCCCAAAGAGAATTAAGGTCTCAGGCACATTATTCTGCTTGGATTAAGAGCAACTGCCCTGCCTCTTCATCAGCAGATAATACTCAAGGGCTGATGCACACCCTGGCTGGGATGGCTTCATCACCATGCTGAGCCCTCACTGGTACTGACCTAGCAAGAGCCGCTCACACACTGAGGGCATTTGTGCTATATGGGAGCTAAAAATACCCAGTTTTTAGAAAAATTAACATGCTTGTCACAGCTATTTACTCCTTCTCTATGTGTCTATGACACTCAGCTCTGCCAAGAAGACGGGAGCGGCTCCCCTTTGTATCTGTTGAGACCCCTTGCAAAAAGCTCCTTAATGAGAGGGAAGACAGATATTTTTGCCTCAAATCTGGACTACTTGGTGGTTTCCTTTGACTTAGGTGATCACATCTGATTAAAAAAAAACAGGCTGGGAAAGGTCTGGCGGTTCTTAACTCGCTGCTCTCACATTAGGGACAGGTAGTTCATTTGAAACATGCCCTGAAGCTCTGACTTCAGTCCCCAGTGTAATAAATTAACACATTTTAATAGCCCAGGCAGTGCATGGAGGAGCATCAGATGTTCAGTGCTGACCCACTCTAACTGCTGCCTTTGCTACTGCTCACCCACGGGTGAGCTTAAAACACTGCCAGAAGCAAAATACCAGTCCAACAGGCTTTGAGGAGAAAACCATGGAGCAAAGAAAGCACAATTTTGGCAACAGCTTCTTGCAACTAAAAAAAATAAGCAAACTAACTCACACTGCTGTACACCACACAAGGCAGATTACGCAGAGGAGAGACCAGGGCAACAAAAACTTCACATCAAAGCGGTGATTTAACACCACACAGTGCACCATGCACTGCACTCAAATCACCAGATGATCCCCAACTCCATCTGCCAGCAGCTGAAGAGAGAGAGCAGCAGCTCCCACATTTTGTATTCCCAGGTGAAGCATTTGTCCACAGGGAGCACTAGTGCAAGCTGCTACCCGTGCTGTGTGCAAGGGCAAAGGATGCTGTCTTCTCTTCAGACCCCAAACAAATGGCTGAGAGCTTGACTGGCTTCAAAGCTAAAGGAAGGGAAACTAAAAAGTTGAGTTATCACATACAAAAAGAGGCACTTGGTCTATGCCATGAGAGCCTGAAAAATGTTCTTCTAGGGCCAGGGGATCCGAGCCTATACCAAATCAATTTTTTATAGGGAGCAGAAAATAAGTGGTAAAAGGAAGAAAGAAACCCAAACCCACCACTCCTGTGCACATGGAAATACACCCATCACCACCACACTTCTGCTGGAAGTCACCGGCTTAGCTTCTAACTTTTTCCTTCCTACACAGCCCTGAACTGACCTCTGAAATCCCATAGGAAGTAATGGAAATTTCTTAAATTCTTCACTATAAGAACAGTTTGCCTTGTGCCAAGCCTGGATTGCAACTATTTAAAGAACTCTCCCAATTACAGCTGGTTTAAGTCGCTTTCTGGAATTCATTTAGAGACTGAGAATTATTTTAATAAGTCAGGATTTCTTGGTATTTGCCTGCTAGATACAGGAATAAGGACAGGAATTACATTCATTTTAGGCACGCATTTGGGGTCGCTAAGGCAGAGGTTGTTCCTCACAAGGTAAACGGCCACTGGGAGCGCTCAGATCCTGATGGATTCAGTCAGTGCAAACCAACTGGGTCATGGAGGGCAATGCCAAATCCTGCCCTCTGCCTGGGTAATGTGCAGGCACTTGCAAGCAGCTCAGCAGGACACACTGCAGCATCCTAGGAGCATCGAGATAGCAGATTAAATCCAGCTCAAGTTCTTCACAGAACAGATCTTTGTAAGGTGATCCAGCACACTGTAGGCCCCACAGGATACACTTCTGGTAGGACTTGTTGTAAAACAGGGCTGCCAGGGAACACTGTCCAGAGCATTACTGGCACAACAGTAAAAGGCACAGAGCTCTCCTCTTTGCCCTGAGGAGCTTCTCCACTGAGGAATTCCCAATCTAAACAAAGCAACTGTGCATCATACTGGTGCTCTGCTCCCTCCCCCAAAGCAAGCAGGATTTAAAGTGAAATACTTGGGATTGCACCAAGTTCTAGGAAAACAAAAAATTAAGCTGGTCAGATGAATCCTTCATCCATCCTTCTCTAAATGAGCTGTATTACGCACATGTATATGAACAAGTAACAGGCACACTCCATTTCTGTGCCACAGTCACACACTTTGCAAACAAGTGACATTGCAGCAGCAGCCATTTCACAAGAGCAAATAAGGTGGGAGGAGAGCAGGTGGCTCAGTTGTGCCAGCTCCTGGCCCTCTGCCCTTGGCTCCTCTTCCAGCTTTGCTGTCACTGTCAGCAGTGCTGATTTGGCCATGACCAGAAGACAAGAATGAGGAGGAAAGGAAACCTCCCTTTGACTTCTCCAGCTTTGTGTTCCTGTAAAATGGTGACCTAGAATTAAGATATTGCAGGTAAATTGTTCACCTGGAAGGAAAGGATGCTTCAGCTAATGCTGCATTTCTCCCCTGCCCATTCTCCTCTCTAGCAAAGAATTCACTGCTGAAAAAGCCTCTGACAGGCTGAACTGCAAACTCAAGGAATTTTCACTAAGGCCTAGAACACTCTGCACTGCTTTGCTACAACTCATGGTGTGCAGTGAAGGCAGCCTGAAAGATCTCCACTCACCTGGCTCTGTATCAAGTATTTAATCAAAGATTAAATCTAGTCCAGCCCATTGTAACAATCTCCAAAACTAACCATTGATTCATTGCTGAGATAGTTATTAAAGGGCCAAGGAGCACCTTCATAGCTAAAGAGACTGAGTGATTTAGGTACTGGAATCACATTTGGCATCAGGCAGTTCACCTCCAATGTTGCTAAATCCAAACTGCTTCTCCCATCCTTTCTTTGTGGTTTCCTTCTGGAGAGTTTTCTTTTGCTGGCTGTAATTTGTAGCCTTTAAAGGCTGCTGTTGGTAAACTAAAACCATGTGTTCTTTCCCGTGGGCAGAAGAATCCCATTTTCTAGGCATTAGATCTTTTGGGTACTGGGCTGGCTCATATGGATCCCTTCTGGGCAGATGGGCAAAGCAGAGGGGGTGGCTGGGTACTAAGTTGGTACACCCAGGAATTCCCATCCCACCTGCAATCTGGTTAATTCATATGAAAAGCTCCCATCATGGGTTTCATTGATTCGTATGAAGCTGATGTTCACTTGAGTCAGTGTCTTGAAGCACAGCAGACAAGCTCCAAGTAGAAAGAGGAATAAAATAGAAGAGGAGCTTCAGTTCTCTCCAGGCTGTGTGCCAGCACAGGGAAGAACAGCTGCTGGAGAGTCAGTTTTGTTTAGACTTAGGGCTTAGAGTCAGCACGTAAAGCACATTTCTGCCAAGATGCACCATTAAAGATTAGAAGAGGTCAGCGGCAGCCTGCAGGATCGAGTGTTCATACAGTGAATGTTTCTACATTGACAGATAAATACTTTTCCTCTCAAGTATGAGGACAAAGTATTAAACACACAAGTGGCTGCACTGAAAAGATCTAGAAAGAGCTTAACAAACCCTGGAGAATAGATTATAAGTGATGCTGTGAATACAAGCAGTGCAGGTTCAGGAAAAGGCAGAGTCAGTGTGGCATGAGCCTGAGCTCCAGAAACAACCCAAGAAACTAACTGAACCATGGAAAGAACCATCACAGGAGCTTTAGGCACCCACAGCACACTCATTTCCATCACTTCTAGAGCTCACCCTCCTTCCAAGCATTTACCAGGATTTTATTTCCCAGCAGTCTCAGTAAAAAACTAAAACCAGAGGAGTGTGCTCACAGACAGCACTTGACTCCCTAGCCCTCTTTAAGGAATGGTGCTAGAAACTCCTATGTTTGGGCAGCAGGAAGAAGTTCAAGCCATTGCATCAGCCTCCTAAGACACGCAGGGCCAGCCAGCCTGGCCAGAGAGGCAGCTGTCCCTTCAGTGGGGGACAAGCTCAGCTATGCAGCCTTTCTTGAAATGCACCCAAAAAATAACAGTGAGTGCCACCTAGAGACTAGAGCTCCAGCCGGGAGGCAGCCAAGCTGCACTACAAACAAAAGATGTCAGGGGCTGATTTACTCCCTGCATGGATGAGGAGTCAAACTGTAGCCAAGAGAGGCTCTGGCTTCTTTAAATAACACCAGGTAGGTGTGTTTTCAACTGTAGCTTCTCCCCAGAAAGGCACCAATTCAGTGAAGGAGATTTGACTCCATACTGTTATGCTCTTGTTGGGCAAAGAGCACCCCTTGGCTTCAAAACCCTCAGAGCTCTTTGGTTTGGGGAAGGATGGTTTCAAGATCAGGGTTTATTTAGGACTAGTGTGTACCTAACAGTAAGTTTGAGGCAGATACTTGGCAGACGGCGTTCGGGTCTGCACTAAAATATCCCATGTAATCCAAAGGCCAGGCAGCAAATTGGAGCCATTCAAGCCATGAACCCAGCACTAGTCAACAGACAGCAATTGGTGATTGAGGGCTAGACCTGTGCAAGTGAGGGACACCTGGCAAAACCTAACACTTATTTAAATTAAACTTTACCTGTGGAGAACAAATACAACTTCTAACCATTATTTTTTCCACAAATAAGAGCCGAAGCTCTGCACCACCTTGTTCAGTGCTGCGTCCCCTGCCTGACGTGTCCTTGGACCTCGCAGGGTTTGTCCTGAGCTACTAAACTGGATCAGACATGTCACTCTGAGTCCTGCCTATGGATATTCCCAGAACCTAATAGAGCACAGCCAAAGTCTGCCCAGAGGCACTTCTGCAGGTGCACAATGATTAATTGGTGCACATTTCCATATCACAAATTAAAAAGACCTCAGCTTGCTTGAAATGCAGCATATTAACCTCTGAAACCAGCAGTCATGGATACCAGCTTCAAAAAGATAAATATCAATACGACAGAATCCCAGAGGATAGCATCCCACTGCTGCCAGATTTTCTGGAGCTCAAAATAAGGCATTTTGAGGCTTTTTTAAGGTAGCAACTTTCTATGCTTATTTTATTAAGAAAACCCAAAGTGGTTCATATTTATAGACAGAATCCAAGAAATTGAGGAGGGCAAGGGCGGTAACATTGCCAGGGAAAGCTGTGGGCATGGGTGGAGAGACAGGGACCGAGGGCAGGAAGCATACTGCCATTGTCACAATTAATTACCAAGAGTCTGAAAAGTTTTGTTACTAAAATAACAACTGTGTTAGTTCAGTGCATTCTGCAGGTCCATTGAGGCTGCACAGTAACAGTGCACCAGTAAATCTCTGGAGCAGGAGATGCCAGCAGCTTGGAGACGCCATTCTTACTCTGCACTCACTGCAGGCTGTGTCAGAAAAGCTAATAATCATTAAGCTGCCATCTTTTATTTCTAATTATTTGTCTCCACAGCAGGGTTTCTCCAACCATCAAGCAAAAGGGAAGCAAGTCTCAAAGGCGTAACTGTTTTGAAGTGGGCTCACAGCTGCCACGGCATGAATGGCTCTCCAAGAACAGTAGCAACTGCTCTGCACTGCCCACGGAGCTGGGAGGGAAAGCATCTCTGTTTAGGCTGGTTTTCAATGTCGGTTTTTAGGTCAACTAAAACAGCTTTTCTTATGCAACAGAAAGCTCACTTGCTTTTGAGTTTTTGCTTTCATTTAATTAGACGGTAATTCAGAGGGCAGCACTGCTATTCTGAACGCCACAATGAGAACTGTTTTCACTGCTTTACAAAGCAACAAAGTGAAAACACTGAGCTAAGCAGGCCCGAGAACTTGACACCACGTCAGAGACTGATGGTCTCTTCTGACAGGGTGGGACAAGTGACTAGTGAAAGAGATACCCTGCTGCTACATTTCCATAGAATCATGGAATCATTTAGGTCGGAAAAGCCCTTCAAGATCAAAGCATCTAACCATTAACCCACCACTGTCAAGCCCGCCACTAACCCATGCCCCTAAGTCCCACATCTACACGGATTTTAAACGGGGACTTCATCATTGCCCTAGGCAGCCTGTGCCAGTGCTTGATGACCTTTTCCATTAAGTTTTTTCCCTAATATCCAACTTAAACATCTCCTGGCACAGCTTGAGGCCATTTCCTTTCATCCTGTCCCTTTGTTCCCTGACCTATCCCTCCCTGGCTGCCCCCTTCCATCAAGGAGTCATAGAGAGACAGAAGATCATCCCTGAGCTTCCTTTTCTCCAGGGTGAGCCACCCCAGCTTCCCCAGTTGTTCCTGCTGCTCCAGCTCCTTCTGCAGCTCTGTTCCTTTCCTGGGTCACGTTCCAGCCCCTCAATGTCTTTCTTGTTGTGAGGGGCCCAAAACTGACCCCAGGATTCAAGGTTTGACCTCACCAGTGACCAGTACAGGGGGACTGCCCTGGTCCTGCTGGCCACACTAGTGCTGGTACAGGCCATGTGTCATTTGCCTTCTTGCCCACCTGGACTCATGTTCAGGCACTGTCAACCAACAGGAGAGGTTAAAGAAGAAAATCTCACTGAAAGGTGCTGGAAACCTCATTTGTTCTTCCCTTTTAAGCTATGTGTAAACAAGAACTAAGGGGAGACCCAAATTCACAACACAGCAAGCTGTTGAAGGGCTCTGCAAAGCAGTGCCCTTCTCCAGGTCACCTATGAATTCTGGGATAGAAAGAAACAACATGTATAATTAAAGATAACAGCATGCGGCTTCCAGCATCACCAGTGCCACCCGATGGAAAGACAGAGCCCAAACGCAGCCCATGAACGCACACTCTGCACTCACCACCACAGACACAGCTCTGAAGAATTTTTCAGCAATGACTTCACCTTGGATTTCTTGACAGGCTTTAAATAATGGCAACATACGTGAATCTCAGCTTGAAGGTCAAGAGCAAAACCCTCCTGTTGCATTTTCAGCATTTTCCCTCATGGTTCCTGCCCTGCAGCTACTCCTGGCTTTCCTTCATGGAAGCTACTGGTGTGTTACTTTCAGGACTGATGCCTAACACTTACCAGGTCAGGAGAGATTACCTTACTAAAACTCCTATGCATTTTATGTTTACCTACAAGATAAGCTAGGCTTAAAGGTGGAGAGACAATCTGAGCCTGCTGTTTTCTCTGCTGGGAGAGGGTCAAGGCTGTCCTTGAGCCAGTGAAACTGTACCACACCCCCTTTTTATCTTTGCTATCCCTAACAAGGTACCATGTGGCTTTCTTTGTTTGCTGACAGAGATTGACACCAATTATGCAGCAAACAGCAAATTTCATCTCATATCAGGATCAAAATCTCCAAAGCCTGTACCAGTCAGCACCACCAAAATACAGTTCTCTGGCAAAAGTATAACAGAGGCTGCTCGGGGGAGAGCAAACCAGGGATTGTCCAGGTTAGCAGCATTTCCCAAGGGAGAAATTCACTCTTGCCCAGAGACTTGTCATACAGAGATAGCTAGATGGGTGACTGTCCTGAGGGCCTGCTCAAGCACTGAGCAGGAAGACTCTCTGGCCAAAGAGCTGCTCCAGGCTATCCTGGCTGCAGCTGCTGTGCTGGTACAGCTTTGCCTCTCACTAACCCATTCCAACTATCCTGCAAGTGAGCACTTGTATCTTGCTCCACATCTGAGCTCACAGCAACTTCTAGCTATACCTTCCACGCCAGGGAGTTTTCTTCTGCATTCAAATGGCTGCTGGGTGTTTGGTGGGGTTGGAGCTCAGCACTTCTCACCAAGGCAGGTTTTCTAGTTAATTGGTAGCAAAGCTCATTCAGATCAGGAGACAGCTGCTCATCTTCCAAATATACTGCTCACTTCTGAGTAAGAACAACAGGTTTATGTTTGGGTTTGATTCATCTCTCCTGCCCCACCATGAGGCGTTGTATAATGATGTTGAGTTTAAGAATAAAGCAATCTGTTCCTGGCACCTTCCTCTGCTTTCCCTTCAACTCTTTCATCAATGACTGGCAGCACATGGAATACTCAGGCACAGAGCAGAGCTGCTCTAAATGTGCTTAGCCCTTTCCCGTACTGGGAGAGGAGAGGATGTTACCAGGGAAGAGGAGTGATGGAGAGGAGAGGGGAAAGCTTAGCAGAAGGATAGTCTCAATATTTTTTTAAAAATAAAAAAGTAAACTTAAACTTACTGAAGTTTCCAGAGAACACAGCCTCGATGCAAAGGCATCACTGCATCTAGAGAAACTACTTCACCAAGCAGATCCCTTCCTTCCCTCCACCCTGAGTACACACACCTTGCCCTCAGAGGCTTTAATATACAAATACCACCTCACAGCCAAGTTCATGCCAGGCACCAAACCTCTGCAGGGAAATCATCAGAATCCACCCACCCGGGCAATTTTTCCCCCATGCGAAGCAGGCTCTCCATGAACACAAACTGAAAACATCAGTGCCTGATGCTCTTCTCCAAGCTCGACAGGCATTTCCCCATCTCTCCTGCCAGAATGGCCTCAGGCTCCTCTCCGTGCCCTGCAAAATCCCCAACACCCCTGGTTTGCAAAGGGCAAAGTGGTCCAGTGCTATCAGAGAGCTCCTTTCACAACTATGGCACTGACTTGCCACCAACAGATCTCAGGAGACATCCTGGGAAGAACAGGAAGCATTGCTTTCCATTCTCAAAAATATTTCCCTTCCGTTTGCTCACTTGCTGGCACTTAGTGCGTTTTTATCCCCAGGTCAATGTCCCACAACCTAGGCTGATAGGAAAAACTACTACTGGAGGCTTCTTCATATTATAAGATACAGCAATTTCCAGGCCAACTAAGTGCTCTTCAATATCCAGATCTTCACATACACACACACATACACGGACAATAAATCATGCTGTTTGACAACAACCAATGTTTCAGTGTTTAAGACAGAATAAACAGGTCAGTTCATTATTTAAATAGGTCTGATCACTAAGTCAAAGCAACTTGTTTCAACCATTTCCACCTACTGATCTAACAAAGCAGGTACTTACCCAGAGATGAGAGAGCCAGGTCAACCACACACGCGAGGCAGCAAAATCCATCGTGGGGCAATGGATAGAAGAGAAAGGAGAAGAGACACTGGTTAAAAAGCAGTTCCAACTGAACACGAAAACCCCTTGCACCCACCAGAAAAAAACCCTCGAGCCACAAAGCCAAGTGCTCACACTTGTACCCACATGAGCAAGGCAACAGGGCAAACTTCAGTATCTGACTCCTCCAGAAGTGAAGGTGGAACCGGATGTTCACGGTCAGCCACTTCTTAGAAATGTAAACACCAAGTGGGGAAGGGAAAAAAACCCCAAAACATCAGCTCGGCATTACCTTACGCTGATAATACAGTGACGCAGGCATCCCATGCCTCCCAGGAGTACCGCCTCCCGGGCCGGCCCCGGGCCGTGCGCCAGGCCCTGCCGAGCTCCGGGCACAACCGGGCTACAGGAGCAGCGGGTTCCGTGGAGGCTGCGAGCTGGTCCCGTGCATTTCTGCGCCCGTCCAGCTCCTCTGGACTTACATAACTTCTCGTGCAAACTTCTGGAAGGCTGGACACAGCCCAGCGCCACCGGTCCCGGCTCCACAGGGCTCCAACTGAGCCCTCTAGTGGGCTTCAAAAATTCCACAAAACACCAAGAGCCTTAATTTAATTAACACTCGGCCAGAGGCCTCTAAACCCTAATCCTCTCAACAAAAGGATCATTAACTAAATCAAGCAATTCAAGAGAGCAACGGTGTTCCCAGCTGCGGCAAGGCTGGCTGTGCACTCCAGTGGGCACACACCAGGGCCTGAAATTCAGCCAGATCCTCAGCCTATACAACAGCGGCACTGAGGGTACAGAGACCTGCCTCACAGGAGCACACAATCAAGCACTTGTGTCACAAGTCTGGCATGATGCCAAACTCAACAGTCACCCTGAATCATGGAATGGTTTGTGTTGGAAGGGACCTTAAAGGTCATCTCGTTCCAACCCACTGCCACAGGCAGGGACACCTTCCACTAGACCAGGCGGAGAGAACGGCACAAGCCCATACCCATCCTTTGGGATACACCATGATGCCAACAGTCCCAGTGCCATCGTCTCTGTCAAGACTGAAAACCCAAACTACTGAACCAGGAGAGGAGCTGGAGCACCATTTGTTTTTTAAGTGTTATTATCCAGCCTGGATACAGGTAGAGAGCAGCTCTCCTTTCAAGCGACAGCCTCAGCTCCTCAGCTGAAGGCTGGGAAAACACCTCCATCTTGCCCAGCCCTGCCAGCATGAACAGCAGGAAGGGCTCTCCTCACCAACGAGCTAGGGTGTACCTTTGCAGAAGAATTCACAAAATGCAGGGTGTAGTCAGGGAAAAACCTCCACAAAGGCTCCCAGCCCAGGTACCTCACCCCAAAATGACAGGGGTGGAGATCTTGCCCCTTTGCAAGTGGTTCTCTTGGAAAGTCACCTCCAGCTTCTGAGCCACACAGAGGATCCAGAGCAGCTGTGAGGAGCACATCCATGAGACAGCTCATTAGTGTGGTGAAAAGGAGCAGAAGAGCTTAATTACAGGGCAGGAATCATTCCCCCTGGGTTTGAATGCCAGCAGCAGCCTCAGTAGGGCTGTGCTGCCCCACAGGACAGGCATTCCTCAAAAGCACCCGCAGCCAAAGTCACCTCTGTCCGTGGTGAGCGGGATTCCAGCTGGGGCTGTAAATGATCTGCAGAGCCTCACACTCCAAATGTGAGGAAACAAAATGACAAAGAATTCAGGTGTTGCCTGCAGAAAAAACTTCTCTGCCAGCAACAGCCTGCACAGGTCTGGAGAGGCTAGTGCAGCTCACCCATAGGCACTGATCCTCTGATTTTGGTGCTGTGTGTGAGCACCCCAGTCTCCAATGCAGCTTTTGAGGTTCAAATCGAGCAGTTCACCAGGACAGAGACAGCAGTGGCTGCTGGTGGGGTACACCCCAGAGGCTGCCACAACCTGGGCAGGGTTTTTGGGATGGCCAGGAGATGCTTTACAATACTATCTCTCCTCAGTCCAACACAGCCTTCCCTGGAACCTCAACCCTCTAGAGTGCCAGCCAAACTGGTCACAGACCCTCCATGTTTTGGACAGTATTTGCAGAGGTTTCCATTTTTAGTCTTTGCCCCTATCTCCTCCCTGCATCTCCTCAGGATGTGCTTCCAGGATAGTTGACACGTTGATGCCTCCTTGCCGAAAGATGCAGGAACAACTGCTCTCAGAGCTAATGAGGCTGTCCCGCTCTGACCAGAGCAGTTTTCAGCATACACAGAATAAGCAGTCTGCTCTGTGCTCACCTCCTGGGAAAATCTGAAGAGCTCCATCTCCCCAGCCTGGGAAAGAACACAGATGGTCACAGAGATTAAAGCATACAGAGAATTAACCACCCTATGCAAATGAGCTTCTTCATCCAGCCCAGCACTGCCAGGCAGTTCGATGTCCAGCACTTGGATGTGATCATTGTGGCTTGCTGAGCTCTGATAACAACCTCGTATTGACCAGGACAGGGGCCAGGAAGCTGAGGAGGATGAAGACAGTTTTTAGGGAAGGCAGACTGCAAACTGCCAGAGCCAGGCAGCTGCCGAAATCACATTCACCTCATGCTACAGCAGAAGTAAAAGCAGCAGCACCAGAAAAAACCCGGGTCAGCAGCACAGATCAATTCTGCACTTGGATAACTTGTATGTTTCCAATCAAAGGCAGCCTGGATGGAGCAAGAGGTGTTGCAACCACAACGTGAGCCATCTGTGACTCCAGACACTGCTCGTACAGCACCAGGCACCCACAGGATGGCAGAAGAAAACCCATACTGGCTCCTGCTGCCTTTCCTAGAAGGCTGAAGTCTTGGCATCCAGCTGAGGCATGGGATCTGTCAGCACAGGACACTGGGATGGGGCCACATAACCTTCCCAAGGAAGGCAGGGTTTCTTCAGCCTACCTCCCAGAGAGGAGCTGCACCTCAAACCCACCAGCAATAGGTTTAAATCTTATTTCATTTTTACTCAAAACTATTTTACTTTAACATTTTAAAAAAAATCCAGTAGGCCTGGACATCTTGCTCAGCCAGTGCCCAGCTGCCAGTGGATCCTCAGGGCCAAGTTTCAGGCCATGCTGTGATGCAGACGACTGCGTTTGCTATTAAAAGCCTCCACTCTGCACCCAAGGAAATTCTCAAGCAGTGCTGACTCTGTCTGCCAGCCTGTGAGCCTCTGAGCAGCCACAGATTGGCTGAGGCCAATCCCAGCCATATGGGAGAGGTTCACCTCCACGTCAGACATAGCACCTCCAACACAACATCAACACAGACACACAAAGTCACGTTACAGTTCAACGTGGTTCTGTGCCGGGCTAACATCTGCCCTCCCTTGCTCCCACACTCGGAGTTCACCCAGGGGCAGGGAGGCAATTCATGCTGTCCTGTCTGATACATACCCTCAGCAGAGACAAAGAGCTCCCCTCAAATTTTGAAGTCCCCACAAACAGCTTACCCCATCTCTAAGGGGTTTTGGAGAATGGATATCGAAATACAAGCCCTTGGATGGCAGGTACTATTCAGTGAGCACCTAAACCACTTCAGCAGTCAGAGGGATCAGGTCACAGAGGTCGCATACAGCATGATACACAGATGCCTTAACACTCTGGTGATGCTTTGAGGCACCAGTCCACCCCACTCCCCCCCACAATGCTGAAGCCAGTGCTAACAGCGAGTTTTCCAGGCCCTAAAGCTCAGAGCTTCCTCATAGCTGCCCTGCACTGCCTTGTTAGCAACACCTACCAGATTGCCGTAATGCCACTGCAGTCAACTCTGAAGGTTCCCAGCACACGCCAAGCCTCACATTCCCTTCTTAAATCCAGTTCTGGTCAACTGTGGCCAGATGTAGTTATTTACATGACAGGCTCTCAAAGCCATCTCTAGTAAGAGGATGTATTCATGCCATCAGGCTGGGGTTCCTCCTCCTCTGCTGCTTTCCTGGGCTCAAAAACTTGCCTCACATTAAGTGGACCAGCAAGAACTTCACCGCATTCCTTGTTACAAAACCTGCCTTTCCCAGGAATGGAAGGAAAAGTCAGGATTCTCAGTCATCTATTCACAAATGAGCAGAGAACATTTTAACAGGATTTATTCATTTAATTGAATCGCACATGGGGGCTTTATTTGTGTTGGCAAAGGGCTTTGAGGTGAGCAAATGAAGGAGCAAGGGCAGGCCCCATGCTGCAAAACACTTCTCAGGGGCCAGGAAACATGTCCAGGTCAAGCCTGCAACCTTACACAGGCCAGGATGGGCCTGGGTTGGCACCCACAGCCTCAGCATCCTCCCAGAGGGGTTCCCAGCTGCCCCAAATCACCAGGAAGTCACCACCAGGGTTGACACAGCACAACAAGACACCCCAAGTTCCCATCAAGCCTATTCTCCTAAAATCTGCCAATGAGCAGCAGTTTGGGTGCCTTCCCGGAGCCTCGGGGTCCGACTTGAGGGGGTTGAGATAGCAAAAAGCTGTTCTGACACGGCATTTATGTCCCTCCAAGCTGGGAGCCCAGATGGTGGTTGTGTGAGCCCTGCCCACAGCACCCCGTCCTCATCTGGAGTCCAGGCTTTTCTCAGGGGGCATCAGGAGGGGACTAGACACAAACCATACTAATTGGATAGACAGAGAGTCCTGCAACCTTACAAAGCTGCGAGCAGCTGCTCAGAACCTCTTGTGAACCACAAAAATAGTTTAATCTACAGAGCATGGATTAAATGCCACAAACACCCTTTTCTTCCCTCTGTGCAAAGTGCATTTTCCCCCACTGTGATCCCAAAACAAAATCCAGCCTCTCAGATCAAACCCGGAAATTTAGCAATCTTTGAGCATGAACAATAGAAGGAGGATTTTCCAGACCTTCAAGCTTGTTTGGCAAGTCCCAGATTATGTAAAGCACTGCCCTGCCATTGTCAGGGAAGCCATGCCTTGTGCCAGAGCCAACTGGCATCACGCTGTCCACCCATCATTGCTTGCACCCAGCAAAGGCAGCAGGCTTTGTGCAACACCACAAACTCCTCCCCAGGCATTTCCACCGCAGCAGCCACTGCCTTTCATTTTACACCTCATTTTTTTGTGATTAATCATCTTCCCAGGGTCACGGTTTTCCAGCCTATCCTGCCCAGGTGTTTGGTGGCCTGAATGAAGAGTATCCTTTGTGTCTATAGGGTGGTATTTGTGTCTACAGGGTGGCTTTACCACTGCTGTGCCTAGAGGTGAAGGATCCCTTCCATGGTTTAACTAGTCCTTGGGTTTTCTGCCAGTTAGGCCATACCAGAGGACTGAAGTGCTTATCGCTGTGCACACATCCTCTGGGAAAACAATAGAAGAGCCTGAACTCATTCCACATTCAGCACCCAGCTGGAAAAACCCCTGAGGCAGGCAGGATGGTAGCCGGCATCCCTGGTACCCGGCTCCACAGCATTACCCACGTCCTCTGGCAATGGACTCGCACATGGTCCCGGTGCATTTACCTAATTAAGACTTAACGAAGTAGGGAGATCTATTGTGGGCCTGGCAGGAGAGCAGATGTGCCCCCTGAACCCGGCCACTGCCAAGGAAAGTGCACTGCTGTCTCTAAGGTGAATCAGCAGCTCAGGCCAGGATGCTCAGCCCTGTAAATTCCACACCCCGCTGCTTTCTCAGAGCAGAGACAGAAAATTATTTCTCTGGTCATCAGCAGCCTCTAGTGGGGAGACACGGGCAGCCGTGGTGGCTGCTTTGGTCAGACCCTAGAGCCCCAGCCAGCCCACCCTGGCTGTTCCCACCAGCTCAGAAGGGGATGGCACGACAAAGTCCCAGTGTCATGGTATGAGGGACCCGAACCATCACAGCCTCGTTGGGATAACCGCTGTGTGAGACTGCTCATCCCCTGGGTGCTGGTCCCAGGCTAAATAGGGACAACCAACTGCAGCCCCTCCTGGTGAATCCCAACTCAGAGCTCACAAAAATCACTGCATGAAGCAAAATTCTTAAAAAGGACAACCAAGACATCCCCCTCCTTCCTGGGCAGCTCACTGAGAGATACCGCCGTGCTAATGATGGGCAAGTCTGCTCCCTTCCCAAATCGCACCTCCAACCACAGCGCGACCAAGAGCCAATTATGACCCTAAACTTCCAGCCACCATGGCCTCGAGCCTCTTCCTGGCAGCTATGAACACAAAGGTGAACACAAAGGAGGGGAGACAGGACAATTCCTGCCCTCTGGGACAGGGACCACCTGCAGCCTGCCATGCCCTCCAGGGAATAGCTGGGGAGGGAGCTCAGAAAAACCTTGCTATTTATTAAATCAGTGACGTAACTTCAAAGTGCCCTCCTCAAAAAACAGCTGATGTTTTGCCTTTTTTCTGAGAGATCCTCTCCCCGCCATTGGTTCCGAAAGGACCATGCCAGCCTGGGGAGACACGCGGTGCAGAGCTATGCGGCTGCAGGCAATTCCAGCAGCTGCCAGGCAGTGAGTCAGGAAGAGGGAGCCTCATCCAGCAGCACCACTGCAGATGAGAAGGCACTTTCTCTCCTCAGCAGGTTTCAGGACCTCTTGAAAGGCCTGAAGTTTCTCCTAAGCATGAGGAAAATTGAAGTGAAGGGACAGGAGAGGCTCAAATCCACAGAACATGTTAAGCAACATTGTGGGAAGCAGTCTGATGCACAGATCAACTTTTTGCTGCTGCTGACTTGCTGTTACCATCACCACAGGCAGAAGCAGTGTGTGTCCTACTTTGTCAGAGAAACTGAGGGGCTGCCAGCACCATGAGCTGGAAGAGGCCCACATCTACACAGGCCCCAGAACTGGGAGAGGAACTGTACTCCTGAGGGGTTGCAAATTGTTCCACAAGTTTCAGCTGCCTCCTCTCAGAGACAGACATGGTGCAGCTGCACCACCACAGTCACAGTGGCCAGGAGCAGGGCAATGGCTCAGAGGAAGAATTAAGCCAAACATGGAACCTCAGATCCATGTCACCCCAACTCCGGTGCAAGTTACTCCCACAAACTAACCAGGTTACTCTGGCAGAAAGAGGACGCAAAAGAGACCTGACTGGCTCTCTCGTACAGCTGCATCTGTGTTTCCACTAAGCCTCAGGAAGGGAGCACAGGGATGGGAATGTTCTGGGATGCAGCTTGCAAGAACCCAACTTGCTCCTGGTGCTCCAGGGCAAATTCTCATCCACAGGGCAGCAGAGATTCCCTGCACCACCAGCCTTTCCCATGCTGGGCATTTGCTCTGGCTCAGCTGTTCCCACTGCTGGGCAGTGACAGAGCATGTGTGACATGTGACAGTGCCAGGGGCCAACCGTGCACCCCGAACCTGCACACCTCGCACAGCCTGACCTCATGCAGGGCACGTGTGACTGACATCAGTTCCCGTACTGTCCCGACCCCTGGCTCAACCTCACAGCCTCACCGAAGCCCCAGCACAGCCCCTCACACAAACCGCAGAGCAAGTGTTGGTTTTCCCCAGGCGGGAGCCTCGGCGTAAGTCAATGCTCGGGCGAGGAGGCGGCTGCCGGCAGCGCCGAGCCAAGGCACATCCCTCCACTGCAACACAGCCCTAAAGACAGTCACTATCCGCCGCTGTCCCCTGCCATCCCACCAGCCGCTCGGACCCCGCCAAGGAGCGGGGAAGACAGACGCCACAGGCACAGCCAACGGCAGGGAGTAACGAGCAGGTTCACCAGCCTCTCGTCCCACCACGACTGCAGGAGGGCGAAATTCAGGAGAGGAAGAGATTGCAAGAACCGCCGGGCACGCCGCACACGCCTCTGGTTGCAGTATCAGCGCAAAGTGTCCCCGTCGAGGAGGGGACGTGAAGGCATCGACCCGCCCACGGGCGTGGGGAAGTCGATGGGAGGTTTCAGCGCGGTCTCGACCGGCGCCGGGACAGGGATCGACGGCAGGAGCGGCCCCCGCTGCCCCGCAGCTCGGCCACTGCCGCCGGCTTTGGGAACCATCCCAGCGGGCACAGACGGGATCTCGGGGAGAGATCACGGCCGCCTCGAAGCTACAGGATGAACTGCTGCATCTCGGGCACAGCCCCAGCAACACCGAATGCTCCAAGAACCAGAGCCGGACTCAAATGCCAAAGCAGGAGCTGTCACCTCTCAGGTAGGGACACCAGTGCTACTGACGTGACTATGGGGTGCAGGGGGGACCCCTATCCCTGAGACTGCACCTGCCTTTTCCCCTCCACTGCATCAGTGGAAACAACAATACGGGGGGAAACATCCGAGTCCCAAGAGTGGCACTCCCCGTGAGGCAGGGCCCCATCCACCTCCCAAGCATGAATCCACCGTGGGTGGCCCTCCACACCACACCCTCCGCCGCAGTCCCACTCAGAGTCTTGAGGACAGCCCTAGTGCACCCCATTCCCCCCACACCCAGCCTGACCCTACTGGGAATCCCTCACTCCAGAGCACCTCACTTCCCTTCTGCCCCATAGGTTTCCTGTCAGTACTGCAGGTGCTCCCCTAGTCTCCCTAGACCCTGAATATCCCCCATTTCTCCATAACCCCCTGCTCCACACCACAGTCCCCCACACCTAGACTGACATCCCCACTTCCCCAAACCCTTCAGCACCCTAAAACACCTCACATCCAGCTTGACCTCTATGGGTGCCCCTGGTTCCCGCAGCCCCAGGTCATCCCACANAGAAGCTGCCTGACCCCTATACCCCCCAAAGCATCCCAGAACCCTCACAGCACCCCCGCACCCCATAACCTACCTGACCCCTACAGCCGTCACCCTCCGCCAAAACCTCTCTCACCCCATACCTGCCTGACACCCGAGGAACCCCCACTTCGCTCCGTGACCTCCGGCCTCCCCCGCTCACCGGGGCCGCCACTGAGCTCCGCTCCGCGCTGCCTCCACCTGCACTGTTTGCTCCGCCCCCTCTGACGTCACCATGTGACCCCCCGCCCCGTTGACCGCGCCCCCTGGCTGCCGCCCCCGCTCGTCAGCGCGCGAGGGGGCGGGGCCAGCGCCCGCCGCTGCAGTGGGCGGGGCCCGCAGGTGACGGACAGGGGGTGGGGCCAGGAGATTCCTCCCCGCGCCCCGTGACGTCATAGGCCCAAATAAGGAGAAGGTGCCCCCACGGGTTTCCCCTACGCTAGGGCAGAACCCCAAAGCCTCCCCAAAACCGGCAGAATCAGGGCTTTTGTTGATTTTTTTTTTTTTTGCTTATTTTCACTATTTTCTGAAGTTTTCTTAGGGAAAACCCCGTCATTGCTAGGGGCTGGAGAAGCCGGGGGTGTCCCTATACTGAGACTGCGGTGTGGCCGGAGCCGGTAAGGGTGTCAGGATCGCTGAAGTGCCCCCAGATCCGACCCCATCCCTGGGGCCACGCCCGGGTTATCGGTGCCGCGCAGGCGGCCGCTGCTGAGATAAGGGGGAATAGGGCCCCCGCGACGCCAGGGATGGAGGTGGCAGCAGGATGGAATTCGGCCCCAGCACCAAGGGTCTCGCTGCCGTCTCCGCTGGCTTGGCGGTGGTGGCCCTGCGGTGGCACTGGGTGCTGGGACTGGGCTGGAGTGGGCGGATGTTACCCGGGGTCACGCTCAGCAGCCGGGTCCCCCAAGCACCCCAGGGGCCTCGCAGGGCCCCGTACCCCTACACCCGACGGAGTGTCCCCATGAGAGAGGTTCCTGGTGCCATCTAATGGTCACTGCCCTGCGACACTGGCGAGGACCGTCATCGTGTGTCCCCCGCTGCCTCTCCCAGGGCCTTTGCAGCCGCCAGAGGTCCACGGGCCGGATCCTGCCCCGAGCTCAGAATCTCAACACCACGCAGCTCAAGCGTGACAGGGCTTTGTTCCCCCTCACCCGCCCCCCCGTCCCTAAACCTTCTCCGGTGAGGATGAAGGTTTGGGGGCTGGAAGAACCTCTAGGCCCTGCCGCGGTGCAGGAGTGGGGGAGGGGGGAGTGTCTGCTAATGTGATGAGAGGGGGATGAATCCATAAGCTGTTAAGCCACTGCAAAGCCCCTCGCGTTCTGGCCCTGTTATCACCGACTTCTGCTCACATCTGCTCCCGGGATTATTTTTAATCTAGTATTAAGGACTTGTGGGTCCTTCAGCAGGGGGAGGGGGGCTCTGCTTGTCCCTCCTTCAAGCCATGGAGAGAGGAGCTGTGTTTTGTGGACTGCAGAGGTGCCGGTGAAACACTAACATCAATCCGGCTGCTATTTGGGAATGGGAAAAGAAACCCGTCACCTCCTCCCCTCCAGCACCCAGCCTCCAGAGGGTCCCAGCACTGGGGAAAGGTCAGAGGGTGAACCAGGCAGGAACCTCACATAAAGGGATGAGTTCAAGGATATAAAAAATAAAGAGATATTTATTAGTGTTTAGTAAAGTGCAACCTCAGCATGGTTTGAGGCTCAACAACAGTATGAATGGCAGGAGAGAAACTTAGAGAGGGGAAACAGCCTGAGCAGGGCTGCGCCAGTGGGATCCTGGGACTGTACAAAGGCCTTAAAAACAGAAACAACAACAGATAAATTATTTACAGTTCCAATTGATTACAGGAGGCTGAAGGCTCACAAGCTGTCGCAGGCTCAGAGAAAGAACAGAGGCTGGGATGGGACATGGGCCCTGAACTGGTGTGTCAGCAGTCTGGAAATTCAGGGCAGCAGCTGGGGACAGCTGGGACTGCCCCTTGGCCTCAGGCTCTAATTTGGGGTAGGAAGATATGGTGAGGTGAAGACTTGGGGCTGCTGCTCCTGCCTGGCTGGAACAGGAATTCTTCGTGATTTCCAAAGGTGATAGGCAGGAATGATTTAAGAAACAGGATCAGGTCCTGTACCTGGATGTTTCTGCTAAAAATCAGATTTTTCCAGATGTGACAAGACTTTAGCAATCCCACAGAGCTGCCAAGGTGCTGCTGGACATACCACTGGCACTGGCTGCTGGTGGCCTTTCCTGGAGCTATGGGCTGGCAATGGGGTCCTTAATGGCAGAGAGACTCTGCCAGGTCTGTGGCCAGGAGGGAATCCCACCGCTGGAGATGCCAGTGCCAACAGCTCCCCATGGCACTGCCCCAGTAACTCCAGATGGGATCTGCTCCATTTATAAATATGAGAATTTCTCTTGCCAGTGCCTTAAACTCTCCAGGAAGACTGGAGCTGAACAGTGTTCCTCCTACCTACAAACATCCAGAGCAAAGACTCCAGAGCTGAAACAGCTGCAGCCTCATTGTGCATGTGTGAGCTTGTGGGGTCCAGTCCCTCTCCTGCCCCAGAGCCATTTCTGACAAGATTAGGAAGATATTCCTCCCAGTGAGGGTGTTGAGACCCTGGCACAGGTTGCCCAGAGAAGCTGTGCCTGACCCTGGATCCCTGGAGTGCCCAAGGCCAGGTTGGACAGGGCTTGGAGCAGCCTGGGATAGTGGAAGGTGTCCCTGTCCATGGCAAGGGAGTTGAAACAAGATGAGCTTTAAAGTGCCTTTCAACCCAAACCACTCTACAGTTCTATGAAATGCTTAGCAAGGCACTAAAAGCTGCCCAGAGCAGCACCTGCAGGAGACACATCTTGGTCTGGCAGCCTGGTCCACCCCCAGTTCATGCTGGAAGAACTCTCAGGGTCTGAATCAGGAATTGTGCTCTGGGCTGGAGACAGGTGGGAGCCACATGACTTTTGATCCACTCTCTCTTCTGGCCAGTGGGAATACAGATCAAGTTTTCAGCTCAGGCCTACTTCTGGTTCCTTCACTGACCTTTGCACCACTGTGGGTGGGGGTCAGGGGGCTTGGGCAGCTGGGCCTCTTTCCCCTCAGCTCGTTGGGAAAACCATAGGGACCACTGGTGTGAACGGCACTGCTGTGGAAGGCACAGCCCCTCACAGAAGGGCAAGAGGCTGCATTGGCCTGGGACACAGCCACAAAAGCACCGAAGAGCCCTCCTGCACACCTCAGATCTGGCAAGACAGGGCTATTGCTGCTCAGTCTTCATGTGATCTCCAAATATCCGACGGTGATACGTGGCCAGGAAGATGTCATTGTCTCGAGGGCAGTCGTAGTGGCAGGAGCACATCTTGATGAACATCATCTTCATCTGGAAGGAGTCCCCATCAGGCCAGTGGAACTCCACGTCCATGGTGCTGGTCAGGAACAGGGTGCAGCAGCGCCCATCCGAGCAGCTGCCGCAGAACTGGGGCCGGTAGGAGCGGGTGCTGGTGCATCCTGAAAACTCAAAGTGGAGGCTCTGGTGTTGCTTTGGGGTCCGCACACACTTCTTCCCCTTCTAGGGAGAGAGCAGATGGATTAACACGGACACGACATGGACACAGAGGCCTGTCCTCTGACCCCATCACTGGGCAATGGGACACAGAGGAAGTGGAAGCAGAGAGCAAACCTTGTGAACCAAGATAGTTTCCCAGGCTGTCCCTGGCATTTGGGGTGCTGTGTCCCCTCTCCTCCAGCACCGTACCTTGGTTTTCTCCATGGAGAAGTCACAGGGCCGGACCATGCAGAGTCGGGTCTCCTTCTCTGGGCGGCACTGGGGGTTGTCATTGGTCACGCGGGTGGACATGCCCATTCCACAATTCTGGGAGCACGTGCTCCACTCCGTGGTCTGCACCAGGCAGTTCTCCTGCAGGTTGTTCAGCTCTGGCTTGTGAGCTGGATCCTCCCTGAAAACTGAGCCATGAGGAAGAGACAGAAGGCAAGGCTCAGGGCTTTGGACAAAGAATGGTATCTCTGTTATGGGTTGACATGGTTTGGTTTTTGCTTGAAGGAGGGTGTGGGGTATTACCCTGCCAGGACCTAAATTTCCTTTAGAAAAGTTGAACTCCTATCAGAGGCCAGTTCTTGGATGTTTAACCAGTGAGGAAACAGGATGCGACTTTTGTTAATACCCTATAAAAGCTGAGAAGGCAGAGCATGCAATCGCTTTCTCTCCTGGCGAGCGACCAGGTAACACCTCGAGGCAGCTGCCGTGAGGGGCCGGGCCCCAGGGAGTCGCTGCCCCCGTGGGGGAGCAGCCCCAGCTGTGCTCAGGCTGGGCCAGGCCCCGCTGCCCTTGGGCTGCTGAGCCTCTGGGATCCACTGCCCCTGCGGGGGAGCGGCCCCGGCTGTGCTCGGGCCGGAATAACAGCGAGCAGTGCGGGAGGGGAGGAGAAGCCCCGGCAGCTGCCCACGTCGCTGGCCGGGGCTGGGGGGATGTTCCCCCTGCCCCTCCCTTTCCTGAGGCCTCCGGGAGCCGCTGGCCCCGCGAGGGAACGGCCCACGCCATGAGACCGAGGGGTGGAAAAGGAGGCACCCAGCAGCCTTCCCACACCACCAGCGTGGTTTGGAGGAATTTGCAGCTCCCGCCGGCAAAGTGGTCACTGCAGGCCTGGGCACAAGTAACTCTTTTTCTTGCCAGCAGATGATCTTTCAGGCACTGAAGTTTTTCCCGAAGTGAAGACAAGATAAAGTAATAGAACCATGAAGAAGAGAGAGCCTGACACTGAGGAAAGTGAAGAGGGAGTGAAAAGACTATTTGAGGCAAAGGAAAAGGAGTGGCCTAATTTGGCTGGACATTTTTCGAGTAATCACTGGAGAATGGAGTGTTTTTTCCTGTAACATATAGATGCTGTTTAGGGGGGATGTAAAGTGCTAGTGTAAGTGATAATGAAGTTTTCTTTGTGCTCCTAGGGGAAAAAGAGATTTTGAGTTCTAAGATGCAGATGCTTTTGGAAATAGGGAAAAAAGGAGGTTTTGAGATGAAGATAATTTTGGAAACAAGGAAAAAGAGAATCTTTGCTTTATACTAGAAGAGGCATCCTTAAACAGTACCCCTAATAAGCAGATTATGACCCATATGCAGTGTTGGGAAAGGTGCTAATGGGTAGGATTTCACAGTTTGCAAAGGCTCTTTTCAGGCCGCTGCACATGTGTGGCATAAAAGCCACCGGAGGACTGTTCCTTATGTGACCATGTCTCCATGGGACTCAAAAAGAGTCCTTTCCTAAAAGAACTGATGGAAGATTATTTTTGTATGGTAAAACTGACTGAAGTTACAGGTTTTGTCTTTTTTTCATGTTGTGTGTAGGAAAGTGAATATTTTTGGGGGGGGAGAGAAGGATGGTCTGAAAGTTTCATTTGTTGTTTATTTAGTTTTTCTTATTTTCTTAATGTGAGTAAATAAATTAACTTTTGTAATTTTAAGGTAAGCCTGTGTTGCTTTTTTAAACTCTCCTAGTCATATATATAAAATTGCAAACACTAAGCCCCAACAAAAATTGGTGCGTTGGCCGGGAAACGAACCAGAAATTGGCAAACGTGAAACCATTACATATTTTGGTGTTTCTGCCTGGTTATTGAACTAAAACCTTGACAAGCTCCAAGGCTGCTCCCAACTCAGTTTAACACTTCAGAAACAGCAGCAAAGGTCTAGCCCATCCCATGAGATGCTTGGCCTCTCAACAGGAAGAGGATGCAAGTGAGGAGGGGCCATTTCCTACACAGCCTGCTCCAGCCAGGTCTGCTGTGACACTGCAGGACACAGGAGCCTTCACATAGCACCACTGAGGTTTCACTTTGTATTGGATCTGGCTGAGCTGGAGTTGATGTTCCCAGAGCAGCCATTCCAGTGCTGTGCTCTGTACTGGGAGCTGGAAATGAGTTGGTGACATACCAGTGTTTTTGCCTACTGCTGGGCAGGGCTGGCACAGCATCAGTGATGTCTCTCCAACATTCCCCCCAATCAAGGGGCTGGAGTGGGCAAGATCCTGGGAGTAGACACAGTCAAGACAGCTGACCGAAATTCACCAAAGGGATATTCCAGACCATATGATGTCAGCTCAGATGTAAAAGCTAAGGAAAGGAGGAGGAAGGGGGGGAGGGGGGAATTCGCTGCTTACAGTGTTTGCCTTCTAGTGCAATTGCTCCATGTGCTGAAGCCCTGCTTCCCAGGGAGTGCCTGAACACCACTTGATGATGGGATTAAAGAATAAATCAATTTTTTTTTCTCTTTGCTTGTGCACATGCAAACTTTCACTTTTGCTTTAGTAAAATGCCTTATCTCAACCTACAAGGCACTTTCCATTTATTTTCCCCCCCTTGTCCAGCTAGGAAGAGGAGTGATAGAGCAGCTGGGTGGGCTGGACCTGGTGTTTAGCTCTGGAACCCAACACTTGGTACCCACCACCACCATGATGATGCACAAAGCCACCACCAACCCCAAACCAGTCGGTGCCCCAAATCCACCCCTCTTACCCAGCAAACAGCCCCAGGCCCTATCCCACGTGTCCCACTGACCTGCCATGGCTGTTACAAAGCGGTTCTCCTCACTGCTGTCCTCACACACCCACTCCTCGCAGCACTTGTGGAACTTCACTCTCCGGGGGTTGAGGCACTCTGGGGACGGCAGGCGCAGGTCATCAGAGCAGAGCGGGATGCAGCCAATGGCCCCATCCATGCAGATGCACTGCAGCTTGCACGTGGGCTGGAAACTCTCCCCGTTGAGGTAGATCTTGCCCAGCAGGTCACAGGTCGCACCCTCATGAGCTGGGGGAGGAAGAGGAGGAGAAGAAGGAGTAAGCAGAAGGCTGAAGCCCTGCCCTGGGGACACAAAGCTCCTGAGGAGGGACAGAGCCCATCCTCCCCTCCTCTGTCATCCTAGTGCTGGATATTTCATATTTGCCTTCCTGGACTAAAGGCTGTTCCTGACAATGATTTTTCGGAAGTGCTGCTCTTCCCAAAAGTCTCTTGAAAATTTCTTCTCCACTTGGACAAACTACTAAGTATGATTTTGTCTTTGGTGCCTGTAAAGAGCCTGTTTCTCTGTCAGAGTTCTTCCCAATCATCTTGGAGTGACCGGTCAGTGGTGCTGGGCAAGACACATTCCTGACAAGGCATATGAGCATGGCTTTGCTCCTCAGTACTACTGGGATACCAAAAGGCAATGCTCATCTAAGAACAGCTGGTTCCCCCATGCAAATGGTACCTACAAAGGAAAATGACACTTTGGGCTGATGACCTTTTTGGCCCCCCCATGATGCACCTCTCTTCCTCCTTCCAGCTCTAATTTTTTCCAGCTCTCTCCCTTCTGATCTCTGGATCTCTCATCTCCACACCTCCTACCAGTCTCTCCCTCCTTCCCAATAGAACTTAAATGGGCACAAAAGGGAAACTCAACAATATCTGACACAAAGCAGCAACCTTTACTCTGCAAGCATGACAACACTCTCAAGTTCTTACAACTGCATTAGCCAGAACTTTCCCAGTGGAAGTTTTCCAGCAGAAACCTCTTACCTGATTAAGATCATGAATGTTTTCAAGAAGAACCAACCAAACTATTTGATATGAAAGACTTCCTTTATGCTCAACCAAAATACCCATGCAATAATATCCACAGAGGGAAGCATTTTACTCTGGTAATTATTTTGATACTATGAAGATCAAGATGAAATCTTTTGATTGAATGGAAAGGGAAAGTTTTGACACAGGCAAATAAGTATTCTAAATAAGTCACGGAAAGTTTTGATGCTTTTTAAATATATATATATATACACACACAGCTATACATAAAGATATATATATAGTATTTTTTTCTCTCAGCCTGAAATTAAATGTTGACATCTCAGAGTACTTCACAGGACAGAAATCCTGTTTTTTGAGAGTTTTCAGCAGCTGCTGCTTTCTGCAGTCTTGAACCTTAAAAAACAAACAAACCCCAAAACCTTAAAAAATCCATGCAAACCTCTATGGGGAAGTTACCAAAAGGAAGGATTTTTGGCTGCTTGCGCAGGCTTTCCAGGAAACCTGATCTGTTTTCTCCTAAGTCCTGCTCACCCAGGGGACACTGTTTCAGACGAAGTGTTTGAATCAAACAAGGAGTAAGAAGCTCTTTCCATCTCCCCATCCCTTGAGGGGACACAAATCCTTCTGGACTGTCCCTATCCAGACCTGCATCTCATCTTGCAACTCTTTTTAATATCATTGGGATAAAAATGTTCCTATGCTCCAACTCAGACATTTCAAAATCCTCACTTTTTCCATCAAAGTGGAAGTCATCCATCCACCCTCCCACTACACAAAAATTCATACTTATTTTTAAACACTCTCCATGGTTTTCAGCCTGAGCGCACTCCCATCCTGCTGAGCGGATCATGCTGTTCCCTCTCCTCCCTCCCCTCCCAAGGAATAGCAGCCCGCTCCACGTGTTGATTGTGTTTTCCAAACTCAAATGCTCTGTTGTGCCCTTCACTACCCTCCATGACATCCCTTTCCCACTGACCTGATCCAATTAAGGCTCAGAAAAGACAGCACCTGAGAAGTGATCCAGCTCTTTTATTCCCCAGCTCTGCCTGGCACCACCTGCCCCCAAATACCAAGTCCAGCCAAGGAGACTTTTGCCCTTTTCCTCAGGGGATCTGGCACCACTGAAAGAGCTGCTCCATGAAGCTCTACCAGCCCCCTGCACCACCTGTATGACCCCTACTTTAGAGTTACTACAGGATCTGCTCTACCTTTTTGATAGTCCGAGGTCTCTGCAGGGAAAAAAGGATTCATCTGAAATATGTGGAATGTGACAATATTACAGAGATATTAAAAAAAAAATATGGGAGGGAACCCTCTGATGGTTCCCTTCCCATCTCTCCCAATACAGCCGTCAGACGGTCTCAACCGTCATTTTCCCATGATACCTGAGCACCTCAGCTCCTTTCTGCTTCCAGCACATCTGCTTATTTGGATAAATTCAAGACAAAACATTGATCTTTCCTTTCCTCTGATTCACTTCTCCAGCTTCCCTCACTGCCTCCAAAATCCCCCATCTTTCAACAGATCCATGTGGACATCATAAAAACATCACCAAAGTACGTTACAGCTCAAATCCTCAGCCCATTTTAGAGATATATCCTAGCCTTTGTTCACTGGGTTTTTTGCTGTGAAAACTTTAATTTCTTATTTAAAATCAGGAAGGACATTTGTGTCTGCCAGTCTGATTTCCTCCACAGCAGGATCTGGGACTCTCACTCCAAAATGTTTGGATCAAACCTGGATGTCATAATAAATACAAAGCATCTTTATTAGAAGGATTTCAAGGCTTCATGGAAAGACTTTGAAATGGAGACTCCCACACTCCTGAGGAAATTGTCTCTGTGATTTTGCTACCTTTCCTCCACAAACAGACACCTCATTGCCATTTGGAATGAGGCAGCATGCAGCTCACACCTGCTGGATGTCATCACACCTGTGTTTGCCTGATTAAGCTTCAATCCTCAGCTGTCAGCTGTCTCAATGCCTGCAAGAAGTACCAGGAGCTCACATGGCTTCCAAAAACCCCCAAAACCGGGGAATGAAAATGAAAAAACTTGTAAAAACTTCTTGAAGGAGCAAACACCAACAAGTTAGACTCATTCAGACACGCGCCTGGAGTGACAGAGGGCAGGGATAAATGGGATATTGAGAAATTCTTCCCTGTGAGGCAGGTGAGGCCCTGGCACAGGTTGCCCAAAGAAGCTGTGGCTGCCCCATCACTGGAAGTGTCCAAGATCAGGCTACATGAGGCTTGGAGCAACGTGGGATAGTGGAAGGTGTCCCTGCCCATGGTAGGGGGTGGCTCAAGAGGAGCTTTAAGATCCTTTCCAAGCTAAACCACCCCATGATACTCTGATTCTGTCTCAGGTTGGTGCTGGATCATTTCCAGAGACATCCAGTGCTGTGGCCAAACATTTCCCTAAGTACTCGCACCAAACTGCCAGCTCTCAGGTCTTCCTGACTATTTTGAAAAGCTTGAATTTAATAAAAAAAGGTCAGCTTCTATCAGAGATGGGGCAGAGAAGTCTTTTTTTAAAACAAAGACCAGGAGGTTGAGGAAATACTTTATTTTCCTCTAGATCAAAATAATTTCTGCTTGCTTCAAAAGGGGCCACTAAATTAAAAAAAAAAAAAAATCTTTCTATCTGGAAAGCAGTGTCAGAAGAGAAAAGAGTTTCTGCATTTGGATTACCTGGCTCAGGAATTCCCATGTTCCAGAGACACAGTGTGGTGACGAAGCTGTTCAGCTCTTCCCACCCATGTGCTATGGCCAGAAATACACTTTGCCTCTTGCATAGGAGCAGCCAAGTGCAGAACACCCA
This sequence comes from Hylia prasina, assembly GCA_013397195.1. Taxonomy (NCBI): domain Eukaryota; kingdom Metazoa; phylum Chordata; class Aves; order Passeriformes; family Sylviidae; genus Hylia; species Hylia prasina. The sequence goes on along the minus strand of VYXD01010578.1, from coordinate 121,066 downwards.
CCCCTGGCACAAGCCAGAGGGATTTGGGGTGGGATATTCTAAGGAAAAGTACTTTCAGTAAGAACTCAGATTGCTGATATTTACCCAAAGGGTAGAGGATGTCCCCTGAGGATGCCACAGGACACAGGAGAGTCACACTAGCCCCACTCGTGCCTGGCTGGAGCTGTGGGAAGCTAGTTGTGTGTGTGCCAGGGGATCTGCTGTTGCCAAGGCTGGCACTGATCTTCCAGCATGACACTGGATGAGACTCCAAGGAAATTCCGATGGGTGTTATGGGAGGCACCATGGAAAAACCACACAAGGACAGAACTTGCAGCTCTCACCTAAGCAGATCCCACTGCCTCTGTGGATTTTGGAGAAGTCGCAGTAGAGTCCCTTGTGATGGTCACAGGGCCTGTGCAAGGAGCAGAGCTCGCCCAGCTGCTGAGCACACACTTTGCAGCAGCCACAGGCATCCCACATGTGGCTGGTACCCTCAGGGCACTGCAGAGGCTTGGAGGGACACTGGCATGGGAATGTGCAGGCCTGTGGTTCTACCTGGAAGGCAAAAAGCCATGGAGAAAATTAATCTTCCTCAAGGCAGCCAGGCAGGGAGAGGAAAAACACAGCTCTGCTGCCAGCATAGACACCCCAGATAGAGGGGGGACAGCTCTGCTGCAGAGAGGTGTGTGCAGCTCCCAAGGACCCACAGGACTCATGTTTTCCTCATCCCTATTTCATCTGGAGCTCAAGGGGAAAAAAGAAAAAAAGAGGCCTCTTGGAAGCAAGGCCAAAACAAACAGGACAAGCGGTAGCTCAGAGTCCCCTGCACAGCTCACCCTCCCTGGAAGCAATAAAGTAGTAATCATTAACAGCAAGAAATTCCAGCTTTTTCACAGGACAAACATCAAAGCCTCTGCACCAGCGTCAGACCCAGCGGCAGCTGGAAAAGTGACGTGCACAGCAACAGGACTTGCCCAAAGCCAGACAGTGGGATTGTGGGGATGCTGAAAACCAGCTGTAATAGACAGGTAATGTGATGATTGGCTCTCACAACTAAGGGATGACTATGGTGTGTATGTTAAGAGAAGTTTTATTGATGTATGGTTATGTCATTGTAGTTTGTTGTTTATATGTCCTCTGTTCTCCCATAGTCCCCTTTCCCCTCCTCTGTACTGTTGCCACTGGACAGCCTTGGTTGTCAGGACATGTGAAGGGAGGGTATGTGCATGTGCCCCTTGCATGGGGCAGTTGAGAATAGGAAAGGCTTGTTGGTAGTGGTGCGCAGCAAGACAACACCCAACCTCCAGTCAAGTTGCAAGAAAGTGTCCACCAATGGACAGTGAAGAAGAGTTGACTGCAGACTTTGGGAGGGCCAGGGTTACCTGATGTAACACATGGGGTATAAAAGGCAGAGCAGCTGTTTTGTAGAGGAGCTTGTGGCAGTCAGTCACACTCCCAACACTAGCCCTTTTTACTTATTCAGTCCTTTGTTGTATTTGTTAAGATTCACTAAACCTTTGAAAATTTTAAAGCGAGCAGTCGTTTCTCACACAACCAGAAGCTCCCAAGTCCCATTTTGTCCCTTGCATCTCACACTTTCATCCTTATTCCATGTACCCTCTCCTTTCCATTTTCCAAGGAACACAGCATAACCAACCTTCCTTGTGAGGGCACAGATGCCCCCCTTTGGCAGCATTTCACTGGACAGCCCTTGAAACCCACCCTTGGCTTCATGACAGTTCAGACACTAAACAGAGACCAGGATACAGCTGAAGCAGGGTTATCTGCTCTGGAAAACCCAGATGTGTCCAGCGTCCCAGTCACTGAGTGTCTGCCATCCCTGTCCTGCATCAGCTCAGAGCAGGAGCAGCAGCTCAGCTCTGGCTGTGCCCAGATCTGGGCAAGATGTAACATCCTGACTATGATCAATGCAGAATGTGTGGTCTCTAGAGATCTTCTGAATCCTCCTCAGAAACATCAGTGCCAGCTCAAGCCTGGTTTTCTGTTCAGATCCTGCCCACCCAAATTCCCCCTTGCCCCACTCCACGCACCACTTCGCTATTCCGGACACGGCTCAGCTCCCACCCAGGGCTGACACAACCCTGGCACATGGATGATGCCACCAAAACACTCTGGGATCCTGAACGGCTATGAGCAGGGTGGAGAGGGAAGCATACAATGGGGCAGACCTCTCACAGCTCTGCTGTCACCCCAGGAGAGCAGCAGCCGAGCTGGTAATAATTGCCTTGAGAGGAGCAGGGAGGGGGACACACACCTGGAACAGGTAAAAAAATATATCTTGTTATGGCTCTGTTTGCACTTGTCAGATCCAATCCAGCCCTCACTTGTGAAATGGCTTCCTTGGATATTGTATCTGTCACCAATCACAGTAGGAAAATTTTTCCAGCTGTTTTGATTTTAGCTCTTGTGGGGTCAGGACATGCCAACTTCTTTGTACAGCTGTGTCACCCACACAGCACTTGTGGGACTGGGATTGGGCTAAACATTCCCTCAAAGTCATGGAATAATCCAAGTTGGGAGGGATCCACAAGGATCCTTGAGTCCTATCCCTGGCCCTGCACAGACCCCCCAACAATCCCACCCTGGGCATCCCTGGAGCAGTGTCCAAAGGCTCCTGGAGCTCTGGCAGCCTCGAGGCTGTGCTCATTTCCTGAGGAGCCTGGACAGTGCTCAGCACCCTCTGGGGGAAGAACCTTTTCTTAATATCCATCTAAACCACTCCTGAAACAGCTCCAGCCATTCCCTCAGGTGGTCCCAAGGGGTGAGTCCTTCCACAGTCTCCCTGCTCAGCAGGAATCAGCATAATTCTCCTGAATAACTCCTAGCATGAGTATTTTGGAAACAAGCCTCTCCAGCCTGTAGCCCAGCTGTTCCCAGCCAGCTCTCCTGGAGCCACTCACCAGAACCTGGCTTGTCCCAGGAATCAATTCCCAACTGCTGAAGTGCATTAAAAGAACTAAAAATACAGAAATCTTCCCTACTTTTTTCCATGTAGGCAGCTGCTGGAGCTGCCAAGGAGTGTGTTATTCAGTCCAAAATGAGTTGGGCGGGGGGGGTTGGTACGTGAGATCACACAAGAGACAAAACATTCCTAACATGGGATCTATATTAAGATGTAATCCATGCACTTAGGAAAAAATAATGCTAACAAGCATTTTCCAATGCAGTGTCAGCCATAGGCTATAGAAAGAAACACTCCCAAAATAGCTCTCCTGCTGAAATCCAAACCAAAACATGCTCTTTTGGGATAAGAGAATGCAACAGCTTTAAACTCAACTGAGTTGTCTCATCCCTGGAAGTCTCCAAGACCAGGCTGGACAGGGCTTGGAGCAACCTGGTCTAGTGGTGGGTGTCCCTGCCCATGACAGGGGGATGGAACTAGATGGTCTTCAAGATCCCTTCCAACCCAAATCATTCCATGATTCTACAATTCTGTGCGTTTTCTTTCCCATCCTCATTAATCATTGCTGGCACTAGTTATTTCCTTAATAACTCATCCACATAAAGCAGCCCACCTGGTTTAACTTTCTGTTCACAGCAGCTTCACTTCTTCATTGTATCAGAGCTACTTTTCAGCAGGAGAACAATTGGATTCAAATCTCTGTTATATCAGAGACCAGCTGGGTGACCCTGCACCCACCTATGCTGTACCTCTGCTCCCCCAGCCATCAGCTCAAAAGCCCAATTCACCATGATTTTCAGGACCCCTCTATATACTCCCAAGATGCTCCCACCAGTCAGCACAGATGTGTCTCCATCCATTGTCCATGAGGTGTTGGGGCTCCTGTTTGCTAGTTTTATTGCTGAGCAAAGTCATCCCGAGCTATTTAAAATTCCCATTGCTCTCCTAGGCCTGGTAGAGGAGGGAACGTGCTGGGATGTGGTTTCGCTCACACACACCCAACAGCCAGAGCACTGAAAAACTGCCTGGCCAGGGAGGCTCTCAAGTTGGGAATAGCTGGGAAAAAGTCGATGTTGAACCAACTTCCTTGAGCCCTCAATTACTGAATTTTCTTTCAAAGAGGCTGAATAGTTGATTATATTGGTTTTGCATGGAGTACCATTCACCCTGCATTCTTTCCAAGGGCTGCTTCTGGTCCTTCTGCCCAAAGAACTTCCCTAAAACGGTCCCAAAGAACTCCACAAACTGTTCCCAAGAACAGCCAGGATTGGAATTCAGGGTTTTGTTGCAGACCCAAAGGTAACACAAAGCCCAACATTTCCACATAACCTGCCACTGACCTGGGTGCAGAGGGATTTCATTTTCTTCCCTCTGCAGAAAGGGTTGCCCAAAACTCACTTCTATCTTCACTGGGCATGGTCCTGACTTCAATTTCACTACAACCTTGATCTGGCTTCTGTTAAGGTTTACTGAGCATTTCTGTGAAATTGGGAGCAGCAGAACAGAACCAGTGTCAGAGATCAAGGCCGTGGATTTAAGAAAGTTCTAAAGCCTGGAATGTTGGCTCTCCCTGCTCCTGGCTTTACTGATGGCTCTTCCATCCATCACAAACACTGTGTGAAGCTGTGGGAATCCCAGGACCCACGTGATGGCCAAGCCACCCCAGAAGTGCCAACACTCAGACCAGCGGATCCCCCTCCGTTGTGTTCTCCACCTCTGACTCCCCAGAAACATCTGCTCAGCTGACAATCCAGAACAAGATCCCTCTCACCTGCCAGGACCAGGTAACCTCCAGTTATCAGCAGGTAAGAAAAACTGAGAATGTTCTTCCTGCTTAATATTTATATAAAACCTCTTCTCCTGCACCCTCAGGAGGGCACAGAGTGCTGCAACATGAGCTCCTACCACTGCAGCAGGTCCGTGGCACTGTCTGGATTTCTCATTCCTGACCAACATCCACAAGAGCCCAGAGAACCAGCTAAGGGAGCCAAACCAAAGAGGATGCTTTAAACTTTGTTTGGGCTCATGACTGCTCAAACTCAGAGGGCAGGAAAAGGTGCATTTTGAGCTGAGCTGGGTGTTCGCAAAGAGCTTTGGGAGCCAGGGGTTAATGCTGCAAAGTAGAGGTGATACAATAAACACCCAGCTGGTTCTTTTAGTGCTCCAAGACTAAGCAGCCAAAACACAGGTATTCATCCTTCAAACTCTGAATGACTGTGGATAACCCCTGCTCCCTCTCCCTCTCTATCTCAGGCTCTCAAGGCACCTTCCTACGGCTGCTGCAGCACACTGTACAGCAGCTCCTTCGGAGAGACAAGAACCAGCGACCCCCTTCACAGACAGGGCACAGGGACAAGGAGACCTGCCCAGGATGAGCCTAAACATAACTCCCAGTAATCCTGGAGTTACTCCCACCTCTGAACAACACAGGGGGCAGATTCAGGAGTAACACCTCTCATCTCCTCCCTCAATCCACTAACCATCACATAATCATTAAAGCTGGAAAAGACTTTTAAGCTCACTGAAACCAACCCAATGCTCAGAGAAAGTCAAAAGTCCCATTTCTGAGCGATTTGGCAGGTTTCGGGAAAATCACCAGTCTCAGAGCAGTAACCAAGGGTCACAGTGCTGGGGTTGCTTGTTATTGCTTATATGAGCCACATGGTGCTGCCAAAGCTGAGCCAGAGCAAGAATCAAGATGCCCACCCCAAATGGGAGCAGTTTCCCTTAGATCGCAGCCCAGTTCACGTTCTTGGCAGGAAAGGGGCTGGCACACACTAAATACTGCCGGGAGCAATCCAACACACTTCACCAACCAGGACCTGATTGCCTCTCTCACCACAAGAAGCCCTGCAAGGGGCCCTGTGAATCCAATTTCACTGAGCCAAAAAGCACTTACAGCAATCTAATGATGGCACTGATGTTCCTGATACTGCTGGCACTAGAACAGCACTCAACTGTCTGTAGAGGAATCAAGAACTTATATTAACAGGAAAACAGGCACAAATCCTGCTCTGGAGAGGCTGCAGTCTAATTTTCCCCTCAGGATCACTGCTTATGGGAGCACATGGGTGGATTCAGTGACAGCTGGGGAAGGATGGTGATGAATTGGGATAAAATACTGTCTTCCCCTCTGTGTGTTCTCTTCTCCTGCTTCTAGACCAAGGCTGATTTCTGGCTTCCAGGAATGGGAAAAAACAAAATCCATTCCCATGGGCCAGGACTTCTGAGACCCGCTGATGACACACTTTACATGGGGCAGCCCCAGCGTGGTTTAGTTACCCAGCACGTGTGCATCACTCTGCTCCCAGCCCAGCTTCCCTCACAAACTCGGGAGCAGGTGGCAGCCGGGAAGAGTCTCTCAGCCCAAAGCCCTCGCATGCATCGAAGCAAGAAGCTGCAGTGCCCAGGCAGAGTTGCTGCAGGGCCGTACGTACCCAGCCAGGGGCAAAGAGGAGCAGGAACAGGGTCCGGGTCACTGTCCCCAAATTGCCAGGCATCCCGAGTACTGGGAAGGGCAGAATCTAGAGATTCTCCCACTCCTTCGGAGCTTCCCGTCTCTTCGGAGCAAGTCGTACATCAGCTTCTCTTTAAATAGCCTCTGGAAGGGGCGGGCCCCACGCTGAGTGATAGGCTGGAACAGAGCCCAAAATGGCGCAACAAAAAGTGCCCGAGCTCCAGGGAACGCGGGTGGATTTTTACGGCTCCGGCGGTTACGGGGGTGCCACCGCTGCCTGCAGCTTGGTTACTTTCCAGGTGAGTAAATCAAGCCCCAGTAAAAGCAGAATTAATATTTTTTAATTTTTCCTCTTTCTACCTCCGAATATGAATCCTGGCACAGCTTTCCTGACACAAACCCCTACCCACAACCGTTCCTTTTCGGCTGCAAGAGCCGAGGCGTGATTAAACAGAGGTTTGTGGTGTTCAGAGTCTGAGCAGGAGGGAGGGATGGGTAGTTTGGTGCTGTCAGGTACCACGTCTAGCTGTGCATCAGCTCTGGGAAATGAAAGTTTCGTGATTAGAACTCCTGCATGAGGAGCTGCGTATTTTAAAGGACAATGAAAAGCTCCTGGATGAAAGTTTTTTCATAAAGGACAGTATTCTCCAAAGCGCTTTGGGATGGATGCAGGATCTCTCACATCTTTATCTCGGATCATGATCCTTTCCGTTTGCTGCTGAAATACAGCACGAGGCTTGTGCACAGCCAGCACGGCAGACCTTTAGAACATGAAAGAGTTGTTTTCAGTGTTAAAGAGTCGTTTTGTTTATTCCCGAGGCGCAAGCAGAGCACTGCCACGGAAGGAGGGAGAGTGCAGCAGAGGGCATTCTGAGTCCTCGTTGGCCAGGACGGAGCAGTTGGATACTGGACAGGAGCCTCTGAACATATGGAGTGACTTGAGAAAGATGGAGCCTTTCCTTAGGGTCAAGGAGCTTTCCCAGGGAGAGGTGGTGCAAGGGATAATACTTTCTTTGGGCCAGTACAAAGCCAGGCCAGGAGCCAGGTACTGTGCAATGCAGCCCCAGCATACCCCCATCCCAGCTGAGTGCAGGGAAACAAGACAGAAGACGAAAAAAAACCACAGGGAGTGTGTAGTAGGTTATTTAAATTCAGCCTCCTTCCTTCCTACCTCCCAGGTAGGGCAGTTTAGCTGGGAATGAAGCCCTGCAATTCATCCAAGTCCTTTGAGGTTCCTGTACAACACCACATCAGCCTCCACATTCCGTGTGTGTCCACTACTGGAAACAGAAAGCTCTGACTCTTAATTAATTAGCATTTGGAAATCCCCTTGGGATTTGGGGCTGGAGAGCACAGTGCAAACCACCCCTTTGCACCTTCTTCTCCTCTTCCATGAGACAGGGGATTTCACAATCACTTCCATGACAGCTACCTCTGCTAGTGGCACACCAGAGGATTATGTCTGCACACAAAAGATTTCATGTTCTGGAGATGGCACAAACATTGACTGCCCTCAGGCACTTTGGAGCTGCAAGCAGTCTGGCTGGAGATACATTCCTTCTCCTTTTGGAGGGCCTGAACTATCTTGTCACCTAAAATTAGCTGCTCACATTTCCCGGGACATTCTCCTGCTGCTTGTAAATAAGACAGGGATAAAGTGCTGCACACTTCTGGTCTCATTTTCTCACAGGGCAAGAATATAAACTCAGCTGAATTCTGAGCCCTCCACGGCCCCTGAAGATGGTAAGATGGTATACTTGTGGCTTTTTAAAAGGACAGTGTGTAATGTGTTGCTCAATCCATTCCTCCTCCTGCATGAAGAAGACATTCCCCTTTGTCCATCAATAAGGACAAGGAGGAATGGCTTTAAGCTGTCAAAGGACAGGCTTAGATTAAATGTTAGGAAGAAATCCTTTCCTGTGAGACTGGTGAGGCCCTGGCGCAGGTTGTCCAGAGAAGCTGTGGTTGCCCTCTCCCTGGAAGTGTCCAAGACCAGGTTGGACAGGGCTTTGAGGAACCTAGGATAGTGGAAGGCCCAGCTGCCATGACTGAATGAGCTTTAAGTTCCAACCCAAACCATTCCATGTTTCTCTGATTCTATAAGAAGCTGCAGCTGCACCTTAAACCATGATCTTCCAAATTCTGCTTTAACATAAGCTTGCTATGTGACCTCAGATGAACTGTTCAGCCAAAATCCCAATGTCACTCACTTGTCAGGAGTTCTGTGGGGAATATTCAGCAGTAAGCCAGCATTATCATGGCTGATGAAGTTTTCAACCTACAACAAAAGTAAAGAATAATTCAATTATAAGCCATCCTTTCCAGGCTTTTCATCATCATCTACCTGAATGCTTCCACCTTCCCAGAGCAATAAAACATACCAACTTCAGTCCTATTTCTCCTTCAAGCCACCTCTTGGATTATAGGAGCAGGATGTGAAGAAGCATCAGCTGGAGATCCCTTGATTTTGAGAGCTCACCTCACCAGTGGTCCAAGATTTCTTAGGGCACTGGGACAACCAAAACTACTCTTTATGCTAGAACTGAGCTGCTAACTCCACTGGACATGCCAAGAGGTAAAAGAAGAACATGATGGTTAAGAATGATCAAAGGCAGGAAACATCCAAGTTAGCGTCAATTTTTATCTCTTCCTTTTGCCTGAGCTGCCTCAAATGAAGGGATAAAGATGTCAACCCTTCTTAAAATCTCCCCCAAGCAAAGAACAGTGGGTGTTTAATACACCTTGTTACATTCTTCTGGGTTCAATCACCATGCCCAACTGGCAGCTTCCCTGGATTTATAGTTATTTGAAAAGCAGACATACAAATAATTGCTAAAAATCATGTCAGGCCAAAGAATAAAATGAAGGCAAGCACATACACAGTTTTTTGGCTCAGTAGGATTTCTCCCCATGGCCCTCTGCCTGCAGAAGTCAAAATAAGAGCTGCTACAAGCAGCATGGTACAGAGAATTGTGCTCACCCAGTCCTCCCAAAGCCGCTTGGTGACCCCCAGAGCACACTGGTGGCCTCTGGAGCCTTGCAGCAGGTTTATGTTCTCACAGTTGGTCAGTGCTGGCAAAAGTTATCTCTGGAGTGGATGGCAGGCCCTCATTCCCATTTGGGACTTCTTCAACTGATGATACCAAACTCTTTTAACCTGAAGACACCAAAAACAACTTGGCCCAGCAGAGATGGTGAGATCCATCCAGCTTGATGGTCAGAAACACAGGGGTTCCCATTTCCTTGGTCATTACCCAACCACTGCTGCCTGCTTGATGCATCCTGCTCCCACACTCAGGCTGGTCACAAGTGCCAGATCCAGGGTCATGGAGGAGTCCTTTCCCTGCGTTTTGCTCCAGTCTGAGGATGCAATGCAATTCTTAAGTTGGGCTGGGCCCTTTCAATTCTCCCCTGCTGGTACAGGGCTGCAGGACTCAAGTGCCATTGGTGGTGTCACTGTTTTACACTACAAACAACACAGACTCTGAGATTCAGAAGGCTATAAAGTGACTATTTATTTAAAGGTGTGTTTTCTTTATATACTGTTTTATACAGACCAATTTGATTGGTGAAACAAAGGCAAACCTTTTCAATCGCATTGGTCAAACCAGAGGGACATCACGAAGAAGTCCCTCCTGTCAAAAGGAATGAATAACATAGGTACAGTTACAAAAACATTCCTCATGTTTACAAAACTTCCCTGGAAAAGAATTTCAGAAAAAAACAAAACACCAGGCCTGGAACCAAGGCTACATTGGTGGTTTCCCCATCTGTGGTTTATTACTTGTAACAGAACAAAACCCACCAATGTGTCTCAAGACTCTGTGTTTGCTGCAAGGCTGGGAAAGAGTTCTGCTGGTCCATGTGCCTCGGGGCAAGACAGATAAACAGTTCTGGATATTTTTGGGCATCAACATGGTTCCCAGAGAATTAACAGCTGAGAAGGGCTCTTCCAGACCCAAGTCTGAGTTCAAGTTCAGCATTAATTCATTGTGTCTAGAGGGACATTTAGGGTCGAATTCATGTTGTCTAATTGATAGACAATTAATTGAGGCATCTCCATTTGTAGCCCAATCTCTCTAGGCTCCCTTTAATAAGTGGAGAAGAGCTGGAGCTCCTGAAAAGCTGCCTGACATCACTGTCTCTGTTGTCCAAGTGCATCAGCTGTGGCACCACGTTAGTGGCTATAAATTGTCAAAAGAAAGTATCACAGAAATGCAGCACCAGAGCTCAGCAAAGGCTCAATGCTTCACGTTGTCTAAATCCAACCTGGTTGCAAAGGCTTCCCTTCCCTACAAATGGAAAGGGCAGGAAAACAACCCCCTCCTCACTCCAGCATAGCCCTGGGATGAAATGCTAACTGCAAGGAAACACCTGCTGGCTCCAGCAGAGCTGGGATTCCGTCTGCCTAGCTTGCCAGATACACAGTCCCAAGACCACACTGCTGTGCCCATAGCATAAGGTATGTGGGGATCAGGCAGGGGGCAAATTTTGTCCGTGGTTGCAGAGTTGTGAAATCCAGAGTTATATTAGTTCTGTGAGGAACTATTGTATTTGAGGGTTTATTGTGACATTGAAGTTTATCAAGGGATGTGACACTTGGGATGGGTGAGGCGACTGCTTGATGTCCTTGTAAATATAGTATAATTTATATATAATGTAATGTAATGTAATGTAATGTAATGTAATATAATATAATGTGTGTATATATATACAGTTAAACAATCTTAACATCCTAAGTTCAGAAAGAGATGGTGCTCTGACAGAGCTGGCCAGCAAAAGGACATGTTCTCTTTAGGAAAAAAATAAATGCCACTCTGAAGCCTGATCTTGGCAGCATGCAAACCTGAGGTCTGCAGTACCAGAGTTACAGCCCAGGGGAAACACACCAAACTACAGTTATCAAAGCATGGGATCCTTGTTTCAGAACAGATGAACAGTGAGAAACTCAGCACTTCCAAGGACATCCGTGCAACAAGACTGGTATGACAGCAGGTGATCCCCTGAGACCCTTAAGAACTGCAAAATTTGGATGTTTAGATACAAGTATGAGTCACCATCATGGCCAGGAGCATTTGTGCCAAGGCGTGGGCTTGCACAGAACTGCAGAACAAGCCCTGGGAGGAAACAGCTGCACCTACCTGTGAAAGAGATGCTTCCTCAGGTTTTTCCACTTCTTAACTTATTGAATGCTTAATTATCCCGAAGGAAAACTGCAGGGAGGGAGGGCATGTTTAAGGTGGACTTGGACACGATCATTTAAGGAGGCTGCCAGTGGCACAGGACTCCTCTGGAGCACAGCACCGGTGTCTGTGACCCCTCTGTCTCAGGGATAGGTTTGGTCCTCAACACCAGCACAGGGGAAGCAGAGCAGAATGTGCTGGAGGTAACATGGCTTGGGAAAGAGAAGGGACAAAGGGACATCTCTGTGAAATAACATTATGGGTTCTGCCTACAAATGCTGCAGTTTCTCATCCCATTTTATGGACACTGGGATCTGGCACCTCCTGAAGAAGCTGCAGCTCTGCCACAAGGACCAGGAGCCTCCTCTAGTGCCTGTGTGTACACAACTCTATCCAAAAGGGTGCAAGGGGGGATTCTCCTCTGGATCCCATCCCTCCAAGGACCTCTAGCATCACCTAAGATCTTAGCCCTAAAATTCATGACCAAATCGCTTTGACATAGCTCTGTAATTCACACCAGCCACACATCTCAGGAGCCTTAACAGGCAGCAACAGGCCCCTGAGCTCTGGCAGCCTGGGAGGACCTGGAGGGGTGGGTGGCCTCCCAGGACTTGTGTGTGGCTTTCATTAGGGGTTTGAGATTCCAACAGGAGCCTGCCCACACCTTTCCCATTCAGGTTTTGGAACAATTCCAGCTCATTACATGGAATCAGTGGATAATGTAAATGGGAAGGACCTTCAGGTCATCTCATTCTCCTCCAGCCCAACCCAGCCCTGAGGATAGAGAAGAGAGGTAGATTTCAGAGACCAGGAGAGATGAGCAGGTCAGTGGGGTCCCCAGTTCATCCCTTGATAAACTTCAATGTCACAATAAACCTCAAATACATGCTCTGCCAGCCTTTCCTATACACAGGAATCTCAGCGCAGGAATCCTTGAATAAATTCCAGCCCCCCTGAAACAAAAGGATGGCACCTTTGGAGTGGCAGGGATTTCTCCTAGCTGAAGGGATTGTTAACCTTGGAATGTAATAGACACCTCTGAAATCAGCTGCAAACCTGCTGATTAAAGAGCAGCATCTTCTTCCAAAGGACTGTGAAAGCTGAGCTACAAACCTTAAAAATTATTTCGGAAATGTTAAATGTGAGACACTCACTTGCCTGTTCTTAATTCTTTTTGTTGCTGTGGTTAAGACAAACATCTATGAGGTTGGTATTTTTTTTTTCTTTTTTTCATTTGTTTCCTTGCTAATAGATACTTCTGAAGTTTCATATCACAAATGTTTAAGAAAGGAGAAGTCCCAAGCTCCCTAAAGAGCCTTGTTATAGGAATGATGAGCTTTTACGCACATTGATAAGGAAATCATCTGTGGTTGGAGGCAGCATTGCCTTCAGACAGACCAAACTCACACAAGCTGAGTTTGACTCTCCTCCAGAGAGGACTCTCTTCCTACACAATTCCCCTGGCTCACTTTCCCAGAAACTTGTGTGGTGGTAGAAACCCCCTCGATATATTTAGAGGTGACAGTTTTATTAGTAGTAGTGTAAAGTTATGACAAATGCTGCATTTTTCATACCATTTTATATACAACAGTGTTACTGTTACAAACCTGCTTGAAACACTTAAAGTTCAGAACCTCTGTTTTCAGTACGGCTTTTGCCACACTGTCTTTTAAATTCCCAATCACTGTAAAGCAACCACTGATAGACTACTCAAACTTTTACAGTTTGGGCCATTTGACTTCAGATAGCAAATAATAGACAATGTCAAATTGGTTTTCCAAAGCCTCAGTCTGTTATTTTTGCTGTTTTAAGGAAGTTATTTGAACCAATAATTTGCATCTCTAAATTGTTTCCCCCTCAGACACATGATGTCATCTGGTAACAGAGGTGCACGAGATGGGTTTGAAGGCAGACTTCAGGTGATTAACAATCACTTGGGTTTTTTCCAGTCTGATCCCTGCAATATGGCCATGAGTCAGGTAAAAGAAAAGCTGTAGCTTGTTCCATTTCTTGGCCAAGCAAATAGCCCCAAATCACCTTTACTCCAATGCCTCTTCATGCACAGTCATTTCACAATGTTCTCTCTGGTGTATTAGACTGGAAGTTGATGACCTGCCTGGCAGAGAGAGACAAGTCTGCAAGGTCAAGATGCTTTGTGAAAAAAGCAAGTTTTGGGGGATTTTCAGATTTTTACAAAGTTGACCCCGAGATGGCCTAATCTCACAAAATCAGATGGGGGAGATGGAAACTGTGGCGCCAGGCTCTGTTTCAAGGACATTAGGCAAAAAGGCTTTTCTTGCCAGGGCAGCTGTTGGTCAATTGGCACTCAGTACCTTCAGAACCCACAGAAATGTTCCTGGCTCTGGCATTATTTGCTAGGGCTCTGTGTGTCCCCCCTGAAATATTCTGCCTGGACAGCACAGCTAGTGTTTAGCTGTAGTGGAAAAGCTGGTATTCTTCTGGCAGGATTTGGGCTTTCCCCAGTGCCCCCCAAAATGGGAGGGAGGGTGAAAGCCTTTCTCCTGCCCTTTCCTGCAGAGCAGAGGTAGCCAGGATCTGTCCTTGCTATTCCAGTCCCATATAAGTGAAATAATCATAAAAATGTGTGTATGAGTGGTGAGTGGATGTGAGAGAGGGTCGGGGCACTTCAATGGTTGCATCATCCTTCTACATCCTTTACAGGAAGACATTCACTCCATAAATACCCTGGACTGTGGCTGGGCCCAGAGTTCATGTGGAGTTTAATAGACTGCTCAGTGAGCAGCATGTATGGGGATATGCACATGAGGTTCCTCTCCCTTCTCAGAGGGAAGCTGCTCTGTGTTCCCCAGAGACAAGGGAGCTCTGTGGCTCTCCAGGGGCTAAGTCACTGTTTCAAAACAGTGCTGGTGTGTTTCAAGAGGAAGAGAAGACAAAATCATCCATTATCAGGGAATCTGGAGTTTCTTTGTGGACACTACAGGAACCTGAGGTCTGAAGAGAGCTAAAAAACTGGATCAGAGGTAGGACCCCGGAGGGCCACACAAGTTTACACCAGTTGAACATCTGACCTCGATTCCCTTTTGGCACTCGGAATAATTTGGAAATAATTGTTAGCATATATCTGCACTGCAGACCCCCAGCTATCTCCAGCTCAGCACTGGATCTTGATTCCTTCTGGCAGTTGGGCTTGTTTTCATCAAGGTCCTGCTCTGCCTGAGGGCCCTGAGCCAGCAGAGAAGCTGCTGTCAGCATTCCCAAAGCTCAACCCTCTCATGTTAGAGCATCCTGCTCCTTCACATTCCCATGGGATGCACATGGAGCTGCTGCACCTGTGGCAGGATGAATCCTCAGTACACCACAACAGGAACTGTCCCTCTGCCATTCCTGTGGCATTAATCCACACACTCCCTCCAAGAGCTCCTTCTTTGTTTACAAGCTAAAGAAACACAAATTCTTGCATTGCTGAGAATTTCTGCTCAGCTGTGGGTCAAATTTTAAGAACCATTTTTCTTTCCAAGTAACAAATGTTTGTTTTACTGCAGAAAAGGGTAGTGAACCTGTTCCACTCAAATGTGTGTAAATCAGGAGTAATTCCACTGAATCCCAATGGCCAGGAGCAGGGAAAACCCAGCATGAAGAGTGTGTCTTGTCTATTCCCATGAACATATTAAATCCATATTGCTCATTGCTTCTTTTATCCTCCATTGCTTTTGTTCTTTTCCCACCCTTTCCCAGTCTCTGTGCTAGAAAGAATGTCATGACCAGGATGTCAGAGCAGTTATTGCTGGATGTTTGGGTGTTTTAGTAAATGATGTTCTCCCGATGCTAAAGATCTGAGAAGGCTTCAGATGCTTGCCTCTGCTCTCGTTCCAAGTCACTCCACTTCCTTCACCAGACTCATGCCAGATGCAAGCAGAGCATTTAGTAGCTACATTTAGTAGCTCCAGCATCAAGCCTGGAGCTACTAAAAGCAAACTGGCCAATGGCATTTCTTAGGGAAAGGCTCTTCCAGTGATTAATGATAGACAGACAAACAATAGAGGGGCCTTGGGACACATTTCTCTAAGTCACAGCAACTTTCACTTAAGCAGCTGGAAGTTTTTAGCCCAAAACGAGAGAAAATTATTTACTGTGTTCAGCTTACCCAGTTTATTTGTTTTTCTCTTTAAGAAGAGGCAGCCTTACTGGGAATATGAATGGAAAGATCTTGTTCACAACTTGGGCTTGACGTTGCCTGAACTGAAAGTCACTTGGGTTTAAGTCAATATGAGTCAGGCGAAACGAATGGTTCCCCCAGCCCCAGATCAGGAATTTAAGGATTCAGAATGTCCTTTAATACAACTGCTGTTGCTCTCGGGGGCTCCAGAAGTGCAGGCAGAGTTAGAGGGGCTTTTCTAAACCACAATCAAGTGGGGCTTTGAGATCCACCTGATAACATGAGAGATTTTGCTATTGTGTACAGTGAGGTGCAACTGCATTTTACTTTCATTTCAGTGGGCCATTTGTAACTCTGACGGGAGTTTGGGGTCTGATGAGCACTGATGGGAAAAAGTCTTGCAGGGAAGACCTTGTGATCCTCCCAAAGGAGGGCTGAGAAGCAGATTTCTGTGCAGAATGTTTGTCTTTGCACACTCACCCAGGTTCTCACAACTGATAAGTGTTTGGCCAATGCTCTCAGGCAGATGGTGGTATTTTTGCAGTTATCCTGTGCAGGGCCAGGGGTTGGATCCATCCAACTCAGGGCATTCTGTGATTCCATGAACTGCAAGATCACTTGCACACTCACCCTGACTAATTTAGGTTTGACACGCAGTTAAGTCTCCTGTTTATGTCACTTCTGAAGTAAATTATAGATGCTTGTGTTGATCCAAATTATGGACAAAGTTATTTGATTTTTCAAATAATTCCTAGATCCTGTTTATAAATTCTAAGATACTTTAGATCAGATGTGTCAGCAGGAGCCAGGACACCTTTCTTTTTTCTGATAGTGCAAAGCAGCCATAAACCCAGGTTAGCTGGCCAGTTAAAGTGGATTTACTGAAGCTGCTCAGAGAGTCAGAATGTATCAGTGAATACTTGTCTGCATGTGGTACATTTCAGATGGATCCTTACAAAAATGCATACTTTCCTCAGAGAGAGGTTTTTGACATTTTATCATCTCTTCCTTCCTTCCAAAACAGCTGGATTTGCACCAGTGTCATAGAGATGATGATCTGTACTGGTCTTGTCCTGACAATTAGAGATGTCAAAGAGGATCATTAAAGGAATATTTCATCTGAAGTTATAAATTAGATGTGGGAAAACTCCTGCATTTTAGACATACATTCAGTCTCTTAAATCAGAGTGCCTGGGCATGTTAAAATCTTTTTCGCATGGCTTAGTGTTTCTTGGTGACAGCCCCAGTGCAGCTGTTGGGCTCATTAACTCTCAGAATTGGAGAATATTTGTGCTGGACAGTGTGTTTATAACCTTCAGAGGCAAACCAGACCCAAGAGATTTCAAAACACATTTTGTACTGGAGTGATAACTCTGCTCCCAGATATCCCACCGCAAAGGTTTCTAACCAGTTACTGGGATACCAGGACAGCAGGGAATCCAAAGGAAAAAGTGTATTCTAGACTTTGTAAGCCAATCTTGCTTTTGATAAGGGTAAAGAAAGAATTAGTTCCTTGAAATGACAGATCTGTGGTGTTTCCTGGCCAAGGCAAGATAAGAAAGTTCCCATTCCTCTTTAATGTGAAGGAAGTTTGTGCAGAGAGAGAGATGCTAGCATCTGCTGTAGTCTTTTATGGAAAGAGTTTAGGGAAGGTCCATGTGGGGGTTTCTAAAAGGTTTAAGTGCTGCAGGGTTTCATAGAATCATAGAATGTCCCAACTTGGAAGGAACCCCCAGGGATCAAGTCCAACTCCTGGCCCTGCACAGACATGCCAACAACCCCACTCTGTGCCTAAACGCATTGTCCAAATGCTCCTGGAGCTGGAGCAGCCTCAGGGCCATGACCATTCCCTGGGGAGCCTTCTCAGTCAGTGCCCAGCACCCTCTGGGGCAAGACCCTTGTCCTGATATACAGCCTCTTGGAACCACTTAAGTCATTCATATCTTATCAATACAAACCTACAAAACAAGACAGAGAAGAGAAGGATTTCCAGCATATATTTCCCTTGCCTTCTTTCACATCTAGGGATTTCAAACCTTATGGCCCAAAGGAGAACTGGTTTCATGTAAACAAATATCTGTTTGGAGACCTCCTGGCAAGTTTTACAGTATCACAGGGTTTCTTAGGAAATTTTAAAGTGCCTGAGAGAACAGACTTACTTTCCCTGCGGAAAAGCTGCAGCTATTTGACATTCTACTTCTCCAGGTGCAGTTCCTGCTGCACTAACACTATAGCTCTGAATGATGGATTGCTGTGACCAGCACTATCCAAATGAAGGGAGCCTCCAGGATTTTCCAGAAATATGAAATGGTCACTTTCAGGAATGAGAAGACTCAGAAGATGAAATAACTATGCTAGAGTGAATCAGGTACAGTCACTTCCATGATATATTTCCCCCTGAATATTTCTAGCTTGATTTCCAATCACATTAAACCGTGCGGTCACTTCTCCTTGGCCTCACACATTTTCCTTTTGGTGCTTCCTGACATGTTAACTGCACACGTTAGTTTTTAACCCAATTGTAACTTCTCAGGATTTTAGCAGGAATAGGATCAGATGGGAACAATCTGCTACTAGTTCATCAGGGGGGATGTGAGTTGCACCAAGTCTGGGACTAGAAACCATGATGAATTATAAAATGGACAGATTATAAATTCCAATAAGGGATGGTGGAAAAGCCTCAGGAAGGAATAAAATAAGTAGAAAAGTCTATTTTGAGAAAGAGCTCGATCCAGCTTGTTGTGTTTGTGGAGCCCATGTGTGTGTCTGTATATTTTCACATGAGCACCTGTGTGAGATTCATTCTCTCCTTCTAGATGCCCCATCCATTGGAAACTTCCATGCGTACACAAACCCACAGCTCCATGCAAAATGCTTTGCTGTATCCCTGGGATGCCCCTAAACCATAAAAGAAGACTTCAGAGCATGGCTAGAAAATCTTGTCACTTCCTGGACTGGCCTGTAGTTTGGGTGTAACAGGAAGAATATGGTTGCTTTCCGTAGTCCTGCTGGGAATTACATCCCAGAATTTTTATAGGTTAGGCTTTGCTTAGCAGGTTCATTCTTATCATGGGACAGTCAATTGGCTGCATTGGGTGTGGACAGATCTGAAAGAGGTTTCCATATTCACAGGGGAGAAAACAACACCATGCCCTTAAATTCAAGACTCTGACAGTTATTCCAACCTTCTGCTTCACTTTGATTTCTCCGAAAGGAAGTCCATGAATCCAAGGAAACAAGTATTTATTTCCTATCTACATGCCATGAAACTTGACAGCAAAGTGCAGAAAGAATCAGGAAGGGAGCCCCTGACACAGCACAGCCTGACCTGACTCCTCCTTTCACTCCTTGAATCCCAAATACCCTGCTCCTTTCACACACTGGAACCACACTCAGTTCTTCAGTGTTGCTACCTAGCCCCAGCAACCTCCCACAGCCATCACTGTGCACCGGTCGCCTTGTAACAATGTCCTGTTTTCAGATGGGATAGAGTTAGTATCTCCAGGACACAAAGCCAAAAAGATGAGCTCACAATGCAGCAAAATGAGAGAAAAGCATTTAATGTGAGAGGCCAAGCCTGGGTCCAGTGTCACCTTGGCCATACCCAGCCTCTCTATCTCTTTGCAGNAAAAAAAAAAAAAAAGGAAAAAAGAAAAAAGGTCTTGTAACAAGCTGAGCTGTTGGTGAGCCCCTGCTCATCTTCGAGGATGCAAATTATTAGACTAATATTGAACATGTACCTATTCTGAATACAGTCCCTTCCAGCTGCACCTCACAAAGTTTAAAAGCCTGGCCAAGAATCCCCAGGGAAGCACCTGCCTATCCCTGGCCTCACCACACACAGAGGGATCTACAGTGCAGAGGAGGAAGATGCTGGAAGCCACAGAGCCAGGGCATGGCCAAGCCAGGAGCACAGGGCAGTTCTGCTCAGTCTGCCGTGTTTCCATCAGCACAGACAGGACAGTCTAATAATTCCAGTGATTTCAGAGAACAGAGGGCCCTCTCCGAGCTGCTGTGTACTACCATGTGTTTCCCTGCTGTCAGTGATTATCCATGGGATTCCCAACAAGGACATACAGTCACTGACAACATCTGCTGCAGGGATTCTAAAGGGGGTTGACGACGAGCTGTTTTTAGCCTTTTGTTTATTTGAACAAGTTCATTGCTTGCCAGAAAAGCTCCCCTCCAAACCCCCCACACTCTCCTGAGCCAGAGGGCAAGGCCCTTCCATCCCACACAGACTGCTCTGTCCAGCCAGCTCCTCAGGACGCTGTTCTTCCCTTCTCCCAGCTGCTAAAAGCACTGCTGAGCTCAGACAAGAGATTTCACCCACCATCAGGGCTGGGGAACACCAGGGTGGCTGTCCCAAAGCCTGGTAAACCTAGCATCCTGGTTCCTGCTCCTGGCAGGAACCACTTGCCTGTGGCATGTTAGAGGGGTGCCACATCCCCTTCCACAGATGGGTCTTGCTGGCCACACAAGACATGGATAAAGATGGGTCTTGCTGGCCACACAGTACATGGATAAAGGTTTCTTTTCCATGCAGCCAATTGAGTTCCTGCTGTCCAGTTGTGTCCCAAAACTCCCAGATACTGGTTTCAGATAGAGCCAAGGTGATGTGCTCAGAGTTGAATGAGCTCTGGAGATTCCACATGGACCAAAGAGAGCAAAGACCTGAATTCCAAGATGTTGCAGGATGTTGGAAAAGGCCCAGAACAAGGATCTGCTCAAGAGGTGGATGTTCAATACAGATCACACAGGACCTGTTCTGTCCTGAACTGTGGAATCACTGTTACCACACAGAGGCACTTCCAGGGCAGAAAGGGGTTGTGTGCTGGGCTGCCAGCCCTGTTCAGAATCTGTGACAACATCCAGCTCTCCTTCCACATGGGAGTGTAGGATAAGGCTGAGAGAGAAATCAAAGAGAGCATACAAAACTGGGTCTTTTTCACTGTGCTCCAAAGCTGCTCTGGTGCTCATTGGTCTTCACTTCATTGCTGCAGTTACCAGCAAAGAAATTAGTTAAACAGCAATGGAGAAAATGTAGCTCTGTGAAAAAACTCAAATGGTCATTTCGTGGATCTCAAGGGAACTCAAGAGCCTTATTTCTCTCTTCTCTGCTCACCAGTTTAAAGGAGATCCATTCAGCCCCACAAATAAACTCTTTTAATTCAGAGGTTTAGCTCTGAGAACAGCTTATTTTGGAGATTTTAGAGGATGTCTTGAGGTGCTAAAGTTGACATCCAAACATCTCCAATTCACTGAGCAAACACATACAGCATTTGTGCAGTAATCCATAATTAGGGAGCACTCCTTTGCCCACACCCCATATGAGAAAGCTGGCTGCTGTTACATGTATTCCAGGAATATTTACAGTTCGAAGCCTTGTCATGTTGGGTGGGACCTTAACTACTTGTCAAGGTTTTAGTTCGATTCCCAGGTGGAAACACCAAAATACGTAATGGTTTCACATTCGCCAATTTCTGGTTCGTTTCCCAGCCAATGCACCAATTAATGTGGTGGATTCAGTGTTTGCAATTTTGTATATATGACAAGGAGAGTTCCAAAAACAAAACAGGCTTACCTTAAAGTTGCAAAAAAAGAATTTTATTTACACACATTAGGAAAATGAGAAAACTAAAACTAAATAAAACACAAAGGAAAACTTTCAGATCATCCTTCTCTTTCTCCCCCCCACAAATATTCCACTTTCCCACACACACCCTGAAGAAAGATAAAACCTGTGACTTCAATCAGTTTTACCATGCAAAAAATAATCTTTCATCAGTCCTTTAGGAAAAGAGTCTTTTTGAGTCCCATGGAGAAAATGTCACACAAGGAACAGTCCTCGGGTGGCTTTTATGCCACTCATCTGCAGCGCCCTGAAGAGCCCTTTGCAAACTGTGCAAACCTACCCATTTTAGCAGCTTTCCCAACACCACAAATGGGTCATAATTCGCTTATTAGGGGTAATGTTTTAAGAATGCCTCTTCTAGTATAAAGCAAAGATTCCCCTTTTCTTTGTTACCAAAATTATCATCATCTCAAAGTCTCTGTTTCTCTGTTTTTTTCAAAAGCATCTGCATCTTAAAAACTCAAAGTCTCTTTTTTTTCCTCTAGGAGCGCAAAGAAAAACTTCATTATCACTTATACTAGCATTTTACATCTCCCCTAAACAGCATCTATATGTTACAGGACAAAACATTCCATTTCTCCAGTGATTACTCAAAAATGTCCAGCAGAATTAGGCCACTCCTCTCCTTTGCCTCAAATAGTCTTTTCACTCTTCCTTTCACTGACTNCCCCCCCCCGACGTTACCTGCTCGCTAGCCAGGAGAGAAAAGAGAGCGAATACCCCGCCTTCTCAGCTTTTTATACGGTATTTCAAAAGTCGCAATCCTGTTTCTTATTGGTTAAAAAATAGCCAGTAGCTGTGTTCAACCATAATGCTGCTATAAACACTTAACTGAGAATAAGCAACCAACGGATGGATCCAAAATCTGACCCCTACGGATCACGTGCCAGAGAATTTGGTGCTGGCAGTTCATTTCCAGTGACTTCCCAGTCAGTCTCAGTAACTACAGCATCGAGGCTGCCAGGCCAGGGCAGGCTCCCGGGCTCTCAGGTTGACATAGATGTTGAGTGTGAACCAAAAGTCAGCAGCAATGTCGGAAGAAGGAAAACCTTGTTACGGGTTGAGTTTAGTCCCAGGAGGGAGGTAGAGTTGCTCTCTCAGGCATTATGGAATCAACAAAAAAGCGGATCCAGCCTGATCACAAGGAAAGAAGGACTCTGATCTCCCCTTCCTAAGTGTTATGACCCCACATAGAGAGAGGGAGGGTGAGCGAAGCCAGAGCACAGCCCAGGCATCCCATCGAAAGAACTGTGGGTTCCAGACCACGAGAGCAGCCCCAGGTTTGTTCACATCCTTCAGGGATACCCTGACTCTGCACTGGAAACCAGAGCACTTTATTTTCAGGGTGGCCTTTCAGAGCTCATGCTCTGCTGTGGCTGTTGTTCTGCATGACAAACACAAAGCCTACAGTAAGTGAAATTACATGCTGGGCTTATTTTTAAAAGCATTAACATTTATGGAAAACTAGGAACTCATACCACTTTGGGCTAAATCTGAACAACAGAGAAAATAAATCAGACTGGGCTTCGTGCACATACTTTTCTATTAAGAAGGTTGTTTACAATACATATTACACTCCAGAATAAATCTGGAATAAACAAAGTTGAACTTTTAATCTTCTCAGTCCTTCATCCTATGAAAAAAAACCTTTTCATGAGAGAGACAGCCCACCATCTCTTCACTCCGCCTTGTTTAACTCCTTGTGAGGATCAGTGCAGACATCATGGGGGACAGAATGCTCCCCATCCTGCGTGTTACTTGGCTCCATTAATGTTTTTCAACATTCCTTCCCTTCCTTTGCTAGGCAAAGTAACACCTTTCTCCAAAGGCAGCAGAACAGCTTGCCTGTGTGCCAGCTCCAGATCCCTTCTGGCATGCACCAAGCACAAGCAACTCCAGAAGGAAGCAGGAAAAAATGGAATCAGTTTGCAGGAATTGCTTAGCACTTTTAAAACCAGAACTTTTCTTCCCTGTGTCTGAATCCTTGTGCTGCAGAGGTTTTATGAGAACACTCCCCATCATGTTCTTTTCACCGACAGACCTCTGGAAATCAGACCCCTTCCAATTAAATGGCCACGTGTGGATTTAGGAATCTGGGCAATCAGGTTGGTACATGTTTAGTGCAGGGTTTTTCAAAAGCAGATAAAGCATGTCCTTGTTGAAAATCCCTCCTCCAGCAGTAATGAACACAAGGTGCTGTGGCAATGTTACTTAATTAGTGCGTGCACTTTGTGAGGTGGGATTCTTTTTTTAGTCCTGTTTTATGGCTGGGAAAGCCAAGGTACAAAGAAGGCAACATTTCCCAAGGCTTCATTGCGTGCTAGTGCCCAAGCCAGAAACAGACCCTGCTTCTTCTGACTCCCAGTTCCTGCTCTAATTACCAGAAAATTCCTCTCCTCTATGGCACACCCAACTGGTTCCAATAATAAATACAAGCTGTTGCAAAGATCCAGTCCATTTTTTCACTGCCTAACCCAAAAAACCATTTAATTTTCAAAACAAGGTTTGGCTTTTCACCAGAGAAAGGATTTGTTTTTCATTATTCATCTGTTTTTGATTTTTTTTTTTCTCTCTCTCTCTTTTTAACCAAACATTCAATCACTCTGTTCAATACAGGGTTCCTAGGCCAGGAGCACTGCAACTATCATTACTCTATAAATCTTCATTATTCTTCCTATAAATACACTTCTGTATTTTTCATTCTGTTATTTTTATGACTGAAAATGGCACCTTTAGCAAACCTCAGAATGCTTTCCAGAATTAAGAACTTTGAATCAAATCCTGTAGTCCTGACTTCTGAGAAGAAACACTTTTTTTAAAAAATTGTAGCATTCCTTGGTTTATGTACAAAGCAATAACATTGACCTATAGCTTTGCAACACTGCTTTAATTATGCCAGTCTGTGGTGGTAAAGATAATATTGTTTTACTTAGACATAGTCAGATTGTCATAATGGTATCTTACATTATCTATTCCTATATGGCAATATGCCAAATCAGGATAGAAAATATATGTTTTTAAACTGTGCCCACTCAAGCTATGTAAGAACAGAAGACTTGTTAAGGAGCTTTAATGCTAACAGATACTTCTAGCACATACAGTAGTCACTGCTGGGCTAAAAATGAATACAAATGCACACAAAAATGACATTAGTCCTTTTATAAGAGTAGCAGAATATTATTTCTAGCTTTTCTTTTTATATATTTGTTTTCTTAACCTGGAATTTCAGGTTCTGTGGAGGCTGGAAGATTCTCAGACAAGTAGAAAGTAATTGAAAATAGTTTTATCACCAAGTTTATGAGTGTAAAGACTGATCTGTTGAAAGGAAAAGCAAATGCTAATTAGATCCTTAAATTCTGTTTTTCATTCCTCATTCAGCACAAATGACTTAACTAACTTTGCAGAGAAAGGATGCTTTTGTTGAAGAACTGAATTACACCAGATTCCCATTAAATCCCATCTTGTCCAAGAACCAGTACCTCACTATAAATAGGAGAACTGGGAGATTAAAATGACTGAATCTCTCTGGGATAGATCTTTTATCTCTGCTCACCTCTTGAACTTCATCCCATCAGATGGGGTTGGACAGTTAATTTTTCAGTACAACAACAGGCAACAAGTGAAGCAGTAACATTAAACTAGGTGCTTTCATGGGTGTTTTTGTCGGGTTTCCTCAGATCCAGAGGCCTGTGCTCAGCAGGCAGGTGTAATTTTGAAAGCAACACCACTCCATGGAAAACCCAGGAGCTTTGGGGCTTCCAAACAATCAAAAGCAGTCAGGGAGATCAAAGTTACTCACCCTGGGTCAGCTGCAGCACTAGTGGCCCCATTAATCTCCCTGCCACACAAAAGAAGCAAATTATTAATTTCTTCTAGTTGCCTTTGATAGGGACACCAACTTACTTCCATCAAAGCCAAAGAATACCTGGAAAACAACATCAGAGGATTTGAAATTATCTCAATATATCTTCAATACAAAGAACACTAAAATAGGAGAACATAGGTTGAAATTTAAAAATAAAAAAAAAAAACACAAAACCTTTGTTGAAAAGACCAAGCCTCTGAAAACCTGTTGAGCTTTTAGCCTGAAAAAACGGGATTTCTACCTTCCCTTCAGTTTTTCAGCATTCACGAAAACAAGGGCAAGATCAAGAAAAACTATCCCCCTGTATTCCTGTCCCAGAGCCTGACGAAAACCTTGCAAGCAGAAATAAGGAAACTACAATTTACTTCTTGAACCCCAAGTCAAAGAGTTCAGACAGCAAAGCTTTATCCTTTTTACACTTTGGAGAAAAGTTTTCAAGATTCCCATCCTAATTCCCCAATTGTTCGTTGGAATCAAAGAAGCAATGTAAATGTTAGACTGATTTCTCTGATTTTTTTTTTCAGTGACAAACCACCTCTAAGAAAGCAGCTCTTGGTAAACTGGACTGTTGGCAATCAAGAAAATATTCAAGTGTCTCACCGTTCACTGAAATAATCCATTCAGCTGGCCTCTTTGGAGCAGAATGTTTCCCTACTGGCCCCCAAAATAGATACTGCTCCATCTAATCCAGAGAATTTCAGGGATTTATTGCATTTACTCTGCCTAGATAATCTTAGATCAGCCTTACAGACTTAATATAGCCTACAGTGGGCAAAACCCACAGGTATTCCATCCTGGAAGAGGTGTGGATATCACCCCTTCCTTCCTCATTCCTTAGGACTGATTGGGGGTTTTTTAAATATAAGGGTTAAATCCTTGGAAAATTCCCTTGAGATCATCTATCCAGTAATTGTAACTGTGAGGGTCTCATTCACAGAAATAACCACTTTGTGAATTTATTCTGATTTATTCTGTGTAGGCAGTTCCAGTGCTACATTGTACATGTGAAAATTCCCTGAGTCCATGGGAAATTTGCAGATGGTACTGGACATTTCTGCGAGCCAGATCCTTGTGCACAGCTATACCACTCCCACTTGTGGTTTTGGGGTTACTAGTTATGGTTGTGATGTAAGTAGTGAAAACAGGACTCATAGATTTTAATATCAGAAGGCTTAAAGTTATTAGAGTTGACTCCATTCTTTCTGGGCCTGGGCTATTCTCCCAGGTGAAGAGCATGCTGCTTCTTTCCTTGCTCTGTCTAGCACTTGCAGCACCAACCTCCTCTCAATCCTTCTCATACTAGGGAGATACCAAAACTTCTCTCATTGGTTAGGAAGGAAAAACAATTTCCATCTTGTGGAAGACAAAGATACAGGAGAGAATTGTTTACAGAACTTGTGCTGCATTTCTCTGCTTTCCCAGAGAATATTTCTCTGCAGGGAAAAATACATAATGTTCATATAACACCCACCCATTCAAATTCCCTGCTTCCCAATGCCACTAAATCTCATCCCAAGCCCAGAGGAGCAATCTTTCCTTCCTCAAAGACGTGATCCTTTCTCCACATGCATGGGCACCACATTCAGGGGGTCATGCTAAAAACTCACATGTGAAGCCTCCTGTGTAATAAGGGAAAACCTGGAAAAACTTTCTTGAAATGTGTTTTGGTGGAAGTTCAGCACATCTCCCCATCCTTTCTCCAGTAGTCAGAGAACAGATTCAGCCTCTTATCTTTCACCACTGGAATACTGTCCTTAGCAAATCCTACCCTTTATCTTTGATTTCTGGATTAAGTAAATCCAGTTCCTCCATAGCACCAGAGTGTTAGACCTCTGGTTGTTCTTTTGGGTTTCCTTTGGTTTCCAGTGTGTCCTTCTCTCCCTCAGTGCACCAATGACTCCCAGAGTGGCACAATTAATCACCCTGTGCTTCATGTGACTTTCTTGCTAATACATGCTAGAATAAAAGGTCGTCTTTTTTTCTCTCCCTCTTTTTTTTTTCAAAGCACCAGCTGTTAAATTGTGGTCCCCTAAAACCTCCACATCAATCTCTGCTGTGCCACCACTGAGCAAATTCCCATTCATACAAATCCACTCTGGTTTTCCTTGCTTATCCAAGAAAACCTGATCTACCTGTTCCAGACTTACAGGAAGAAATGAAGCAAAAATATGTATTATTTCAACTGCACAAGCTTCTGGAGAGACAAAAGAGACAAGGGACAGTTCTCTGAGGAGCCTTTTTGGTGCATCTCCAGCACCACCTGGGCAAGGATAGATTTGTAACTGCTTCAGAAACTCAGCCATGAGTCCCTCAAGTGTAATTTTTTTGATCAGTGACCATTTGTGGGGGTGTGCAAGACCTTTCCAGCCATCTCCCCTTGATGCTGTGTTTCTAGCTCAGTTTAAAGGCTGCAGGTAGAGCCAAATGCAATATAGCTGGGACCAGACCACCACATGCTTCTGCTCTGCCACCCCATGCTCAGCTTTGCCATGGCCTCACGACATGGGTGCCATACTCTACACAAGTCCAGTGCAAAATACATAGTCATTGAAGAAAAAACTGAACACTCCACACACTGCTTGGAGCTTGGTCAAACTGGAATGCAGAGAAAGTGATTTCAACTGCATTTTACAGAAAGGATTAAGAGAAAAGAGCCCTGGTTTAGCCCCTTAACTGCAGGCATCTTTTTGACGTGCTGCAATTAGAAGCCTGAAATGAAGAGCAGTCCTTCTCCTACGCATCCTGCACTGCTACACACATGCATGCACACACACACACACACACACAGGGCCTACCTGAGTGGCAAGGGTGCAGCAGAGACTTGTGCCAGCTCCTGCAGTGAAAACTGATCACCTGGTACTGCCATCTTCGAGCCATGCTGTTTTCAGCACGGATGCCCTGATGAATCCATTGTGTCAGCCTCCAGCTCCCCCTCTTTCTCTGCAAACCTTGCACTTCCCCTGTGCTGCCTCCATTCAAACAAGGCCCTTGTATGACCTTCTGGGTTTTCTGTGCCTTAGAATCATTTGAACAGACAGGGGCTTGTTTTCAGCAACATCAGAACTGTTGTACTGGGCCATTAGCTGAACACTTCGGGATGTTCACTGGTGGGATGGAAAAGCTCATTTATGTACTTTATCTTAAAACATCATTATCATAAGATCCCACAGCTGACTGTGTATGGATTACAAACATCCCAAGTATCCCAAGAGCTACTCACAATTGAATATCCAGAGCCAGGATTAAGTCTGTTCCGTGGGATCCTTACGGAGGATGTAAACAAATAAGCTTTGCCAGTTGGTAAATTATTCCTGTGAAAAACCAGAACACTCTTATTTGACCAACTGACCTTTCCATAAATTCTCTGAGGGTGAATTCCCTGTATTACCAGGGAGGAAAACAAGAAACAGCCCTCTTTTTGACTCTATTCCTGGTGAATTACATCCACAATCTGAGATAGCCCTTGCTGAATCCTGGTGAGATACAGCAGTCTATGATTTGATCCCTGTGGAGGATAGATAAGGTCTCCGAAGAATTCCCTCTGAGGATTGAGTAAGGACATCCCTCTGTGAAGATATGAAGAGGATAAAAACTACAGAGGAATGGGGTTTGACTGATGGTGTGGGAATAAGAATGCAAAACCAGCAAGGGGAGCACATGTGCTCCTAGAGGGCAAAACTGACAGCCCGACAATAAATTCCTCTGACCCCACTTACTCATGGATGTGCTCAGCTATTCCCCGCACTGAAGTCCTTGTGTTGTGCACAATCATTGCACTCAGAAGCCACTGAAGCTGGAAATACATTCCTTTGAAGCAAAAAGAATGGACTGTCCTTATCCTTTGATCTTGGCTGTGTTGGGGGATCTCACAAAACCCACAGATAAGTGTGAACATTGGACTGTCACATAAATGACTGCACTTCTTAAGTAGAAGGCAAGAGAGGACATCAAGTCTCTCCCACTGCACCTTGATTATATACAAGAGACTGGGCCTGGGTAAGAAAGCTAGCAGGCACAAATGTATCAATAAGCTTTTATTACAGCATCTTTCAAAAATACTACTGGCAGCTAGAAATCAATCAAATTATTTTTACTTCTGTGAGATCATGACAGGAACAGCAAATCGTCAATAAATAAACAAA
This sequence comes from Hylia prasina, assembly GCA_013397195.1. Classification (NCBI taxonomy): domain Eukaryota; kingdom Metazoa; phylum Chordata; class Aves; order Passeriformes; family Sylviidae; genus Hylia; species Hylia prasina. The sequence goes on along the minus strand of VYXD01010578.1, from coordinate 91,741 downwards.
TGAGAATGTCAAGTCTTCACTAATTTGTAAATTCTACATTGAAAAAGACCCCAGATCTCTACATCACTTTAAGCTGCATTATCTTCATCATGAAAAAAGGGATTTGATCAAATTTTAAGACATACCATCTCATGCAATAATGGAAAACAGATTTCATGGCATATTTTCTTCTGGATTACTTCCATTACTTTAAGAAGCTCAGAAGCTATTCCAAACTCAAAGTTTTGCTTTATGTTTTGTTTTCTTTTCTTTTATTTATCATTTCAATTGTCCCTGGCCAAAGTAATCCCTGATGTCAGTCTACTGGCTACAGTTGCCTAAGACAAAGGACTGACTTGCACCTGCAAGACCAACAAAGGGAAGGTTCTAATACAGTAACATCCAATACTGAGGGCACAAAACCCATTTAAGTTAGTTTCAAGTTCAAGCTAAACCCAGCAAATTCAAATTAAAATCTCCCAGGCCAGATTCTCAAGATCAAAACCATTAATTTTAAAAGTTGAAACCAGTCAGGGCCTCCTCCCAGGAGGTACTGAGTGACCCTTAATGCCAAGAGTTACCAAGACTTGAAAAAGCTCTGAAGCCTCCAGAACTGGGGCCTCCAACAGGCTACAGCTCCCAGAAACCAGGTAAAAGTGGGCTCAGGGATCACCCCTCCAGTGGATTCCAATAAACACTAGTTGGAATTTACTCAGCAGTTTTCAGGACCAAGTTCCTAGATCCAGAAATATCTGCTGTCCCAGCAAAGGGAATAAGGAACACATATATTTTCACTGCTAACTGCTGACACTCACATTCAGGTCAGAGAAATGCCCACATCTTCCTTTCATGGCCTCTTTGCCACATCATAAATTTTTAAAGGAGAATAAACACTTTCACGTAGTAACATGTTCCTGGCACTGTTTTTGCTCTGTCACAAGATTAAGTGCATAAACAGCAATCACTTCAGATATAACACTGAACATAAACTTCTTATCTTCTGGTCCAACACAATCACATCCCTCTGCATTTTTGTTGCCCAACATCCATGTCTATGGATTATCCTAGGAAAAGTAAGTTTTGTGTTACTCAGTTGGAAAGAAAAAGCCAGAAAGGGGTTATTAAAGACACTGGACTCACTTCATCAAATGACAAAGAACTACTGGGTTTTGTAAGTAATACCAGAGAATGAGTGACAGCTTTGTGGGCTCTGCAGTGCAGAGCTCCAAGTTAACCAGTGGATAAATTGCCACATTGGGAAAATAAAACCATTCTGGAAGCTGACATATTAAAGGCAGACACAGCAGGGGCTTTAAGGGGGGTGAATTTGCAAGAGACCAGGTTGCCAGTGACACCAAGGCACAAAAAGTGGAACTTGACACCTTGAGACCTTGACCCAAGGTCTTCGTTCAGCTGAGTTACCAGCTGTGGGTCTTCCTGCCTTTCTGATTTCATGCTAGATTTTACATTTTAGGGAGGAACTTGGAGAAAAATGCCCTGAGGTGTTCTAGGGACTCAGAAGTGAAAAACCACATAAACTCTTAATCTCATGTCTTGCACCCCCCAAGATTTGATATTCTAGAGCAGCCAATACTGGCTGTACTTCAGCATGATTAGAGATGCAGATCCTGCTCAGAATGAGGATGAAGGATTCTCACAGTCTCCTGCAGGAATATAGGAAGGATCAAACGTTCCCTGCTCTATCCACAGAGAAAAGCAGAGCAAATAATTCTCCGTTCCCCTCCCGGTAGGTTTCAGGCATTAGTCATGGAAGAGGGATGTTGCGGGGCAAGATTTGAGCGGACGCTGACACATCACTTCAGAAGGAGTTCCAGAATTGGCTCCATCACACGAAGCTGCCCAATGCCAGCTCCGGAAAACCTCCACCCGACACCGGCGGGCTCTTGCTGCCCTCGCCTGGGATACGACCGGCGGAGACATCGCCCGACTCGCCCGGAGCCCAAACCATCGCGGCGAAAATAGCGCGGAGGCTTTGGAGTGTCCCTGTCGCCAGGAGCTGAATTTATGGCGTGCGGCAGCGCCTGCACAGCCGCAGCCAGAGATTCAGCCCATGCCTGGCGTTCCGTATAAGGGCACAGGGCTCACCCGTGACGGGAGATGCCGATATTCCACCCGGCCCTCGGGATGCCGAAAATACCAACCAGCGCTATCGGGCGCTCTCGTCTCTGCTCCGGCGGTACGAGAGGGCTCATCATCTCCAGGAATTTACACCCTCGCTGTCGAAAGCCTGCGAAGTAAACAAGAAAAGGGGATCACACCGTACCCAATCCAACGCCACTTTCCGGGCTGATGACCCCGAGGATGGATCTCCTATTTGTATGAAGAGGCAGTGGTCTAAGCTCAGAGCCCCAATTTGGCTGGGATTCGAAACTTCTGATGCAGCTGCTGCCCCGTTGGGTGGAGGGAAGCCAGGCATGGCCTCTCACAAATCTATCACAAAAAAAAACCCCAACAACAACAACAAAAAACCCAAAACCAAACCAAAACAAAAAACCAACAAAACAGAACACCACATCAAGTCTTTGGCCTTCCAACATTGTCAAAAATTGTCTAGCTTTGTAAACCGTGTGCCAGCTCTGATAGCAGTGGTCACCTTGAAGGGATGACCAAAGTGCTTGTCACAGCCTGTCAGGGAGCTGTGTCAGGGGAGGGTTTGGTTGGATATCAGGAAAAGGTTCTTCCTCCAGAGGGTGCTGGGACCTGAGCAGGCTCCCCAGAGAATGGTCATAACCCCAAGGCTGCCAGAGCTCCAGGAGCATTTGGACAATCCTCTCAGGCACAGGGAGGGATTGTTCGAACATCCTGTACAGGGCTGAGTTGGTCTCGATGATCCCTGTCGGTCCCTCCCAGCTCAGCATATGCTATGATTTTTTCCTAATACCTGAATCTCCTGTCTCAGCTTAAGGCCATTTCCTCTTGCCCTCTCACTGCAGGCACGGTGGAAGAGACCGGTCCCCACCTCACTACAGTCTCCTTCCAGGTAGCGGGAGTTGCCCCAAACCCTCCCCCAGTTGCCCCAAACCCCCGCCCTCTCCACTGGCTCCCTCCCACGGCTGTCGCTCCT
>VYXD01010578.1:42369-88483 GCA_013397195.1 Hylia prasina | reverse complement strand
ACCTTACTTTGACTGACTCTCAATCTGATACCCACTCAGCGACCCAGACACTGACATCCTCACACTTCTGACACTCCCACTCTGACACCTGACACCAGCTGACCCTCTCCCTGATTGACTAACCCCCTCACACCACTGACACCCCCACATCGTCACAGCCTCTCACACATTCAGACACACCTAAACTCCCCAGCTGATACCTCTTACACTCCTGTGCATGCTGACATGCTCACACAGGCTGACACACACACTCAGACACAAACCTTAGCCTGACAGGCACATTTGTGAGCAGTTACACTCACACACATACACACACCCCCCCAGTGAGAGTAACCCTCGTTCCTTGCTTGCAGCCATGTCACAGCGCATTTACACCAGTCTCCCTGGTGAGCAGACACATGCATGGGCACCAACAAGTCTCACACTTCCATACTCTTAAGAGGCACTTACACGCTCCCATATTCACTGCGCATACACTTGCATGCTTTGAGGATTTATTGGCTGTTTTACTTAGCTGCTATATGCACTTACATGCTCATATTGTGCAAGGCATTTACACGCACTCATGGTTGTGCTGCTAATTGTGCTCACACTTGTAGGAACTCACATTTGTATGCACCTCTCCAAGATTGCCCCTCACAACCTGCCCCCTACATGCACACCCATGGGTGCACTTACACCCTCATAGGGATTTGGACTCTCCTACATGCACACACATTCACAAGCACTTACACACCCTGCTAGGTCCCTCATTCCTGCTTGTGTGTGTACCTGGCAGGAAGAGCACCTATGTGAAGCACACTCACAGGTGCTTCTTCACCCAAGGGTGTCTTGCTGCCCACGCATGTGCACACTTGTGGGCACACTCACAGTGATGCACAGCCCACAGTGTCCCTTGTGTGCCCTTCACACACCATCACTCGTGTTGCTGTGTCCTTCACCACTCACTGCTGAGCACACACTTTCACACTTATGTGTACTTGCCCCAGCATGTTGTAGTGCTCTGCCATCCAGCCACATTGCATGTGTGTGTGTGCTCAGTGTGTTGTGGTGCCTGCATTGCTGCCACTGTGGTACACTCTGACACACACATGCTGTCCCACTGCTGCATGCAGTGCTGTCACACATTTGTACACATCTGTGTGCACTCCACTATGTGTGTACAGTCACACTAGCATGTCACAACTTGCCTGACAACCTGTTTCTTGGATGCACATCTTCCTTCAGCCCCTTTCTTGCAGCTCACACCAGCACAGTCCTGCTTGCATGTAGTGTTCCTCATATCTCGTGTGTGTGTACACACAGCCCATCACATCCCTGAGAATCCCATTGGGTACTTCTCTCCCATACAACACACTCAGCACACCCAGTTTGCCACAGTATCAGGGAGTCCTCTACTGCCTCTGCTCGTGCACGGAGACTCCATGGAGTCTGTTCTCCCTTTTCCCCACACAGGGGGTTATCTGCCACCTCTCTACCATAAAGCCCATCTTGTTTTTGATCACTCCTCTCACAATCAGGCCATGGCTCTCTGAGCCACATGGACATATCCAAGCAACTGGTTCTCTTTACAAATCCAGCTTTCCTGTACACACGCACACCCAAGATCACCCTACATGGCACATCTGTGCAGAGTGGTGCTGTCTCTGCTCCTGGGACAAGTCAATTCTGCTTCACACTCACCCCCACAGGGCATCCACTTCCTTTTACACATGCAAGTGCCATTATGGTCACTTTCTTTCACATACTGCACATTCTGTCACACACACAAGTGGTGGAGCCACCTGATACCTGACAGACACATGAATACTTGAGGGCTGTAGGTAACCATGAGCCACCTGTCTTACACAGGTATGGAGCTATATATATATTGTACATGTATTTTTCAGCTCCATGTTACCTGTCACACACACTGCTCCCCATTTTAATTTTGGTTAGTTCCCTCCTCCAGTTTCTGTTATACATAGAGGTGCCCTGTTCACTCAGGTTCTTCATAGTATATTTGATCCAAATTCCAGCCCCAGTTCCTACTTGTCAGTCCCTTACACTATGCAGATACCTGCTCTCCAGCATGTTCACATACACTCTTACCTGCACAGGTGCCATTCCCCCCTGTGACATGAACACGGTTAGTGCTCCCATGGGCAGGGTGAAGCATAGAGCCACTGTGGGACACGATTCCAGGGCTTCCCCCAAGTGCTGTCCTGGCATCTCCGGGGTTGTGCAAGGCAGACACAGCTCTGCAGACCCCCTACCACAGCTCCACAGGGCAGTGTCACCTGCCACATGCCCGGGATTGTGCCACACCTATATACCCACAGCGCTGGCCCAGCCTACGCCCTAACCTGGAGAAGGAGCCTGCCACCTTCTTCCCTGTTCCCTGTAGCGAATGCTTAGTTTGTTGCTGTATGTTTCTGAGTGGCTTTTGTCCTTCTGTGAAGCTCCCTGTTCTCTGAAATTCACGCTGTCTCTTGGGTTCCACTTTGCAGACTGTTGAGCCTGGTTCATGCATGCCTGCTGATTTTGAGTGGCATCGACCCTCTTAAATGAGTCTTCTTTTTGAAGTGTAAGGGTAAAATCCTTCTCAATAATGTTTTAACTGCTTAGGGGGACGTTGACACATATATTCTCTTTTTTGTAGATGCCATGATCTAATTTTTTTTTTTTTTTTTTTTTTTTTTTTTTTTTTTTTCCTTTTATAGCTGGAGCCCTATATGGATGAAAACTTTGTTTCAAGAGCCTTTGCCACTATGGGAGAGCTTGTACTGAGTGTAAAAATCATTCGAAACAGGTTGACAGGGTAACTGTTTCTGTTTGTTCTCCAAGTGCATTTGGACTGAAGTGTCACTGTGGTCCTTTCATATCAGAGTGAATTTTCCCTTTGAGTTTCTCACCATTGCTGCCACCAATATGGGAGTATTTACGAGGGCAATGGAGAGGGCACTACTGGCTCTGCAGCCTCCCCTCAACAAACAAGCTTTGGCCCTCATCCTGCAGTGCTCCAGCACTGAGTCAGAGCAGTGTATGTATCTCATTCCATCCCTCTGGGAATTACACCTCCCCAGGCTTTGGTCACTAGTCTGTAGTGCAGCTATGTGATGCTGACAGAGTTGGGAAGTCTGACTTGGAGCAATTAGAGAACCTTTAGAGCTCATTTGAAATAAAGTGAGTGATTTGTGCAGAATAAAATAGTTTCATTCTTATTCATTATTCTTTTAAGACTTGTAATTTCAGTTTTCTGTAGTTTAAACCTGGGTGGGCAAATTGATGGTCAATGAAAGTAGAAAGCAAACTGTAAGCTAAACCATTTTCTACGTGCTTATGTTGACCTGACTTATGGTAAGTAGCGGCTATCCCTTGAGATCCAGCTTCCCTTTGGTAGCTAATGTTTATACTTTAAAAAGAAACCATTATATGTATTGCAACTATAGCAAATTTCCTACCAGTTATCTAAAATACAACTTTCATCCTCAAATGTGTTCTAAATTTATAACCATTTCTCTTCTTTTCTGTGTTGTATGTTCAGAATTCCAGCAGGCTATTGCTTTGTAGAATTTGCAGATCTAGCTACTGCAGAGAAATGTTTACACAAAATCAATGGAAAACCACTTCCTGGTGCTACACCGGTAAGTAAATGGGATCAGCCAGTTGAGAACCAAAACTTGGAAGGGGCAGATAGTGTAGAATGTGTATTTTTAATGATTACAGACAAATTCAATAGTTAGCAAACTGGGATTCTTCTTTGCTTTAGAATTCAAGTTATGACTGTAAAACTGTTAATGTTCTTGCTCAGAAAATTGTTGAGAAAAACCACTGGTTTCTTTGCGACTGTCTAGATAAAATCCAGCTGTAGAAGTGTTGTGGGGTGGGGGTTTTTTTATATCTGAGCATTTCTGTTGTTACCAAAGTTGGACTAATCAGAAACCTGAGAAGAACATGGAAGAAATTAGACTGAGTATAGTTTATGCCACAATTCTTCCATCTCTTTCCTTTTGTATAGTCATGGAGTCACAGAGTAGTTTGGGTTGGAAGGGACCTTAAAGCTTATTGTATTTCATCCCCTACCATGGGCAGGAACACCTTCCACTAGACCAGGTTGCTCCAAGCCCCATCCAATCAGGCTTTGAACACTTTCAGGGATGAGGCAACCTGAGAATTTACCTGTATGTGTTGTTACATGTGTACAAGATGTACAAGTTCACACTGTCTTTTGAGTAACATTGACTTGCAAGAGAAACGTGACTTTTAATCTTGCTTTGCTCTTGGCCCTTAGCAAACAGAAATTACTCAAACATCTTTTTGAGCAGAGAAGGAGCCAGAGTATTGAATAATTGCAGTGTATAACTAATGTCTCCTCTGCATAAAAGCTGGATGGTTAGGAAGAAGAGGAGAAATAGTCAGTGCAGCTGATTTTAGGATGTTGATTTGAATATGTGGTAGATTAAAATGGGACGGCTGACACAGCTGTCTGTTGTACCCACAGGAGTTGGCTGCAGTAGCTGGGGTGACTGATTCATAAAGCAGCTCTAGAATCACCTCAGTTATGGTGTGATATACAAGGTAAATGGATTTCTATTTCAGAGTAGTTAATACCTGGAGCAGGAAACTGGGAAGTTCAGATTGAATTATTTAGTCAACAATCCTGAGAGGGGATGTACGCCATTAAAAGGAATCGATGAGAGGCCTGGAGATATCTGTTTCACGTGTTTGCTCATGATTAAGGCAAGCTGATCATCCTGGATGCCTTCTGTAGTCACTGGAGAGACAAAGAGAGCAGCTCTTGCAAGGAGTAAGATAATAATGGAAGTTTGGTTTTGGGAATACCCATCTATCTTCACAGTTTTGTTCAAAACACAGTGCTGTGTGGAGGGATGATTTGCACACGGAGAGAATTACAGATGTCAGGCAGAGATCCAAAGCAGCCCAAATCAGTGCACTCAGCAGGTGACTGCCCAGCTCATCCTTTGCATTTAGAGACTTTTGCTTGCAGAAAACTTGAGTGTGGCTCATGTTTTTATTTATTTTTAAATACTGAATCAGCCAGAGGAATAACAGAGAGCCATGGTGCTGGTGCTGTCTCTCTTTTCCAGGCATCGGGGTTCCCAGTTCCCATCTGAGTGGAAGTACTCTGATTTTAAACCCAGAATATTGCAGTGAAGAGCAAGATCCAATAAAAAAGATCTAAGTGCTTCAAAGTGGAATCTAAATTCTGTGTTAGCTTGTAAATGATCCACAGAAAGCTGTGTAGTACTATGCTCTAGAGTATGCAAGCATGCAAGGAATAGGAATATATCCTAGACTTAATAGGCTTAAGGCTCTATTTTCCAAGAATTATTTACCTGTTTGTGAGGGAAGGAAATCCATCATACAAGGTCCAGGAACACACTGGGCTCTTCACTGTACTGGCCAAGTACCCTTATCTCTAGGACATTTCTGATTGTGATCAGAAATCCTGATTTCTGATCCTGAGATTAGCCCCTGATCTCTAAGAGCTGATCCAAAGATCTTGGTCTCCTTAGATCTTGGTCTAAACTTAGATGTAAATTGTTGCTTGAGTACAAGTTGCTGAAGTCTCGTAGGTTGGGGACAGAGAGTTTCAGATGGGCACAAATTTGGGCTGCTGGGAAACTTGTTTCAAAAATAAATTCAGATACAAAATTTAAAGAGGTCTCCAGTGTCCAGTGTAGTTTTGTCAGAACCCTTTAATTTTGGATCTTACTGAATGTCCAAAGCCAAGTATTTAGCCTCGCTTCCAGACTCAGGTTGCTACCATTTTCCAGTTTGGTGGATTCTGGTCTGCTAGTGTTTGTGTTAAATCACAAAAACCCAGTATGGGTGCTGTCATTTCATTTTAAGACCTTGGAAGAAATTTAACATTTGTTATTCATACCTCTGTTCAGGTTTTGATTTTCATTATTATATCTGTATTGGCGCTAAATAAAAATGTGCTTGTTACCCTAACTGGCTGGCCTGAAGGTATTGAATATGTGTCAGCATTAAGAAGGTTGTATTAAATCAGCTTATTGTATTTTTCCCTAATTGCTTGAATTCACATGACAACATTTGAATGTATGGATTCATTTTTGCCTTGTTTCAGGCGAAGCGATTTAAATTGAATTATGCAACATATGGAAAACAGCCTGATAACAGGTAAGTGCTCAATATTTAAATATTAATTTTGCCTGCTTAATGTCTCTTCATTAATTGCCTCGCAAAAAGTATTCAAAATGGGTAAACCCAAAGTTCAGCACTGCCAGTCTTTAGTAGAGGGAGGAGAACTCAGACTGCCAGTTTTGTTCTTTGTCCTTTGTGTGGCACAGCAGATTTATCCAGTGTCCTTTAAGGTATTTAAATTTTGTAGCATCAAAGTATCTAATTCGTATGTTATAATTTAAGATCTATATATTATAAATCAAGGTCTGTGCATTGGAAATAGCATATCTATAAATGAGATACTGTTTTCTTGCCATTTTAGAAATGAGAGATATCCTATGAGTAATAAGCAGTGAAATAATTTTTAAATAAAAAGCAGTATTAAGTTGGTTGGCTGTGCTGCTTGAATTAACTTGAAAAAGCAGTGTCAGTAAAAATTTTAGTTAAGCAGCTTAATTGATGACACTTTAAAGTCTCCATTAAATGGTCTTTTAATATCACTCTTCTCTGAGTTCACATTTTAGGCTAAATGGTAACGGTCACTCAGCATGTCCCTTCCTTTTTTTTTCTTTTTTTTTTCTTTTTTTTTTTTTGGTCTGATATTTAAGAAGTTTTCTTTTGATTTCTTTAGTCCAGAATATTCCCTTTTTGTGGGAGATCTGACTCCCGACGTGGATGATGGGATGTTATATGAATTTTTTGTTAAAGTTTATCCATCGTGTAGAGGTGGAAAAGTTGTTTTGGACCAGGCAGGAGTATCCAAGTAAGTTATCTTTTATTCACTTTTTTTTTCATTTCACATGTGGCAACGAGGTAGATAGAATGCAGCAAGGGGAAAAAATTCTTTTGGCTTAGATTTTAGTAATCTTTAAATATAGTGTTCTTGGCCATTCAGTCTGAAGTTTGCTTGAGTTTTGATAAGTCACCATGGGTATTGTCACTCCTCTGTCAGTGTGAGGCCCTTTGTGTGTTATTGCACTCCTTAAAATGATGAAAAATGCCTTAAGTAATCTTGAAACACTCTTTTCCTGGACTCTCAGGTGGAATTGTGCTTTACAAACTTTGGGCTATTGAGTGTATATTCCTGTGAGAGCTGTACAAGTTTTTTTTTTTCAAACAGGAGGGCACACAAAGCTGTGATTCACTGTCAGGTTCTCAGTAGCTGCCTTGTTTGTCTTTCCTGAAAATGTCTTGCCAAAAACAGGTATCAAAAAGTTGGATTTCTTAATGTAATTAAAACATTTTTCAAATAGCACAAAATTTAGGAAGAAGCAGTTGGTGAGCATCCTTGTTTTCAAAGCAGAGCATGGCTTCAGTGAAGCACAGTTTTCTGATATAACACCTGTGAGAATGTTGGGCTAAGATATAGGCTATGGCTGTAGGTCCCCCCACCTTCTCATATGTGGTTTCTCAGTCTTAGACAGGTTGGTTTGAAGGAATCTCTGGAGGTCTCTGGTCCAGCTTCTAACAGGACTGCAGCCAACACTAGATCCTATCATCCGTGAATTGTGTGGCCTGGAAAACCTCCCAGGATGGAGATATTTCATTCTCTATGGGCAGCCTGTTCCAAAGCTGCACTCCTCCCCAGTCATGAAGTTCCTCTTCATGTGCAGCCTGAACCTCTGGCAGAGCTACTCAGTCTCTCTGGCTGTTGAGTCCTTGTGCTGTCATTGCCACCTCACCCGGGACTGACGATGCTGGGTTGGGATCTGCGTGCCTTCTGCTCCTCCTCAGTGCAAACCCCTCAGTTCCTGTTGTGCTGCACCTGCTTCAGTCTCTGTCTATAGAACAGGTGTTGGTGCTGCAGGTTGGACTGTTTTGTTGGGTTTTGGCAACTGTGCATAGGTGCAGACCTCAAGGAAAGGGAATCTGTGGTGGCTTGGGGAATAGGGAAGGAGCAGGGACTCAGAGCCCTGTTTCTGGGAAGAGCAAAGCTGTCACCCCTGGCAGTGCCAGAGTGTTGGTGCCAAGGGCTTTGTTGGGACTTGTGGAATTGCTCAAAGCGGAGGCAACTGCACATGTCAGTGTGATGTGAGAGAGGAGCTAAGGGCTTGTAGACATGCCCAGTGAAGCCCTGGCCCTTCCAACCAGGGCTGGTGGATCAAGAAGGCCTCCTCCCAGCACCTCTTATCCAGACGGGAGAGGAACTTGGAGCGTGGTGGTGTGATGCTGTGCCTGCTTCTCTGCTTTCTGCTGAAGGTGCAGGTGCCGGGGCTTTTCCAGACTTCAGGGGCAGGACAGAAGGTCTGCAGGGAGGTCCTGGCCAGGAAGAAATTATTTCTTTCCACACCAATGATTTAGCCATTGGTGTGGAAAAGCTAAATGTCTGGAAGAGTTGGAAGAATCAGTGTCTGGAAGACTTGGAAGAATCATTGTTTCCCTTGTGACACCCAGCATCTATTCCTGTACACTGCATCTGTCTCTATCTGTCTCTATTTTGGAACTGCCAGTCTTCCCAGTTTCTATTACACACTCCTGGTCCCATCTGAAAATCTGCAGGAGTCTCTCGGCAGCTTAGAAACTTAGTTGGGTTTGTGTGTGAACACCTTAAACTGATTTAGAAGTTGACTTGCACTGGATTAATTTGCCATAGTCCTTTGGCAGAGGGCAAGTTAAACGAACGTGGCTCTGTGTAGAGTTTTACTTGTGTTTAATAATCTGGTTGTATGTAGATAAGCCTAAGCTTTGATCTGGTCTTTTTGTGAAGAGGGTGTGTCCATACCTGTGTGTATATATATAAATAAGATATTTGGACTTGTGTGTGGAGCTTGCTGTGCAAGGTACTGCATTTTCTGGGACATGAACTGCTCTGAAATAGCTGCTAGTGGGGACCTCCCATGAGTAGTTAGTGATGCTGTTTTCAAAATAGTACATTCCTTGGTGTTTAGCAGTTCCCACACAATAGATAATGCACTGTAAATACACCCTTGCTTACAGCTTGTTCTTTTCCCCAGGTAGACAAGCCCTTCCCTCCCAAACTTCTTCCTTTGCTTAGATGGATTCCTCTTACCCTCCCACACCTAAGTCTTTGATCTTTTTGCTGTGTGAGGCAGCCCATCCCATGATGGCATCCTGGCACTGCCCTCTTGGATACTGTTGCATTGCTTCTGACTCACTACAGCATCTAAATCCCAGGCAAAGGACCCGTGGTATTGGAGGGAGTTGGAGTTTTCTGTCTGGCTGACATGCAGTGCTGCCACACCACAGTGAAGGGTTGTTGCAGAGTCCAGGGGTTCTGGATGTGCTGTCCCTGTTCCAGCTGTGGTCTCAGAGCAGGTTTTAGCTAGTTGATATTAAGAACTCATTTTCAGGCCCACTGTTGGAAATGCTGTTGTTGGGAATGGCAGAAAGCCTATCCTGTTGAAAAGCGAACTTGATTGGAAAGCATATCTCATTGACGCTAGGAAACAGTAGTGTTTTCCATCACAGTGTGGCAGTTTTGGACAAAAGCAAAGTCTGTCTCGTCATTCCTGTGCTGACTCGCAACTCTTGAGATTGTCGGTATCCTCCCGGAAGAGATTTGCGGCTTTACCACATGTCAGTTCATGCATTTCGATATGGCTTGTGTCAGCTCACTTCCAGTTCCCGAGAATCCACTGGCACAAGAACTACTTTACATTGACAAGCCCTTGAAGGTACTGCCAGAGCTTGGATGTGTGGCTTCAGGTATTCTGGAAAAGCAACTGGAAGGCAAAATAATTTCATCTCTCCCAAAAGCAGGGACAACAACAACCCTAATGAACATTTTTATTCACTGTTTCCCAAACCAATTCAAACTTCACTGTAACTAATATTTATAATATGGCATGGCTCTTTGGGGTTGGTTTTATGTGAGTTATTCTGTGTCTTTGCAGAGGTTACGGGTTCGTGAAATTCACGGATGAACTGGAACAGAAGAGAGCACTGACAGAGTGTCAGGGAGCTGTGGGGTTGGGCTCTAAACCTGTACGCTTGAGTGTGGCTATACCAAAAGCGTGAGTAGAGGAAGAGCCGGACGTTTATATGAAAAATCACATCTGGTTTTAAATCCCTTTTAGTGCTTTGGGTACATGTCCTAGATGTCTCCATCACAAAATGAAGGAATACCCATGAATATGGGGAGTATCAGAATGCCCAGGAGTTCAAAGAAATTGTAACATTAGCTCAAGACTAAGCATTTTACACTGTTTTGAATTGTATGCATTATTAAATCCATACACATGCACATACACTGTATTTAAATATGATTGTTTTTAAAGTGTATGTTCCTTTGCATTAAGTTGAAATAGTTTAAATTTGCTTAAAGATGTCTGGATAGCAAAGCTCAACTATCTTGCTAATTCTGTTATGATGTCTACTACATATAAGACTTTTGGGGCAGGGATTAACTTTTTTTTCTGTGTTTGTTCAGAACCTGATACAATGAGATCCTGGTCTGACTTGGGGCTCGTAGCACTAGGGTAATACAAATCATAGTAATTGCTCCCTTTGAATAATATTAGATTTTCAGTGACCTCATAAGTCTTGCTGAGGGGGAAAGGAAAGAGAAAAGCAGAAGAAAGGGATGTATCGTGATGAGAAAATTGATGTTTCCTTCTTCCTACTTCTCATTAATTTCATCATTAGTAGAAATAGCCATTTCCAAACAGTGTTTGTTATCTCATTATTTCAAATCTTGATAGTAGGTGGAATCCTATTTCCATGGGAATGCTGCCACTTTATGACAAAGAATAGGAATTTTAGTCAGTTCTCCAGGTATTTAAGTTTATTTTTTGATTACTAGTAGTTCTTACTTCATTAATTTTTTCAAGTCTGTGCATTGAAGACCACCCAATTCAGAGAGAAAGGGGACAAGTCCTTGCTTAGGTTTCTGTATGACCGTGGCAGAAGGGAGAGTTCTTTCCATTCTTACAAAAAAACTCAAGGTTTTTTTGCAAGGCTTTATGTCTTTAACTCTTCATGTAAAGCAAGACTCAGTACCTTCTCTCAGAAAGCTGCAGATCACTTAACTTCATTCTCTTTATCAGAAGGAAAAAGGGACTCCAGTATCTGGATTGTGGTTCAGGATTGTTCTAAACTGAAGCTCATAATCCTGAACTCTTCCCTTACCAAAGCCAGGAAGTGATACCCAGTTAGGTCGTAAAGAATGAAAGCTATGTTTATTAATGAAGAGGAATATGAATACAGTAAAGGGTATTAAATTCAAACCACTTCTTTCTTTATGCAAATATATGCAAATAATAAACATTGCTGCATTAAATAGTGACTATATTTTAAAGATTGAAATTTGCATGTTAGACTAAGCCTTGTCTCTTTACCACATTGTATCTTAAGCTATTACTGCTTTTTTCATACTTGTTCTACACTATTCTATTGCAACTTACTCCTGCTTTATTTTTTGAAGTAATCGTGTGAAACCAATGGAGTACAATCAGATGTACAACTATAATTACAACCAGTATTACCAACAGTATCACAGCTACTACGCTCAATGGGGGTACGACCAGAACACGGGCAGTTACAGCTACAGCTACCCCCAGTATGGCTACACGCAGAGCACCATGCAGGTAGGGCAGCACAGAAATACCACAGAGCTTGAAAGGTGGGATGGGAACATCTTATCTTCAGCTCTGAGAATCACAGAATGTCCTGAGCTGGAAGACACCCACAGGAATCAAGTCCAGCTTCTGGCCCTGCCCAGGACACCCCAACAATCCCACCTTGTGCCTGAGAGCATTGTTGAAATGCTCTTGGAGCTAAGGCAGCCATGGGGCTGTGCCCATTCTCTGGGGAGCCTGTTCAGTGCCCAAGCACCCTGTGGGGGAAGAATCCTTTCCTGATATCCAGCCTGACTCTCCCCTGACACAGTTCCAGCCGTTCCCTCAGGTCCTGTCCCTGGTCACAGAGAGCAAAGATTGGAGCTGTCCCTCAGGAGGAGCTGCAGACCCTAATGAACTCTGCCCTCAGTCTGCTCTGCTCCAGATTGAACACAACAATAGATATTACTATAGATCTCTTAATAATGAAGTCTCAGTATAGCTACTATTTAGTGTTTAGCCTCTGGTGTGTCCTGTTGCCTTATGGAGACTATATTGCTGAGGTTAAAAATGGTCTGGACGACACAAAGGGTCTCTTAATATAGTTGTCATGGTAGAAGAGTTCTCTTAGTACAGGCAGTGCTCAGAGTGCCTTTGGGATTCTTCATAAACTTTGTTATCAAGGGTAGAATACATTAGAACAGTCACCCCACTTCAACCCTGGAATTTCAAGAACTTCCTCTGTTAGAAGTTTAGTGTAGGATCTTGACCATGGAGTGTTGGGAATGGAACACAAGCTTATGTGTGAATAATTCTCTAATAATTCCAATATAAGTCACTCGCTGACAGTACTAACCAACAAGTGATGCTTGCAAAAGAAAAGATAATTATTCACTGTCCTAAGGGGTTTGTTTTTCCTTGCAGACATACGAAGAAGTTGGTGAGGATGCATTGGAAGGTATGTTTCTCACATTCTGTATTGAAGTTGTCTGTGTGTTCTGCGCTGCTTAGAGTTTCTTAAATTGGTCCTAATTTCAATTTATAATATACCTTCATCTTTGAGTAAATCTGAGAAAATGGTTGGGTCGCTATCACCTAGAAGAGTTGCATCCTGGTTTGACTGTTGCTTCTCCTAGTCTGAACCTGGTGAGGACTGAAACTGTTTACTTCCCCAGCACTGAGATTTTAATCTCTGTAGTGCTGAAATTTTTATCGTTTTTTTTTTGTAGGGGTTTTTATTCTGATATGCTACCAAGAAAAAAGTAGATATTCTGTTTTTCTATAAAAGCTTGGCATTTAAAGCCCAGAATACTTCATTGTGCATTTAGTTTAAAAGTAAAAAGGAATAATATTAATCACCACACTGATAAAATATTTCAAGCAGTCATTGCTTGAAATGGGTCACTAAACCAGATTGGGGTTTTAGATACCTGTACAACTAGCTTTCATTTATTGATGCAAGAAACTATCATTTCATGCCAGCCATTCCAAATGTCTGTCTTGAGTGGAATATGCACTATGCAGTGTATCTTACTCTTCTCTTAAAAACAAAGTTAAAAATTACATTGTAACAGATCTACAGGATCCACAGGTATGAGTGATGGTGTGTGTGGAAGCTCTTAGTGGCTCTTAAAAACATTCCAGGAGAGCTTTCCTTTTGTTGAACCAAACATCCCAGGACTAGAGTTGGGATATATCTGGATATCTCTTTTTCTGGTTGATTAAATGAAAGATTCCTTCATTTTTAGGAAACTGAATTAATGTATTGCCACTGTATCATTCCTTTTCCTTAAATCTCTTCTCCTGTAATGTGTTATAACATAATGTAGCTAAAACCAAACATAGAATCCTGGAATGGTTTGGATGGGAAGGAACTTCAAAAGCCATCTTTATCCAGCCACTGCCATGGGCAGGGACATCGTCCACTATCCCAGGTTGCTCCAAGCCCTGTCCAACCTGGCCTTGGACTTCCAGGAATGGGGCAGCCACAGCTTCTCTGGGCATGCTGTGCCAGAGCCTCACCTCCCTCATAGGGAAGTCATATGTTTACAAACATTTTATTCCTGATGTGTTTTAGAATCTTTCCATTCATTCAGCCTTGTACTGAGAGTCATTCACTAACCTGTGTGATTGTGGTACTCTGACAACCTGAGCTTTGGGTTGCCACTGTTGTTAGGTGAGTTTTATACCCTACAGGGGTTTGGGGAGTCCATCACTGTGCATAGGGAGCAACAGGATTGGACCTGCTGGCTTTTTGCTCAGCTGCAAAATGCTTTCCAAACATTTCTTCTGCATGTAAAACAGGGCTATTGCTCACACGTAATGCTGTGGCACTCCCTTTGTTCCTAACTGTGACTCCAGCTTTGAGCTGCTGGAGGCTTTGGCAGATGAACTCTGGTGGCTGCTTGCAGCAGCACAGGATGCCCGCATCCATCCATCCATCCATCCATCCATCCATCCATCCATCCATCCATCCATCATTTGTGACCTCACAGTGGAGGGAGCAGAACAGGTGCCTCTGCTCCTCCCATTTCCATCAGGGCGAGCCCCTTCTGGCAGTGCAGGTGGCTGCACTGGGCTGTGAGGTGCAGGTGTGTGTTCCTTCCACTGGCTTTCCTGTGGGGTAATCACCACTGTAAAAAGGGACGTGTTTGGATGTAGTTATTCCTTATCCCATTGCAGAGAGATTGAGTAGGGCTGATCTGGTCAGGTTTGTGATTGGGTAAGTGCTGGGAATGTTTGATGACTCACAGAATCACAGAATCAATCACAGAATACTTGGGGTTGGAAGGAATTCTGGAGATCATTCTGTCCAATCCCCTGCTAATGCAGGTTTACCTAGGGTATGGGACACAGGAACACATCCAATGGGTTTGGAACATCTCCAGAGAGGGAGACTCCACACCCTCCCTGGGCAGCTGTTCCAGTGCTCTGCCATGCTGCATGAAAAGAACTTCTTGTTCATGTTGAGGTCCTTGTCCTGTCAGTGGGCACCGCTGAACAGAGTCTGGCACTGTCCTCTGACACCTGCCCTGGAGATGTTGAGACTTCCCCCATGTTTGT
Source organism: Hylia prasina (assembly GCA_013397195.1). Taxonomy (NCBI): domain Eukaryota; kingdom Metazoa; phylum Chordata; class Aves; order Passeriformes; family Sylviidae; genus Hylia; species Hylia prasina. The sequence goes on along the minus strand of VYXD01010578.1, from coordinate 73,751 downwards.
TTTAATATACCAACTTGTTTACAGGGTGGGTTTTTTCTGAACACCTTTGATGTGTGACCCATTTTTCTGTCTTTCCTCCCATAGATCCCACACCTCAGTTAGATGTCCATGAAGCAAACAAGCAGTTTATGGAACAAAGTGAAGAGCTCTATGATGCCTTGATGGACTGTCATTGGCAACCTTTGGACACTGTCTCATCAGAGATCCCAGCTGTGTTATAGCCTCATTGCTGAGGCATTGTGTCTGTGAGACATCCTGCCAGCGCGCTCCGGACTGTTATGCTGCCCCTGGATCCTGCAGTAGTGAGGGGTGGCCCTTTCCCCCTCCAGGTCTGGTACTCGGAGTACAGGAGGACTGTGGCCTTTCCTGTAGAGAACAAGTGTTGTAGGAGCATCACGGTAACCTTTATTCATGGTGAAAATTAGAACTGCAACAGTTTTACTCTTTTTGTCTTGAAATGAACATTTAATACTAACTGGGAATTGTAATTTATAAACTTTCAACAAGATGGCACAGGGGAGAGACTCTACTCCATCATACAATAAAAAAGTTGGTCTTCTAAGTAAAATTACCCTTTGCATTTTGGTTCCTGCCCATCTTTCTGTTTTGCTGCCCATTCAACTGTCTTATGAATTTATTATTTCAAAAAAGATCATTGTTGGATACCACTGAAATGTCTCAAAATCTTTCCAGTGACTGGATAAGGTTGCTCTAACTTGAGCATGAGATGAAAGCTTATGTTGTGGCTAGCTTAAGCTGTGATCTTGAACTTGCAAGTTTGATGTTCTTAAGCAATCAACTCAAGGAGCACTTCGGAGAGCAAAGACAGAAAGGAGTGTTATAAAGCTACAGATTGATACCTTTTACCTGATCTCTTGCACACCTGGCCTGCTTCTCCACCTGTGTATGAGGAAATAATTCCCCATCAACCAGCAGTTTAAAACACTTTTTCCAGCAGTCATATTTAAATGTTATTTTGTGTATCATGCCTTTACTTTTGTTTTTTTTATTGTGGGCACACCATGATGCTCTCATTGAGATGCTGAGATTTTGTAGTGTCTTCCACTGTCCAGTCAGAGTGGAACTGAAGATCTTGCAGCAAAAACAGGTCAGAGCAATTGCATAGATACATTGTGCAACAAATGGTTGTTAACTTGGAAAGCGGTTTTCTACTGGATGTTGTATAAGCTGGATGGACAAGCAATATATTTAAGATGATATGTTACATTAGAGGTGAAAGTGAAAATAATAGCACTTATATACATGTTATAAGCCCTTTTCCAGGCTTTTGTGCCTTAAACTCGTGGAGAAATAGGAACAGAGAAACTACCTGTAATAAATGTCTATCCAAGGAATAGTTTGGTAACTGAAATTGCTACTGCAGAGCATTTCATTGCCTCCCTGCCCATGTTGATGCAGAGATTTGCCACAAAATTTAAATACTTTGATAAAGGTACTTCTACTACATCTTTGTTTGTGTCCATAATTATGACCTATTTGTCAGTCTGTGGTCTTTTTTATCAACTGGAGTGGGATGTGAGGGGAATGGTGATGTGATTGGAGTTAGGTTATTCCTAACAAGTGGAGCTAGAGGACTGCTGGACTCCTGCCTTCTCATCTGCTGTGAATTTTCCTTGTGCTGTGCCCCTGCCTGTGCTGCTGTCTCACCTTCACCAGCTCTAAATGTAAGGAAAGGAATGTTCCCTGTCGATTCCAGAAGTTTCAGAAGCAGCAGAGAGAGCTTTATATCTTCTGATATGGCCACTCAGCTCAGGACGTCCCCTCTTCTTGCAAAGTTCAGCAGAATGGCATTGCAGAAGTGATGGAAAGAAGGGCATTTAAAACACTTTCTACATCATTCTGTTACTGTGCTGCCCTGTGTGCCTGCCCTTCTCCTATTTTGGAGTTGCCTTTTCCTACTCCCATGAATTTTAGCTATTACAATGTGGCCATCCCAGTTTGCTTCAGGGAGTGAAGCCACACTTATCAATATAAATTTATTCTGCTGTTCTCATCTGCTCAGCATTGCTATCTGTGGAGTATTCCCTAATGCCTGGATGAAGTATCTCCATACAAGTCTGTCTCTAGAGGAGAGAGGAGCAGGTTATCAGGGATCAGACAACAACCCTGTGGGAAAATCCTTTTGCTCTCTGCTTTTGTTTTGTGGTGGAAAGGAAAATGGTAAATATTAATCCAACCCATCCTAACTCCTAATTCCTGGAAGAGCTGGGCATGTGGAGACCCTTGTGAGGAATAATTTGGGAGTGCAGAGGCCAGCAGAGATGACCTGCTGACTCTTGTTTACTGGTGTTGCAGAGCTTAAAATAACTCCAGCTTTCATTTCAGGAGAGAGGTTGATGCAAGGCTCTGGGCCTCATTCTCTGGAGGTATGAACCAGGCTTCTGAGGTTGTTTGGGAGAATCTCAGCTAAGGTTCTGTGGAGCTGTTAAATCTGCATTGGGTTGATTTTTTTTTTTTTTTTAAATATCTCTTACTCGTCTTAATGTTCATTTTCAGCTCCCAGCCATTATTGCAGTGTCTGAAGCACAGGAGAGACTTCTATATGAAGCTACAAAACAGACACCTCCTGGGATTTGTAGGCTTTGCTTTTTGGAATCCCAGTTAAATAGAGTGTGGGATTTTGTTTCTCCTGGACAGCTACAGGAAAAGCCCGGATTAATTGCCATTTAGTGTCACACAGGATGAAAGACAAGGACTCCATGTAATAAGGTAAATTCTGCTTTTATCTCTATGTGCTAAAGGCAAGAAATCCAAGGCAGATGATATCACAGCTCCCTAGGATTATGTAATTGCTGAAAATTGCATCCATATCAGCAACAGAGATCATGAAGCACTCTGCCTTTCAGCAGGCAGGGTTTATAGCAATTCCAAAAACAACTCACACATTCTTACTGTGTTCTTTGATGAAGATGTGGTCATCCAATTTAGATGAAATTGTAAGGACTCCAATTCCCATTTGAGTTACACAGACTGGGAATGTTCAGCAGAGCTGGAGGGACATGGGTGTTTTCAGGCACAGAGTAATGGTTTCCAAAGGCTGAGCTCTGAGGCTGCGGGGTGGCCTCTTGCCATTAGCTTGTGTTTAATTAAAAGCTTGACAGTACACATTGGGGTGGCCTGGGGGCAATCCTGACCTGCTTCCAAAGGGATGAGGTGTTTGGAAGTATTTCTTTAGCAAATATATGGATAAGAGGGCTGAAAGGGGCTGACAGTGATTTTTTTTTTTCCCCATGTGAGTCTGACTAGAAAAAATTCTTGTTACTTGGATCCGTTTCTGGAGACAGGTTCATATCCCACACAGGGAGACATACACAACACCCTTAGGAATTTCTCTGAATCCCTTTTAAGGAACAGAGATAAATATTTCACTCTTTTTTTCCTGTATTGGTGTTATAAATGCATGTTTCTCATTATTAGCTTGTTAATCTTCAGCTTTTGCTAAACAAGATCTGAGAGGAATTTTTACTTTCCAGCCTTGCTATCTCCCAGTGATCTTGTAAAGCATACTGAATACACCCGTTTGTTAACTTGGTTAACCATGAAACTAATTCTGTGGCAGGATGGGGTATCTGAAATGCAGTAGCAGAAACTGATAGAGCTGCTTTAGGGAATGTCACTAACAGAGCTCACTTTCCCTTTTTTCCTGGTTAGAGCATTTCTTCAGAAAATCTCTCTCTTTTTTTTGTTCCCTAGCAATTATTCCAAGTCAAAATGGTTTTTCCAAGTGCAGTCAGTTTTTTAAGAAGGGGTTTGGAGTCCTGCTCGGCATACACTCATTTTTCCCAGGTACATGGTGGGATTCTTGGGGTGTTCTGTGCAGGATTTGGACTTAATGATCCTTGTGGGTCCCTTCCAAATCAGGATGTCCCATGATTCTGTAATTCAAAGAGCATGCTGCCTCTGCTGTAAAGTTTCCAAGGAAAAAGCAATGGTGGATAACACAGTTGATAGAGATTGAGAGCTGACCATGGCCAGGACTTGCCTTGTCCCCTTGATGTGTCCAAGGCAGCCACAGGCACAACAATCCACCTGGATCACTAAGGCACACCTGCTCTTCCTTACAGATGGTTTTCATATCTCTGTGCATTGTCTGCTCCCATCTGTCAGGTGCTGGGAACTGCAGCCTCTTGCAGCATGTGCTCCCTGTGCTGTGCTATTGAAGAAGCTGAAATATATTCCCGGGAGATTTCATCAGGGCTTTCCTGTCCATGGACATGCAGTGGGATTTGCTCTGCCCCTCTTGGATCTCCATCCATCTTGCCATGGCAGGCTGAGGTCTGCTGGGCATCCAGTGCCTTTCATTGCTGCTCTTTGGGGATTCTCCCAGTTCAGCATTTGGAATAGTCTCTTCCTAAGCAATGTTTGCCAAGGTTTGAAGTGTTGAGGAAGGTTGATGGGTTTTTTCCTACAGTAATCTCCCAGGTTCTACCCTGCCCTACGATCTGACATGATTTCTAGGCTCATGTTTTACAAGTGGCTGTGCCAAGGAGACTCCAGGGATTGCCTCATGACTTGGCGGAGCAGCCTTGAGATCCATGGAGGAGGAAAACAGAAGCAGCTGCTTGTACCTTGTCCTTGACGGCTTTGGCAAGGGCTGTCTTGGGGAGGGTTTGACCACACAAAGCTTGGGGCTCGTTCACAGCCTTGGCCTTAAATGGCTGAGGGTTTATTTTGTTGCTGATCTGCCATGTTTGAAGGGAATTACCAGCTCAAAAGGCCGTTACTGAACATTGGGAATTTTTTCATCTGTTCAGTTGCTCAGAACAGATTCAAATGTGACCATCCTTTTTGCCCCTTTCTCCAGGGCTTGGGCAGGAAAGCAGTGTCAGGCTTTTCCAACTGATTTCCCCTGATGGCTGTGCCTTCAGCATCAGTGGCAGCAGATGTTCCAGCACTCCCTTCCAGCCTGTTGGCAGGTTCTCCCATTTTAAGTCCTTTCCATGAAATATGAATTATGAAGCCAGGAGCCTTACAGAGGTGTTGTGTTGGCAAACAGATTTCTATTTCCAAGAACCTTTCCTTCTATTTCCTGAGGGTGGAGTGTTCCCCTCATTCCAAAAGGGAGGAAGGAATAGGGGAAACGCAGCTGCTGCCTTCAGCTTTTCAGAGAGTAATCCCTGGTGTGGACCTTGCATGGAGGAGGAGAAAGAACCTGTACCTGTCCCGCCCAGACTGGAAAGTTATTTAGGTGGGATGGGGGTGTGCAGCTGTTCCCAGTGCTAGTGAGGGTTGTGAATCATGGGATCATGAAATAGTTTGGGTTGGGAGGGGACTGAAAGCTCATCTCATTGCACCCGCTGCCATGGGCAGGAATACCTGCCACTAGAGCGGGTTGTTCGGGGGCCTCGTTTATCCTTTTGGATGGGGTGCAGGGGGAGGCTGGAAGGGGGTAAGGCAGCGTGACCTACAACTCCCAGAAGCCACTGCGGGAGGGCCAAGCACCAGCAGCCAATCGGAGCCCGCGCTGCTGGGCTATAAAAGGTGGCCGCGAATCAATTTCCGCCTCTCTCGACTATGGCGGCTAGTCGCGGAAGCCGGGCGCGGACCATCGGGGACCATCTACCGCCATCCTTCTTCGCTGGAGTTCTCCCGCCGCTCGGCTCCGCCGCATCGGCGCCCCGTGGGCATCGCGCCCGGCGGCAGCGCTTCAGTGCGCTCCGAAGGCTGAGAAGGGCAGCGCGGTCTTGCCACGGCCCTCCTCCTCAGGCAGGGCCTGGCCCTGGGTGAGTGAGGGTCTCCCGAGGCTGAACCAATCCCCATTCCCGGGACAGGCGGCCGCGGGCGGCCCTATCGAAGCTGCCTCTGCCGGTGCTGTTGGTAGATGCAGTCAAAAAGGAGCCGAGAGCAAAGAGCTTTTCCTCGACGGTCGCCGCTCAGTTGGAGCCTTCGTAACTGTCCGGCAACACTTCGGGAAAGTACATGGGCTAGGGGGATTACTGNGGGGGGGGGTGAGGTATATCCGGTCTTTCTGCAGTTTTGCTTTAACTTACTTCTCTTATAATTTACTGAAGCTCAAGACTCTCTTCTTCCCCAGCAGCATCCTGGCATAGAAGGTGATCCCGGGGCATGGGATGGCTGGTGGCAGCCTCAGCTTCGGGCAGGTGAGATGGGTGATCCAGACTCTGGAGTCCTCAGTTGGGCTGAGAATTTGGTTCGTTTTGTGGCCTCCCTGGGCCAGAGTAGCAACCAGCAGCGTTTCTTGCCCCTCTGCTATCAGGCAGTGCCAGCATGTGCTGGTCCAGGGCTATGCATCCTCCACAGGGCTTGTCCTTGGGCTTGGGCCCTGCAAACTCCTTTAGTTCTTGCTCCACCCAGATCATGTGTGGGTGAGATAAGGACAGTTCCTCTCTGAGGCTTGCTAGAGGCAAAACCAGGAATCAACCCTCATGCAGAGCCAGTCAATCGCTCTGTCACAGACTTTACCGGATAAACTCCATGTTTATCTGCATGTTTATCCAAGAGCTGTGGCTCCATGCAGTAGCTGCAGGTCTCCAGCAACATGCCAGAGCAATGGGAAGGTCTTTGACTGCTGGGCCTCTTCTGCCCATGACTGTCACTCACCCCTCCAATATGTTATTGGGAATTGGGCTGTTCCTTGGTTGTGGTTTCAAGATGGAATGAGTCAAAGGTGTGTCCACAAGAGTCTGCAGCTTACTGCTGATATTGGGGGTACGTTGTGATGTCTTTCAGGGGTCCGTCCTGAGGGTTCCAGAGCTCACCCATCTGATGGATAAACCCAGGTGAGATGGTATTGCCCTTGTTTGATTTCCACAGCCCATCCCTCCGAATCCCTTTCCCATCAGATCTGAATACCGATCTTGTGGTCGAAAAAGGAGGAAGAGTAAAATTCATGCTGGTCTTGGGCTCTCTGCAGGTGTGTACTGTGCTGAGAGGGGCCACTAGGAAGACAGGTTGTGCTGGCCTCAGCATTTTGGGAAGTCTGGTTGGGAAGGAACCTCCTGATCAGGAGAAGGGATAAACGTTGGGCACAGGGGGCAGAAATACCATGACGGTTGGAAGGCTGGGATGATTTGTTGGGAGTATCTGAGCCATGGATTTACAGTGACCCATTGGCTTCAGACACTAAACTGTGGCTCTGTTTTTTCAGCAGTTACTCTGTGGAAAAGGGTGAGGACCTCTGAGCCCTATCCCAAGGGCTCCAGCTTGCTTCCCATATGACCTGAGTTGTGGGGAAGCTGCAGTGTGTAGCATGTGAGTGTCTCCTGGGGAACTCCTGGTGTTGGGATGGGGGCACTAAGTTTAAACTAGATACTGGGAGGAAATACTTGGCTGTGAGGGAAAAGAGGCCCTGGTTGCCCAGAGGAGCTGTGGCTGCCCCATCCCTGAAGTGTCCAGGGCCAGGTTATTCAAACCTGGGGCTTAGGCCATCCTAGTCTGGTGGAAAGTGTCCCTGCCCACGGCAGGGGGTGGAATGGGGGAAGATTTTAAGGTGCTTTCTAACACAGACCATTCTGGTATTGCATGATCTGGAGTGGGGTCTGCAGGACAGGGGACAGTTCAAGCTGACTCCACCTGTGCTGGAAGTGGCCAGTTTTTCACCTGGACTGCGCAGGTGGGAATGATCAACCTTGTTTCAGAAGCTTTTAATCGGTCACAGTTGTGATCTGTGGTGCAGGGTGTGGGTAAGATCAGTGGCAGTGCAAACTGGTCCATGATGATTCCCAAGTCTGGAGACTGTTGGATGAGTCCTGCGGATATGGGGCTGAGGCCAGGCATGGGCTATACCCAAAACCACAGGGTGAGGAGGGAACATCCAGGAGTTCTGGAATGTGGATGGAATCACACAGTGCCGAGCCCAACTGTTCATCACTCAGCTGGATTCTTTTTTATCCCTTTTTTCAGGTCTAAGCAGAGGTTGAGACATGCCTGAGGGACTTGGTGCTACAGTGCCAGACTGTTCTTTTCCAACCCACCTCCCAAAAGAGGGAGCTCTGCAGACACAGATCCTGGCTCCTTCCAGAGCTGTGAGCTCCACCAGATGGCATCAGCCACTTCTGGGCTCCACTCACCTGCAGTGGAGGGAGATTAAACTGGTTTGGCTCCAAGTGTAGCTCAAGCTCCCATTCAGGTGCTCCACATGGAAGAACAGTCTGTCCCATGGAGTTTTCTCAGGAGGAGTCTGGATGTCAAACAGTTGGTTAGAGCAGGAAGCCAGTAATGCCAGGGTGGTGGGTTTGATCTTTGTACAGGCCATTCACTTAACAGCTGGATTCAGTGATCCCCGTGGGTCGCTTCCAACTTGGAATATTCTCTGTGATCCAAGTTTGAATAAACACAATTACTTCAAATCCTTGTGTCTCCTGTGTTTGAGTTGCATTGGGATAGGGTAAGGCTGGGCTGGCTCTGAGCTGGAGAGCCTGAGCATGCCCTTGCAGTGGAGCTCACCAGTGCTCAGAGACGAGTTCCTGTGCTTGCTGCAGCACCTGCCATTGGGATGTCCCCCACAGCCCTTGGCAGGGATCCCTGGAATGCAGAAATCCACCTGGGCCTTCAAGGAGGTGGTAGAGCAGCTTCTGCAACCTTGGGGTGTTGCAACGCCCTCATCTGGAGCCTTGGTGATTCTGGCTGCCTGTTTTCTCACCTTGGAGAAAAGGTGGGAAGCCACAGCCTCTGAGTTGGAGTCACTCTTCTGTCCCTGGATGGCTGGGCTGTGGTAAACTCCCTGCACCCGAGGTAACCTGGCTGCCAAGAGTACTTTGTCCTGGAATACTGAGCTGGTGCCTTTGACCCCTCTGGTCTCCTGCCTGCAGGTCTTGACAGCCCCTTCTCTGTGGAGCGTCTCCCAGCTCTCCCAAAACCTTGGTTGCTTGGGGACATGAGTGAGTTTGTGCACTCAGTGGCTGGCTGTCCCTGTTGTCACCAAGGCCAGGCAGTAGAGACAGCTGGCATGTGGACAACATCAAACAGCCTGGTGACAACAAACAAAGACTAAATGTCAGTATGTTGCAAGGAAGTGATTAGAGCTAAACCTGTGTTGCTGCTAAAGTTTGAAATGTTGGGCTGTTACTAGTTTTTGTGTTTTGGAGTTTGGTGGTTGGGAAGCAGGCAAATGGAAAAAAATAGTTTTAAAAACAGGGGAATTAAAAAGGCGAGTAACAATTCACTAATTTTCCCAAGTGGTTAAAATAACTGTGCAGCAGCCCCAAACCTTTTCTGTATGTACACCTGGGAAGAACACTTAGTCCTCTTACTTTCCTCAGTGTTACCAGGAGGGATGAGGAGGGAGCTCCCTGAGACAGTTTGTTTGTCCACCGGGGTGATTGCAGGGCCACAGCCGTCCCTGTTCCTAGGTGGGGTGGGGACAAGGGTGAAGACCTGTCCTGTTGTCTCTAGCACAGCAGGAACGTGGTGGGTTGGGATCCAGCCAGCTCAGCCATGGAGAGAGTGACAGATTCCCCCCAGGATCCCAACCCCAAGGGTCACTTCCAGTTCTGCATCATCGTGCTAGGGGCCACGGCCGTGGGCAAGTCCTCACTGCTGCGCTGCTTCGCTGATGGGCCGGGTGGAGGTCCTGGTGGGGCAGCCACCCCCAGCCCCACTGTCGGTGTCGAGTTCTACAGCCGGACTATTCTGATGCCACCCACCGGCAAGGCCAAGCTGCAGCTCTGGGACACGGCTGGCCAGGAGCAGTTCAGGTGAGGGGGGTATGTGGACCCCAGCAGCCCAGAGTCATCCTCCCACCCTGGGGTGTTTGTAAATCCCTGGCCAGATGTGCAGGGACAGGCAGCGATGGCTCACTGGGACGATGATGCTTTAGGGGCCAGTGACACCTTGTGCTTAGTTTGCAGTGACACTGGAGCTGTTTAGGGGAGCAGCCAAGGGAGCAGGACTGGGTGCTGGTTGCACTGTACTGGTGGGCTGGGGCTGGGTTGTTTCTTCCCTGATTCTTCCTGGAGCCAGGAGCACCTGGGAGTGGGAGAGAGGCTCAAATGGGGCACAAAGGGCTGAAGAGCAAAATGCTGTGGCTGGAGCTGGGCTCCCAGGCCCTCCTCTTCCCTGGGAACCTTTGGGGACCCCAGGGTTGGTCCTGGTGGTGCACTGTTTCTGTCCAGTGCTGCCCCATCCCCACTGCACCCGGGGCTGTTGGGGGGATAATGGTACCATAGAGTCCCTGAAAACCCACAGGGTCTCTCCTCTGGAGCCCCTCAGTCTGGGGAGAGGGATGCTGAACAAATAATGGTGCAAATGGCCAAGACAGTTCTCCTTTTCCCTCTCCTGAGGTCCAATCTGTCACCCAAAAATCTCCCAAGCTCCATCTTAGGGTTGTCAGTGTGAAAGCTTCCCTGTATCCTTTGAAACCCCGCTGGGTATGCCCAGATCCATCACTAGGTCCTTCTACCGGAGTGCAGTAGGGGTGCTGCTGGTGTTCGACCTCACCAACCCGGCGTCTTTTGAGCACGTTCCTGACTGGTATCGCGAGGCTGCGGGGGACCGGCCACCTGCCTTTGTCCTGGTGGGACAAAAGTGTGACCTGGTGGCTGAGCGAGCTGTGTCAGCAGAGGAAGCCGGACATCTCGCCACCAACCTGGGCATGGCCTTCGTGGAGACCTCAGCCCACAGCAACTTCAATGTGGAGTTGGCCTTCCAGACACTGGCTGGGGGCATCCAGCAGGCACTGGGCCAGGGGATCCTTGCCCCACACCAGGAATGTGATGGCATCAGGCTCATCCCCAACCTGAGTCGCTGCCAGCCCCCAGCAGGGAGGGAGCCCCAGGAGCGCTGCCAGTGCTTATGGGGATAGGGGGACATGGGACCCCAACTCTTGGGGATGCTTCTCTCCACTTGGCACCTGCAGCCCTTGGGTGATTATGGGGTTGGGTCTCCCACCTGGGCTTGGGTTAATTTCAAACCTTAATTTGGGGGCTCTGAAAAAATAATACTCTGCTGTAGGAGTGTTTTTAATAAACCTAAGGCTTTTCCACACTAAGTAAAGGCTGTGCCAAGCACTGTATCCCAGGCAGGAGCACAGCACTCAGCCTATGGCATGGGGGATCCTCTGCTTTGGGAAACATTGCTGGTGGGGCAACAGCTCCCCTTGTCAGGGACACTTTCCAGGGTGTCCTGTCCATGGGAAAATGGGAGCAGGCATCCCTGAGTGCTTCCAGCTGGATGGAGCCAAAATAAAGGGGACAAAGGGGCTCCAAAGGGGCCACGCAGCACCTTTGGTGCTGGGAACGCCTCCTGGGTGGAGGAGCTCCCTGCCTGCCTGAACAAGCTCCTGGTGCGGGGGTGGCAGTTCTCAGCAGCCGGCAGAGGCACCAATGGAGCCACGGTGGCAGTACCAGTTCCGGGTGATCATGCTGGGGGACTCGACAGTGGGAAAATCCTCACTGCTGCAGCGCTACACCGAGGGTGTCTTCCTGGACACTGTCAACCAGACAGTGGGGGTGGACTTCTACGTCCAATTTGTGGAGCTGGAGCCAGGCCTTCAAGTGAAGCTGCAGTTCTGGGACACAGCCGGGCAGGAGAGATTCAGGTGAGTCCATGGTGTGGTGGAGATGGGTGTCCTCCTCCAGATCTGGGGTGGGGTGGGGTGGAGTGTTGTGATTCCAAACCCAGGGAGGTTCTTGATGTGGCTGTGTTCCCACTTGTCCCTTTGGATGAGGAACCACCATGCCAAAAGCCAAAGCCAAGGGAAAGCCTTGGGACTGCTTTGTAAGCCCTTGCTCAAGGTCTAAAGGGGGTACCATACTCCCCCAAGAACGCCCCTGCCACACCAGCTGCAGAGGGGCTGGGGAACAGCTGGGAGCCCACTGGGTGCGGGGTAAAACATCTTCCTCAGCTCAACTGCTAGGAGCCTTCACACCTCACTGTGGAGCTGTCTCCACCAGCCAGGCAGCTCCTGGGAGGGACAGGACAGCTCGGGCAATGTGGCTGCAGGGGATGGGAGAGTGGCAGATCTGGGTTTGCAGGAATAGGAGAGTTCAAAGACTGTTACAGCAGCGATGGGAAAGTACTGGGGACATGGTAGCAGGAACAGAAGAGTTCCAGGACGGTGACAGCAGGGAAGGTGGAGCCCTGGGGACATGGCTGCAGACACAGGGGCACTTGGGGACTGTGGCTGCAGGAGACAGATGAGCTTTGGTGGCTGAGCAGGGACAGAGCTCCCCCCGGAGCTCTTAGTGACACAGCATAAGGCTGATTCTCGTTCCTCTCATGCTGCTTTGAACACAAGGTGCTGCTTGCAGGAGCATGTTCTAGTGGGCCACTCTGCAGGCAGGGAACATGCTGCCTGAGGTGCCACAGGGAACCCTGTGGACCACTCACCCCCCTGCTCTTGGCACCCCAGGTCTGTGACTCGCTCCTACTACCGCAACTCAGCTGGGGGGATGCTGCTCTTTGACCTCACCAACCGTGCATCCTTTGAGAGCATCCGGCGATGGCACCGGGAGGTGACTGACACCATCCAGCCCTTCCGCATGGTCTTTCTGCTGGTGGGGCACAAGAGTGACCTGGCTGGGCAGCGCCGGGTGGGTCAGAGGGAGGCGGAGAAGTTGGCAGCCTCACTGGGTGTCCAGTACGTGGAGACCTCAGCTAAAGACGCTTCCAATGTGGTCCAGGCCTTCCAGATGCTGACGGTGGCCATTTACCAAGCGCTGCAGACGGGGCGGTTGGTGGCCACTGAGGCGTGGGATGGGGTGAAGAGCAGCGTCCCACTGCAGGTGCTGCCCAAGGCTCAGGCACTGGAGAAGGAGGAGAAGCGGAAGAGATGCTCGTGCTAGAGCTGGGGACACTGGCAAGGCAGGGATGTGCTGGGCTCGGAGGGAAAGTGGATATGGAGCAGCCAGGCACAGGCAGGAGTGGCATGGGCTGCATTAAATACCTCTGGTCACCCTCTGCCTGCCTGTGTTTTCCGGGAAAGAGGAAGCACGTTGGAAGGGTGAAGGCCTTCACAGGACTGCGGAGGTCAGTGTCACCCCTTCCCCTATTCTCTCTTGTACTGACTGAGATCCCAATCATAAAGCCCTAAATTCTTTAAGTCTTCTCAAATAGAATTAAAAGTGACAAATTTATCATGGAACTCAGATGATGTATCTGCCACTCTGGCTGAGTACATGCCTAGTTGAGTCCAAAGCAAAAATATACACATACCATTCTGAGGAAATGTCCACTTTCCCTTTTAGATTAATCTCCATACAATATAATTTGCAAAAAACCCCTCTACAAGGCTGGAGAAAGGAGCTCCCCAGGCCCCTCATCCCACGGTGATGAGGAATGAGCCTGGCACGGTCCTGGAATCACTTCACCCATCCTGGTTCCCCCTGCAGGTACCGGGAGCCTCCTGAGAGCTGGACAGGGAGGACGAGCCCAGCTCTGCCTAGGGCTGCAGGAGCCTCCCTGTCATGGAGGGGTTTGCAGTGCTGTCAACTCCCTCATCCCCACAACAGCCCCCACAGCTTCCCTGAGGTCTGAGCAGAGCAGCAGGAACAGGCAGGAGCATGTGGCCTTTTCAATGTTCAGACACAGACAGAATCAGGGGGACCTTGACTTCCTGCCCTGTCACAACATCCCCCTCCCAACAGTCCAAATATCCCAGCAATGAGGAAGGGACTCACTCTGGGTTGGAGGTCAGGAGGGAAGTGACCTGGCCACCCTGACTGGCAGGTGAGGGACTGGCAAAATCCTTGTGGTCTAGAAGGGTCTGGAGGGGAAACCTCTGGAAGAGCAGTTGAGGGCACTTGGTTTGTTCACCCTGGAGGAAACAGGGGAGACACCTGTGTCTGCAACTCCTCCCAAGGAACACCTCCAATCTCTGCTACCTGTGACCAGCAACAAAACCTGAGGGACCAGCTGAAGCTGTGTCAGGGGAAGAACAGATTGCATATTAGAAAATGGTTCTTCCCCCAGAGAGTGCTCAGGCATTGACCAGGCTCCCCAGGGAATAGGCACGGCCCCAAGGCTGCCACAGCTCCAGAGCATTGGACAATGCTCTCAGGCATAGGGTGGGATTGGTGGGGTGTCCTGGGCAGGCTAGGAGCTGGACTCAATAATCCTTAGGGATCTTTTCCAGCTAAGAATATTCCACAATTCTGTTCCCTCTAAACTCGCAGGAGATCTCCCACAGAACAGCACCACACACACAGCTGAGGTGACAGAGACCCTGCCCCTGCCATTCCTTGTGCAACACTGCCTGAAGAGCACAAGCCTGTGCCGGCAGCTTAGAATAATTTCTTTATTCATGAAAAACAAATGTAAGTATTTATATAAACACTGACATTACAAAGTACTGGAGCAGGTAGGGGCAGGAAGGAGGAAACAAAAACCTCTACAGATGCTTCTAATACTGTCCCACACACAATCAAAGGCTCTGTCCCTTGGATAATCACTTGTACAATAAACCACTTTCAAGTCACAAATAAAAGTCTCTGTTTGAGATATGACACACTCTGAGGAGGAATGAGGAACAGTAGAATGTTTTTGGCAGGTCTCCTCATTGAGTCAAGATATTGCTGCACCATTAATAAAAAATAGATGCTTCTCTGTAAAGCATTAAAAAAATATCCCACAGGTGACATCGTGGAGGCTTCAGTGGAGAGGCAGGTATCCCAAACTGCACTAGTGATGTCTCTGGCTACGCCCAGGAGCTATTTCTTGGTAGTTTTGCGGATCAGTGCCATTCTCTGCAACAAGAGAGAGAAAACCATGGGAAGCTGAGTGGCTCAGAGCAGGTCACTGCTCAACCACCCACAGCAGGAACAAGGCATCCCAGGTGCTTCCAGGATGCTGCCTGACTTGCTTCCACACAGGTCTTTCAGGTCCGTTTGAATCTTAATGGGGTCTCAGGCTGAAGTCAGAGGAGAAGGAAGTGTCTGTGCTGCTCCACTTGGCACCCTGGGGCAGTGGAATCAAGGCCCCCCTCTCTGCCCAGTGGAAGCTGCAGCATCACCCGTGAACCCACTGCAGGGCAGCTCCTTCTAGGCTCTGACCATGGCTTAAAAAGCAGTGTACCAATGCAGTTTCAAAGCAAAATTAAGGGTCCCTTTGCACAAAGATGGAGTTGCCAGGGACAGCTCAGAAGTGCTTGTGTGCAAATCCCAGTTGGTTTTAACCGTCCCAAGCCTTTCAGCAGCACCAAGAGCTGCTGCTTCTCTTTGGACAAAGCAAACATAGCTGAGGAGACACAGCAACCTCAACCCTCTGCACAAACAGGTCAGGAGGCTCTGGAAGTCATTTCCAGTCTGAACCACTTGGAAGAGGCCACAAATTCACAGTGTCAGGAGGCCATGACCACCATCCCCATATCAGCCGTCCATGTGATTCCTGGTGTTGTGAGGGCTTCTTACCTGTTTGTGAGCTTCTGTAGTGCAGGCTTTTTTGTAGGGCCTGATTTCTTCAGAACCAAAGCCCGGGATCCACATGTTCCACTGACGTTCTGGAATTCACAGAATGCTTTCAGTTGGAAGAGACATTAAAGCTCATCCAGTTCCATCCCCTTGCCACGGGCAGGGATGCATTATCTACTCACAGGCAGCACAGCACTGCAGCTGTGCCCTGACTCCCAGAGAATCTGAGAGCTGGGGGTAGAGGGGAAAAAACAGATAAAAGCCACTCACCAAGGTGCAACTGGACATCTTTCACTTCCAAGGTGCTGGACTTGCGGTGCCGCGCGAGCTGGCAGGCGGCTGTCACCACACTTTCAATGAAGTCATCAGCGATCTGTAGCAGCATCTGTGGTGGAACAAGGGCAACAACCAGTCTGGTCAGCACTTAGCAGTTGAAATTATGTGGGAAGATGAAAACAAGCCCTCAGAAGCTGGTACTTAAGAGTTACAGAATGTCCTGAATTGGGAGACACCCACAAGGATCATCCAGGCCAACTCCTGCCCTGCACCCCCCAGCAATCCCCCATCCTGTGCCTGACAGCATTATCCAAATGCTCTTCGAGTCTGGCCGCCTGGAGAGCTGGCATTGCCTAGGGAGCCTGTTCAATGTCCAGCCCTCGGGGGGAAGAACCTTTCTCTGCTCTTGAGCCTCAGCCTGCTCCAGCCGTTCCCTGGGTCCTGTCCCTGGTCACAGAGAGTAAAGATCTCGGGAGGAGCTGCAGCCCCAACTGAGCTCTGTCCTCAGTCTCCTCTGCTGCAGCTGAACACACCAAGTGCCCTCAACCGCTCCATTTGCGGCCCCTCCTGATCCTTCCCCATCTTCAGTCTCCTTTGGGTGCCCTCTAATAGTTTTAGATCTTTCTTAAATTGTGGTGCCCAAAATTCCACTCAAAGGAGTGGATTTTATAGGTGTTTGCTGCAATTGCTGTTTTAAAAGTCTTTTGGGACTGAGATGCACAAAAACAGGGATGGCTGAAGGCTGCATGGGAAAGCAAGTGTTAAATGAACCAATGCTCCCTTTTTGGACAAAGGGCCACTGATCTGTGACAAATCCCAAATGAACTCTTCCTGCAGTCCCTTCCATGGCTTGGAACCTACTTCTTCCACATCTTCATCCAGCTGCTCGTTTGGATCCACCTCACGCACCAGGTCCTGCAATTTCTTCTTGGTTAAAACCTGAGCGTGTGGGAGGAGAGGAAGGATTTACTGCCCTGCTCCAGCAAAGAAGCTGCCCATGGAGCACAGCCACAACCACAACCACCTCCTCCCCCATGCCCCCAGGGCCGAGTCACACTGTTGACACAGTCCATCAGCTCAGGAATGACAGAGATAAGAAATATCAGGTGTTAAGGAGTCATTTTCAAGCACCAGTGGTTGCTCTGGACAGCAACTGGAGTGCAGCACCCAAGATAAATGTTTCCAGCACTAAAATGCTGCTGGCAAAGCAGTGGAAAGGCAAAACTACAAGTGTTAAGATGCAGACAGCAAGTACAATCAGTATATCAGTGACTAAAGTTGGGCTCAGGGCACAAGGGAAGCTTTTCCATGGCTCTAGCACTTATTAGCTTTAGTGTTTCACATGGAAAACAGAGTTGTGGGAGTGCTGGGTTATTCTGGGTTATTCTAGGGCAGTCAGATGTGGCAGGAGCAGAAATCTCACTGGGCTGAAGAACTGGATGCCGAGTCTTAAAAGATATGGATGGAAGTTGTCAGCCTAGTCGGGTCAACCAGACACAGATGGGAAATGCCTGCTCTTCCTCACTCCTTCACTGCTGTGACAGTTTTGTGTTGGGTTCTAGTGCACTTCCTACAAATCTGAGTGCCAGCAAAAACCAGAGAACAATGCCAGAGCATTCCCTGGGCATCAGTTTGTTTTATGCACATCAAAGGCTCCATGCCAGATTGGGTTGGGAGGGACCTTATAGTTCATCTCATTCTACGTCCTGCCATGGACAAGGACAGTTTCCACTATCCCAGGCTGCTCCAAGCCCTGTCCAACCTGGCCACTCTCAGGGATGGGGCAGCCACAGCTTCTCTGGGCAATCTGCACCTCACCACCCATTTCTCCCCATATTTCTCCCATCTAAACACCATGTAAAAATAACTTCCCCTGTCACACCCCAATATACACTTTCCTAAGACTGGAAAAACCTCTACACCGACAGCATCCAAACCCCATCCAGGCAGGAAGCACCTGGGAGAGAGGACCTCTGTGAGGAAGTCTTGCTCACTCAGTAACTGATACTTTAATAAACATTATGGTGATTTAAAGAAGGTGAATGAAGCCACAGGCAAGCCTGTGATACTTGTGATACCCAAGCATCATCCCTGTTGTTCCAAAGTCGGGGATGGAATTACCTGGTTGCTTTCAGGACTGAGCCGCCCTCCTCCACTGGGTGTTCCTGGCATCTTTGCCACAGTGGTGCTGTTGGCCATGGAGCTCTGGGGGGGGGTGCTGGCTGGTTCCGGCTTGATCGAAGAGAAGTTGGAGAGGTTGATCAAGGTAGAAGGACCAAACTGGTTCATAATCTGTTGGGCTTTAGCTTTTAGATCATAAAGTTGGTCTAGGTCCTGCTTCTTCTTGGGGTTGTTGGGATCCAAACCAATCAACTGGAAAGGAAGAGGAAAGCCATCATAACAAATAGAAGGAATTCAGCAGGGTGAGCAGGTCTTTGTCCAGAGAAAACTGCAGTGTTCTGACAGGGTCTGCAGTTCATAGATCAGGAATCTCTGCTCACAGCATGAAGGGAGAAATGATGCTCAGTAGCAAAGAAAACCTTCCCTGGTGTACGAAAGAAGTTTTCCAGCAGCACAGTGGCTGCACGCTGGTGACTGCAGCACTGACCCACCCACCCATTCATCCCTTGAGATGAACCCCCACATCCACCCCCACACAGCCTTCCTGAACCCATTTCCCACAAAGAACAGATCACTCAGAGATTTAACTGCAGGACATGGCTCACTCCTGCTGCAGCAGCATGGAATCCCTCATCCTCACAATCCACAGCCCTGGAGAGAAGGCAGGACCCAAGCCTCCTTGGGGTCTCCACAGGGTATTGTTTTTGGCAGCATCATGCTCACAGCCCGGCCTGTGGTGACCTCTCCATCTGGAATTGACAGCATCAGTTCATTTTGGGTTCTGAGAGCACAATCTGGTGCTCAGAGGGGGAGGAACATGTGTGTGCCCACATCTGCCCCTTGTTCATCCCACACTGGGCAACTGACAGCCACAGGAAATGGAGTGGGATTTATGAGGCACCCAATGGTGAACCACAAGTGGATTGTGTGGTTACACAGACCCTCCAGGTGCTGAAGTTACTCAGGCTGTTGTAAACATGTTGTGTCATGGAGTGAACATCGATTGGCACCTCCTCTGTTTTTGCTCTAAGCCCTAGGCTCAGTGAAGTTTTGCTGTCTTCACTGCTCCGTGACAGGAAATTCATCCAAACCCTGCACCTACCACTGCCACAACCACTGTGGGCAGCAACGATGGGTTTGTCCCAGGGAAAAAGAGTTTAAGGAATGGTTTGATGGCTAAACCTCTCATGGTGAAGCCAGAGATGGCTGAGAAGCTGCGGCTGAACTCAAAAAAAGAAGAGTTTGTTTAACCTGCTTTATGAGACATTCACACACAGTGTCTGCTCCCTGATCTACAAATAGGTATTTCCCTTCATCAAAGCAAGGCTGGTTAGCTTGAATAAATTAATATCAAAACCCACACGAAAGCACATGGGAGAATTTAGAAGCTTTAATGCTTCACTCCAATGCACACTCATGCACCTGTAGACATGGAGCCCTTTGAAGGGAATTTATACCCCTGACACCCTTCTGCAATGCCCTCAGCAAGGTTCTAGCTCCATTTTAATTGAATTAACAATGGAAAATCATCATGCTCACATCCTAAACCCCTCAGCTGGCACTTCTGGCTGAGGATTCCAGCACAAGATTGAGAGGGACCCTCAGTCTTGGTTTTAGCTGGGGTTGATCTCAGGCTATTCACCCCACGCCTCATTTCACAGATCCACAAAGCAGGAATTCCTACCAGTATGCAGGGAAGGAAACACTGAAATCTTCAGACTTCAGACAAAGCCCCAAAATCCTTGGGCAGAACCACTTTAGCAGCATAAAGTTGTTTTGTTGGTTTATTCGCAAATCTTAGTACACCTTTCACATGCCACTAAGAACACAAAACTCATGGGAGGAACAGATTCACCGGGTAAATCCCCCATGCCAGTTCCATTTACTTACAGCTGAGTGTCTAGATCTTTAATTGCATCAGCAACTGCTGTGAGCCCAGTGAGTGGAGAAGCCATAGCCCACACCCCTCCCAGAACGTCATCAGTCAGCGTTACCTACTCTGGCATCCTCCTCTTCCACATAACTCTCATTCCTACAAAAACACCAGATACTTTTTGTATCACCCATTCTACATAAGATGGTTAGAGAAAACAGTTTCACAAGTTGTCTTCACTACAGTGCCACAGATTTGTCAGAAAAGATCACACAGTCACTGCTGCAGAGGACAAGCATCCTGCAGGATTCTGAAGCAAAATATGGCCAAACTCCCTTTTTCTGCCAGGAAACAGAGCATCCTGGTACCTCTTGATGTCCAAGTAAGACCAGACCCTCACAGCAGCAGCTACCTCCAGGGCAGGAGGAGGTTTGGGTGCTTCGATCAACCCCATGACTTGTTCAGCTCTGGAACAGCACAGCATTAGAGCCATAACTAAAATCCATGTTAATGACAAAGAGTACATTCCCTCGAGTGCTCAGGGGGCACCCACTTCCATTAACCATAGCGATTTTCACCAAATATCTAAATACAATCATAGAATCTCAGAGTCGTTTGGATGGGAAGAAACCTCAAACTCATTTCATTCCATCCTGTGCCATGGGCACTTCCAGAGATGAAGCAGCCACAGCTTCTCTGGCAACCTGTACCTAGAGTACTCCTTCCCAATCTCCCATCCAGCCCTGCCCTCTGGCAGAGGGAAGCCATTCCCTGGGTCCTGTCCCTCCATGTCCTTGTTCCCAGTCCTTCTGCAGCTCCCCTGGAGCCCCTTTAGGCACTGGAAAAGGCTCTGAGTCTCCCCGGAGCCTTCTCTTCTCCAGGCTAAACATCCCCAGCGAACAGCGCTCACCAGCGCCACGGAAACCGCCGGGATGGGAACGAATCCCCCTCCCAGTGCAGAACATCGCCGCCGAGAGTCGCGGGGCAGAACGAAGGTCACCGACCGCCACCGGAACCGACTCGGAGCCCACTCTTGTGCTCCCTCCCGGATTTGCAACACCAGTGTGGAATCCCCGGGTGCTCCGCGCAGCCCCCTCGAGCCCCCCGTACCTCCCCATGACCCGCGGGCACGCCAAAGTCCCACTGCCACCGCCGCACTCCCTCCGCCGCCCGCCGACACCCGGCAGCGCTTCCGCTTCCGGCTGCCGCCACCGCCAATGGGGAACGAGTCCCCTGCGCGCACGCGCATGCATCACCACCAATCAGGAGCGAGTCCGCCCGCGCGCGCCTGCGCACCATGGCTCTCCCGCCAAAGGCGATCCGCCTCCCCGCGCTGCCTCAGAGAAGAGTCGTGCCCAGCATGCCCCACGCGATTTGCATAATCTTGGTCGGCTAAAAAGCGGGGAAAACGGCACTTTTTTGAGGGGAAAACTACAGAAATAGCAATAAGAAATGAGAAAATGGATGCGGGAGCATAAATGAATAGACACAGCAAACACCGTGTTTTGTGTCTCCGGCTTCCCTCGCCCTGACCTGGCGGGTACACTGGCGCTTTCCGATTGTGCATGGGGTAAACCCAGCGCTTTTAAAAAGGGCTTCTGTCGTGCGTGGCACGGGGGGGTTTCGCACCACCCCTGCGGAATCGACATCAAGAGATTTCGGAAGCACAATTTTTGTGACAGCGGGCCGCCGGTAACCGCCTGTTTCGGCGCCCCAGCATTCGGTGAAGGGCAGACAGAGATTTTGTGCCAAAGGGGATTTAAACGCTCCGGCGTATTTTGCAGTGCCTGAGCAAGTGTTCAGAGGTCGGTGGGGGCGGAGATTTAGACACCACAAGCGGTGCCAGGTGGGACAAGGAGTGTATCACCCCCGCCGGGCGTATGGTCACATCCCGGGCCAACAGGCGGTGCAGGGCACTGTGTTCCACATCTGTTTTTTTTATATATAATATATATATTTACATAGAATTATTTTAAGAAAGCCCCTTGCTAGCGCAGGGAAGTTCCTCCTTTATACGCCTTCCCCCCGCCCAATATCGTGCTGCTGTGCTCCCCTCCTCACAAGGCTTCATGGTACACATGTGCAAGGGGACAATGCCTCGGCCACCCAAGGGACCCGTCAGAACAGGGGCTGCCAGTCTGCTCCACCCCAGCAGGCAGCTCCCTGGGCCGCAGGGCAGGGGTCTGGTACTGCACCGGGGAGCACCAGGCAGGCCCTGTGATGCTGCAAGTGCTGCGGTGCATCCTGGCAGGCTCCAGCTCACTGAATGGCATGGCGTACTCAGGCTCTGGCGGCAGTGGCTCTGCATACTCATGGTGCTTTCCTGGGACGTCATAGTGGCTCAGGACTAGTGGCAGAGTATAGCCTTCTTCCAGGAGTGGCTTGAAGGTGGAGGGACCTGTCTGGTTGCTGGGGCTCACCTGCACCAGGTCTGGCTCAGCGTACTCTGAAACAGGGAGGCTGCTGTGTCAGGAGGTCATGGTGCTATGGCAGAGGTGGCTGGGGTGAGTTGAAAAACTCAACATGTTTGGACTTTTAGGGATAGGAAAACTGCTGAAACCCATCTAGGGCAGGGCACCTACCTGTGTGGACTCCACATTCCTCTGCCACACCACAGAGAGGGCCTCCTGCTGTCCCCAGCCACCCTCCAGTGCTAACAGCTGTAACTGAGGTAGATTACTACTACTACTAAATAATGTGTGGTGTTATTACAATAAATCATAAGAATTAATTATAATAATTAAATGGGCATATCTAATTTATCAGGGCCTCCCTGTTGCACAGGACCACGACGCAGGAGGGACTGGGCCAGAATGGGGAGGGATGTGCAATTGGGAAGATTTGGCTCCAGCTATGGGCTGAGGGACTAGTTCATATCCTGATGTCCCTGTTACCTGGTGAATGGGTCTGGCTGAAGTCCCCTGGTGTGGGGGCCATGGGGAAGGAGGCCAGGCTGGGGGCTGGCAGGCTCTGCAGGGAGCAGATGTGGCTCAACTCCAGTTTGGGGTACCCTGGGGAGGGAGAGGAAACCCTCGGTTGTCACAGGCTATCAGTCACCTGGATGTGCAGGTGCTCCTGGGGGGTGGGACAAGTCCGAGCTTGGCAGCAGCACCAGTTAAACCAGCTGCATCCCACGGCATACAGACCCTCAATTTGGGGAGGAGTTGTGGACCTTTTTACCTTTTGTGATCCCACAGTTCAGTTCCACTGCTGACTTCCTGCCAAGGGGAGAGGCAAGATGGGGAAAGAGGTCCCAGCTACCTTGTGCCCACCACCACCCATCTCCTCACACCTCACATTGCATGAGGGGCTGCACCCCTTGGGACCTGGTGAGCAGCTGGATGATGCTGCAATTTGGGGAGGTGATGCTGAGTCCCCCAGGGCAAAGCAGAGGACCAACCTCTTCCTGTGGCAGAGGAAAGCCAGGAGCAGGAGGCAGGAGCAGAGGAGCAAAAAGCCACCAACGAGCAGCATCACCAGCAGCGTGGAACCTGGGGAGGTAGGGCAGTGTCAGCCCCCCAGGCCCCCATCTCACCCTTTGCACCCATAAGTGCCAGGATCCCACCTGGGGCCACTAGAGGAGGAAAACCCATGTGTTCCCACAGGGGGATGAAGCTCCAGTGGCACCTGGAACACCAAAAGACAATGCTGCACCCCAAACACGGCCCCCCACAGCACCCACCTGCTTTCTCTGGCTCCAGGATGATGCCAGGGATGGGGGTGCGGCTGGCTGGGTGGCTGGTGGGTTCAAGGACCTCCTTGGGGACACTGGGCACTACAGGGCAGAGCAGGGACCATGACTGCGGGACCACCACTGCGTGCACAGGGAGGTGAAGACCCCAGCTGGACATTTTGGACATGGGGGTGTAAGGTCCTGTGAAGGGTCTCACCATAGGGACGGGGTGCACGGACCCGTGCCAGCTGGCAGCCCACCACAGCCACCTTCAGGGCCACGTGCTGGTGCCAGCTCTGCGGTGTGACACGGATGTAGCGGGCGACCATGGAGGGGATAAAGGCATTGGAGACCTCCCCCTGGCTGTCAACATTTCCTTCAAACACCTACCGGAGAGGGTGAAGAGACACCAATGGCCAAATATCCATGAGCAGGGGGTCTCAGCCCTGTGATGTTCTCCCCATGCTCACCTTGTCTTCCTGACCACTGCTGCCTCTGTAGGGTCTCCAATTCTTCCCATCGCGGCTAAAGGAGACATGGTAGGATGTCACGTAGTAGTTGTGCTGCTCGGAGGAGCCCTTTGTGATAATGCCTGTGAATGCAGGAGGGGGGGTCCCTGCTGTCAATCAGGAGTTGTGGGGCTGGGGAAGGGCCGCCCTCTATCCCACTGTCCTCTACTCCCAGCTGGAATAACCCCTATCTCTGGGATACTCAAGACCCAGCTGGGAAAGGACTAGGAGGGCAGGACATGTCACCTGGCAGAGGGGGATCCTTCTGACGTGGGAGGGATTTTGGGTGGCAGATTCCAGTGTGGGACACTCTGGTCTGCCCCCAGGAACTGATAACCTCCAGCCCCAGCTGCCAGCCCTGCATTTCTCCCTCTTCTGGCCCCTGGACAGACAATGTCCCCATTTTCCTTGCTGCTGTCACCAGCCGCTGGCACACAAAGCCCCTGCTTTTGGCAGGCTCAGGCTGGACAAAAGATGCTCACTGGCACCAGATGCAAAAGCATAATATTAACTTGTTCATCCCAGAAATGGCTACAGATGAGGGGGGCAAAGGGACAAAAGGAGGACAGGAACAGCAGGGTGGCTGATGTGCTCTGCATCCCAGTTTGCACCACTAAAACCATAGCACAATGAACTCCAGTGCACCCTGGGAGTTACAGGGGTGCAACTGCCCTGGGCAGTTTTGTGGGGATCAGTGAAGCTGGCACAGTGGGAGGACAGTGGTCAGAGTGGCATGAGGACACAGGCAGCTGTTGTTGGCAAACTCTCACCTGTGACATTCCTTCGGGTGCCCAGGTCCAGCTCCAGCCAGGCAGCCTCGGTGCCAGGTTCAGCTGCCCAGGAGTGCCCAGTGGTGCTGAGTGCTGCCCGTTCAGCCACCCAGGCTCGGTCCTGGCCCACCACATCCACCTCATGCCACCAGGACGAGGCATTGAAGGCGACCACCTCCAGCACATCATCACAGGCTGGGGACAGGACACAGTACACTGGGAACCCCGAAACCCCAGCTGGGCTCATGGGGGTGGCACCAGGTCTGACAGCTAAAACCATGCCTTAATTTCAGGGGAAATGGGAAAAAAATACCTTTGTGGAATATGAGTCGCTTCTCAGAGAGAGATCCCCTGCGTGGAAGAAAGCATCAGGGGAGCATCAGATGGGGTGAACAAACCCTGGGGTCCCTGAAACTGAGGGGTGGCAGTTTCCCAGTGTCAGCATGGGTGGGTCCCACAGCTCCATGTGGAGTGCAGCCCCAGCCACTCCTCACCCACCTTTTGGAGCGGAGCCCGTTGGCAAAGGCTGACTCATAGAGTGTGATCCCCTTCTCCCGGGAGAGGGTGACCTGCCCACCCAGCTCATCCGCAATCACCCCAGCATGCACGGCTGCCTTGCATAGCACTGATGTCTGCAGGGAGTGGGGAGTAAGGGCAGATATCCACAGCAGGCCCACGCACCCCAAGGCCACACTTATCACCTCTGGGTTGCTGGGGTGACAAGTGATGGCCACACATGCTGTGGGGACCATCCCTGGTGCACCATGGTGCCCACACTTACGTCCCGGTAGCCCTGGCTTGGGTTGCCCCAGATGTCCCCGTGGATGTCCTTGCAGCCCGCAGGGCAGTACACACTGAAACACAAGGTAAGGGGTGGGTCAGGGCTCCCTGCCATCCAACCCCCTCTGCATACCTGCTCTGCTCCCCATCCCATTGGAGCTGTACCTCAGGAGAGGGATGGGGATGAAACCAAGGCTGATGGGCACCCCTGCATCAGGGGACAACAAAACAGCACCATTTCCCATCCCCAGCCACTCACCTGACATGTTCCTGGGTGTAGTGGGTGCCTCGAACCAGGCAGGAGACCAGGTCTGCAAGGCAGGGACACCCCAAGGTGAGGAACCCCCACCTGCCCCACAGCATACACCCACTTCTGCCCCAGGGGAGCCCATTCCCCTTCCCAACCGAATCCTGCTCCTCATTTGGGATCTGCCCTTCACGCGCCCATGTCTGGAGGCGCAGGGAGGGCTGGCCCCTTGGTCCCTGCAGTCATTGGCCCCAGGGCACAATCTACGGTGCCTGTGGCTCTGCCTTATATTGGTGTGCCACCTGATTTGGGAGTTCAGGGTTCTTGAAGGGGTCCCAGCTGGCTGTATGGTCTGCAGGTCTCCCATGTTTGCCCCCTGCCAGGGAGAACATGGATGTTCAGGGAGCTCAGGGCAATGGGAGCTCATCCTAGGGTCAGCAAGGAGCTCCCTTCATGCCCCTGCATGGACCAGAACACATCCCCGGGGTGTCTCTGCATCCGAGGAGATGCTGCCCCCATACCTGGGTGCTGCGACGTGGCATAAGACAGGAGGAGGCCTCGTCCCGAGCGGTGGCTGGTGCTGTTGAACAGGATGGTCACGGTGCTGGAGTTTGTCACCAGGAGTGGAGCAGAAGGGACGGAGTTCCTGCAGTAGGGCCCTGCCAGCAGGGATGGCACCATGGAGAGGATTTGGTGTCCTTGGGGACATGCTTGGGGCACCTGGACCCAGGACTTCACTGCCCCTGGCTTGGCCCTTGCCAGGGCTAAGGCGGGCTCAGGCATTTGGGCTGTGCTCAGAGTGGTCCCAGAGTTGTTCCACATCCAGGGTGGCCCATCCCCAAGGTAGTCCCAGCACACCAGGGTGCTGAAGGGTGGTCCCATGCAGTGTGGTCCCATCCTGAGGATGGCCGTCCCATGTTCCAGGATGGTCCCACGCCTGGGCACCTTCACGACAGGATGGTCCCATGCCCAGGCTGGTCCCAGCCCCAGGGTGGCCCCAATGCCCTCAGCGGGCACCTGCCACCATGTCCCCCACTACAGAGACTGGTACATGTGGCATCACCCCACAGGACCCCAAAATGGGAGCTGTGTCCTTGTCTCCTGGCCATGTCCCCTTTCACAGGTGTGGCTGAAGCTGCCTCCTAAACTGCCCCCTCCTCCCATTTAATCCACATTAATTTGCAATTCCATCTCCCTGATTAAAACTTGGGCTTAGCAGGCAGGCAGATTCCTTAGGGACATCTCTGGTTCCAGCTGGGGACAGAAGGTGGCCCAAATCCCTGGACTGCCATCACCCCCTGTCCCCTACATCGCCCTGCTCTGTATCATGCCCATCACCGAGGCCTCTGGGCACCCAGAGATGTTCTGAGCAAATGCCATCGTTGTCCTGGGGACAGGGAACTGTGTCCCTGTGTTCCCCTGGGGATGCCGGTGACACCGCCCCGTTTGCCTCAATTTCCCTACCCTGACCCACATCCTCATCCTGGCTGGGTCATACTGAACCAGGAGGTGGGACACGTGTGCATGCAGAGATGCCACATATGTGACGGAACTGAGGTCTGCACAATATGCAGATGAGATGCAGATGACCCACTTGCAGATTTCCCTTCCACCGGTTGCCAGATGCCAGTGCTGCCCTGGGTCAGTGGTGCCACCTCTGTATGGATCTCAGTGATACCCTGGGAGCTGGGAACCCCTTGGCTGCCACCCCCATGGGGACCCTGCCACATCCCAACAAAATCAGGCCAGGGGCCAGACACTGGGTCTGAGTCAGTGGGAAGGAGCCCACAGTCTCCGCCTGCTCCAGCCACTTTCTGAAAAACATCTGGGACTTCTCATGGGCCAGTCTCAGCTGCGGGAGAGGGAGTGGAACCAAAGCTCTGTGTCACACTGGCATGGCCCTACTGGCACCCAAAGGGACTGTGGGTGCCCGTCCACCTCCACCAGCCCCCCAAGAGCATCATCTGGGGGTCCTCCCTTTCCGACATTGCTGTGTCTCAGCCTGGGGCCAGGATGTCTCTTAGCTTTGGGGACCATTATGTCCTGCGACCACAGGAGAGGGAATGGGGACCAGGGACCTTGTGTGCTGTCACCCCTCTGGGGACCAGCCCAGAAAGGGTGAAAGCCCTGAAGAATAGAGAAAACTCCCAGGCCCATGGATCCAAGCCGGCTCCTTTCCATCCCATCGCGTCTCCTGTCCAACCCCTGCCCCTCACCAGGTCTGCTCCTCCATCCTACCCCATCACTTGATGCTTTCCCCCATTCCCAAGATGTTTTCCTCAGCACTCATCATGTTCTCAGTGCTGTCAAATCCCTCCAAAACCATTAAATCTGTCTGGGAAAATCCTGGAAGCATTAGGGCAGCAGCTGGCCTGACTAATTAATTATTCTGGTCCCATCTGGTCCCATCTGGTCATTTCCCCCCACCACAAGCTTGGCAATAATCATCGCCTTGGGTACCCACCTCCTCAGATATCTCCATTCACAAATATTATTCTCCTTTGATATCCTCCTCCTTGGCTATCATCCCCTCTATTTGGGTACCCCACTCCTCAGGTATCCCCATCCTTGGATATTTCTCTTCTTTGTATAACCCACTCACCAGATATTGGGTACCCCTCATGCTCCAGTATTCCCCTCCTTGGATACCCCCTCAAATACACCCTTCCTTGGATAGTGCCCCACTTAGTTATCCCTTTCCTTAGATATTCTCCCTCCCCATGATGAAATCAGCTAAACCCCCAAATTTTCTTTATATTCTCCCTATCCACAAAATTGTATCACCCCTGCCTCAGTTCTCCCAGGACCCCCCTTACCGTAGGCAGTGCCAGTCTGGGGGTCAGCAAGCAGCAAGGAGCTGTGGGCACAGTGCTCCGAGGGCTCCAGATCCACATCCCCGAATGCCAGGAGTAGGGAGGTGCCTGGGGGGGCTTGGAGCCGCCAGCAGCACATGGTGTGGTTGGGATACGTGCCCGGGTAGTTCTTGGAGCTCAGGGTGCCACTGTGGGGTGTCATCAGCGTGTGGCCACAGCCGTTTCCTGCAGAGACACCGCGGAGAGGGCTCAGACAGGCTGTTCCCTGCCTCAGTTTTCCCCGTTGGTGAGACCCCCGAAACAACCCCTGGGCACCTGCAGCCTCTTCAAATGCTTTTCTCATCCAAAGCATAATTTTCTGATTGCTTTTCTGGATGCCCCTGGCACTGGGAACTGTCCACAGGGGGATCCAGGGATGAAGCTGCCATAGTTTCCCCCAGAGCCACCCAGCATACCTCTCAACCTCCAGCTCCTCTACATCCCCCAGTCCAGGAGAACTGCAATTTGGGGGGATATAAAAGGGTTCAGGGAGAGAATATCCCCACTCCATGGGGCTGTACAGCACTGGGCAGCCCCTGGGATCCCCTGACTACAGCCTTGACCTTGAGGATAACCTTGGGCAGCTGCATCTCCCTTGCCTCCTTCCCAGGGTGATGCCAAACCCACCACAAAAGGGGCTCTTCTCTGAGCTCATTGCCTCTGGGCATGAGGGAATATTCTGGAAATAAGCTGAAAGCACCCGGCATTGAGACCTGGCCGGAATTTCTGGGCAGGATTGGGGTGCAGGGAAAGGGGGGCACCACTCAGACCCACTGTGTCGGCCGGGTGTTTGTAGGGGTCCAGTGCTCAACACCTCCTCCCCACATCCCCCAAAAGCTGTTGCTCCTGCCAAGCATCATGCTGGCACAGCCAGAAAGAAAAGGGATGGTGGGCATAGATTTGCCCAGCCTTGGCTCCCCTCGCTGTCGCTGGGAGACGACACAAAGAGCCAGCAAGGGAACATCCTGCAGGGATAGAAAAGAGGGGGATGGATGTGAAAAATGCCAGCCCCTCAATGGAGCCCCCTCCTCCCCCGACTGTGGGAAGGGCTGGTGTCCAAACTGGGGGGAGGTTTATCTTGTGGGACTGGGAGAAATCACTGACTTTACCCCTTGCTGGGCAGCGTCCGCTGACATAGCAGAGCTGGGAAGGATCAGGGTCTCCAAGAGTGGGGGCTGAGGGGAAGTGGGGACCCCAGGGCTGCCAGGACAATAGCTCCCAGAAGGGTGCTCTGCTAGGGGAGAGAAATTTGGGATATTTGGGGGGCGTTTCTATCACAGAAAGTCAAAACCATTGGGATCTGCATGGAAAACCCTCTATGGCCAGAACAGTTGGATGTGTGAGCCCAACTGGGGGGTCTTGGACGGATCCCCCCAGCTCCATATCTATACTGGTGGTGCAGAGGAGCTGTGGCAACCCACTCCAGGAAAAACCCATCCAAGGAAAGGAAACCTTTGTTAAAAACATCCTGAGTGTGACCAGTGCGTGCCAGGAGGGAATGCCAGAGATAAACTGAGAGCTGTAGGTTCTCCTGGGAATTTGGCTCCAAAGATGCTACCGAGGGTACAGGAGTAGCCAAGACAGAGCCACAGGGACTTGCCCCCAGCCACGGAAACTTTACTCCCCTCCCAAAAAATGTGAAAACTGGATTTCCGGTGGGTGAGGGTGAACTCACGGCCAGGCCCTGCGGGGGTCATTCTTGCCAGGGATTTGTTTGTTTTCTCACAGGATGCAAGAAAGACACAACAGGGCAATGCTCCGATAAAAGCCCAGCACACTCTTGCCTCTGTCATGCTGCCGGCACTGGGAAAGCCCCCCGCGTCCACCAGTGGGTTTGGGATTCGGTAGAAACCCGTTGCAGGATGAGCCCCAAATCACACTTGGGGAACGTAGCAGGATTCTGCCTCCAGTGATCCCAGCCAGTCCCCGTGCCTCAGTTTCCCCTAGGGGAGAATAATGCTTTGGATGACCCGTCGCTGTTGCCTCTCTCTTGGATGAGCTGGGGACGAGTGACACCGGGAAGCACGAACTTTGGGATCACGTTTGGATGAACATTCACTCCCTCGGGGTAGTCCTGGAACCCGCGGCTACAAATCCCCCCCAGGAGTGACGCTGCCGGGCTCCGCGGCATTCCCGGGATGGAGCCCACTGCCCGGCTCTCCCGGCTCTGCATGTAAACTCCAGCGATCCTCTTAACCTGTGGATTAGGGGTTCCCTGGGAAAGCCCTGCAGGCGGGATGGAGCCGAACGCGGGACTCTCGGGACACCCGGCGTAGTCGCCACCGGAGGCAGCTACAGAGAGAGTTGGGGGGGCTGTGGGGAAAATGGGCGGGTGCAGGACCGGCGTGATGCGAGGATGGTGCGGGCAGGGACAGAGCTCGTCCCGTCCGCTACCAGAGCAGAGGAATACTGAGGACCCCGTCCCGGACCAGTACCAGGATAGAGGGACGGCGGAGACCCCCGTCCAGTCCGGTACCGGGGCAGAAGGATAGCAGAGATCCCGTTCCGGAAAGCAAGCGGGGCAGGCGCACCACGACGACCCTGTCCCTGTGTGGTCCGGTCTGGACGCAGCGGGGAACCGTTCGCGGGAGCTCATCCTGGTTCGATCCCCGTCCAGACACAGCGAAGAGCCTGTCCCGGACCGTCCCGGGGCAGAGGCGAGCCCGTCCGGTTCCTCCTTTCCCAGTCCCCACCCCGCACCAAGTTCCGCTCCTATCCAGCGAGCGAAGCGGAAGCTCTTGGGGTACCGGTGGGAGTGGGGCTCCCGGTGCCGCATCCCGGTGTGGGATGTCCCGCCGTCGGCGCTCCGCAACCAGCACTCACCGTCCTGTGCGTCGGCCGAGCGCAGCCCCAGCGGGCCGAGCAGGAGGCAGCGGCGGACCAGCGCCAGTGCCAGCACCCCCGGGGCCGCCCCGCCGCCCGCCCGCATCATCATCATCATCATCATCATCATCA
>VYXD01010578.1:1018-42324 GCA_013397195.1 Hylia prasina | reverse complement strand
GGCGGGGCGGGAGATGCCCAGTAGCTAGTTCCACGACTCGCTGCTGTGACCAGGGGGGAGCGAATGTCGCCGTGACATCCCAGCCGGCAACTCGTGTCCTGGGCTGGCGGGCGACGCTGCGAAGGCGATACTGCCNCCCCGGGCGGGCCACGCCCCTTCGTCGCCGTGCGCGCCGCAGGGTGGCCCCGCGGGTCCCCTCTCACGTGACATCTCGACCCCAGTGCGGGGGAGGCGGCGACCCCCGAACCGCAGCCCCGAGTCCCTGCGGGGACCGGGGGGCTTCCCCTGTGTAGCCCTCTCGTCCTCACTTAAGGCCTCGGCGCGATCGCCGCAGCGATTTGTCCGTATCCTATTGATCCCCCGGCGCTAGATATCCTGGGGAAGCCCCGCCGCCTCTCGAGGGGTCTCGGGTGGGTCTGTCTGTTCCCCGGAGCGGGATGAGGTGCGGGGAGTCCCACGCCTGGAGCCGGGTGGGCGCGTGGCCCCTGTCAGCGGCTCCCCAGGTTTGTCCTGGTGTATCCCAGCCAGGGGATACCGAGCCCCCTGTCACCCACCAGATCCTGACCTGAAATCTCTGAGGTTTAGCTGGGATATTGAGAAGAAATTCTTCCCCGTGAGGGTGGTGAGGCTCTGGCATCGGTTAGCCCAGAGAAACTGTGGCTGCCCCTGGATCCCTGGAAGTGTCCAAGGCCAGGCTGGATGGGGCTTGGAGCAACCTGGTCGAGTGGAAGGTGTCCTTGCTCATGGCAGGGAGTGGATGAGGTTAGCTTTCAGGTTCCTTCCCAGCTGAACCATTCCATGATTCTGAGACTGGCTTTCCCAGCAGCTTGTAGACCCCAGGCTTGCAGGGTTGACCTTCAGCCCCACACTGTAACAAAACCACCTCTGTGCCTTGTGCACAACCATAGGCACATCCCCTGGGAATGCAGCTTCTCCAGGACTCCCTGTCAGGTCCTCCTAAAGTAGCACCACACCTTGACACCAGCTTCTATTGGGAAGGATCATCCACATGCATGTTCTGAGTAGTAACGGATCAGAGCATGCCAGGGTGGACCAGAGCATCCCAGCGGTGGCTGGCCAGTGGGATTAGCTCTGTGTTGGAAACACATTCTTACCAAAACCTACCCAATGTAGGTTTGTTCCTTGGTGCCAGGTTGGGGGGTTCAGAGCTGGAGAGCTGCTGGCTTGGGAAGTTATGAGTGGGATGACATGGAGGATCTGCCTCTGGGATCTGTTCCCAGCTCTCGTGATCCACAGGGAGGAGAAAACCTCGCCAGGTTCATGTGAGAGATGGCGAATGCCGAGGTGAGCGTCCCTGTGGGTGATGTGGTGGTTGTACCAAGTGACGGAAATGAAGGGGAGAACCCGGAGGATACCAAAACCCAAGTGATTTTGCAGCTCCAGCCGGTGCAGCAAGGGTGAGTAGGATGGTATTGGTGTGACTGCGATGTGTGAGGTGGGATGGGGACAGAGCGTCACTGTGTTTTCCAGGTCTGCGTTGGTTTTGTGCCATGCAGAGGAGAGAGAAAATACAACAGATTAAATCTTTTATGTGTGTGGCTGTCATGAGGCCTCCAAGGGCTGAAATTGTTCTGTGAGGCTGCGTTGGTGCAATGCTCCTGGATCATGGAAGCAGTGCTGTCCCAATCTTTCTCTTCCTTCTCCAGTCCCAGGGTTGGTTTTTGCCACACTGCAGCTGCTGGATGCGGTGGTCTGTGTGTTCAGATCTTCATGTGCCTCTCTGCCAGCTCTCCCCTAAAAATCCTCTTCTAAAATAAACTGGGCCTGGGATGTGGCTGCAGAGAGTGGCTTCATCTTCACTCTGGATCAATCAGGATGGAAAAAAACTGGCTCTAGTTTGATAATATTTGCAGGGCAGGGTGGCTGTGGGCCTGACAGTGACTTCCCCTTGTGGCCATCTGTGCTTTAGTGTCACATGGGGCTGGAAGGGAAATCCTGGGACACTGGGCTCTGCTTCCCACTGTCGAGGGTGACAGAAAGCAGAGGAAAAGGCACAGGGAAGCCTGCAGAGCTGTCACAGTGGCGCTGGCAGAGTGGAGGGTGGGATGACAGCACTGGGAATGCCTCTGTGTTTGTCAGCCCTTGGGATTACTAGTGTTTTGTTTTATTAGTGTTCACCAAAAAAGTCCTGGTGATTGAAACTGTATCGCACAAAATTAATGTCCCTTGAGGACTGGCAAAAAGAAATTTACTGAATTTTTTAACCCTGTGCTGTGAATCCTAATTTCCCATAATTTATGTAACTTGTTTATGGATGGCCACTTTCATCACAGGATTTACCAAGAGGGCTCTGAGGCCAGCACCGCTGTGGTGGCCGTGGAAACCCACACCATCCACAAGCTGGAAGAAGGGATTGGTGAGTTCCCACTTGGCATGGATGAATCCCCTCCTGTGCAGGGCTGGTGTCTCCAGTTCGCTGGGCTTCCTTTTGGCTCTGCTCCTGCAGATGCTGATTCTCAGCCATGGATGTGGGTACAGGGCCTGGGCATACTCTGGAGTAAGAGTCTGCTGTTACTGCTTGGTCTCAAAGTTCTCAAAGTGAGATCCTGGCTCTCCTTCAATGAATGGTAAGGGCTCCCATGGGGTCCAGGGGAGCTGGGATGTCACCTCAGTCCTGGTGTGCAGACACTGGCACCAGGAATTATAGTGATGAGGATGTGGTGGCTGAAGCATCAGGCACTGGTTGTGGGGTCTTTGCTGAACCAACTATCTGATGGTTTGGATTGGATTGAATGTTCATAAGAACTGAGCAGGTTGGCTCCAAGTGCTCTCTGCCATGCTGAGCAGTGTGTGGGAAAAGGCTCCTGTCACCAGGTGCTGTCACTAGATCTTGACTAGAGTTCTTCCTGTGTGGGTACAGGTCTTTTGGTAGGATTAACAGAAACTCTGCACATGAAGAGAATATATTATCAGTAAATATCTGATATCATTGCTAAAGAGATACTAGAGCTGCAAGAATCAGAGAGATACCTGTGCTTCAAATTTTAAACTATTTTGTTGCCACTAAGATTGTTCTCATTGACACGTCCCCCCTTATAGATGTGTTGGATTTCTGATTTCATGTTTCCTTATAGATGAGCTTCATTTGAAGCCTTGTTATACCAAAAAGCAGATGCCAGTTGCTGTTAGAGTTTATCTGAACTAACTCTGAGAAGATGAAGAGAGAACTGATCCTGAACTGGGATCCTGCCCTTTTTTTTTGTTTCCCAAGTGCAGGTCTCACAACCTATGAGCTTCCAGCTCCCACCTTGTGGGATTGGAGCCTCTTGGGTGGAAAGTTTCATTTTGTGCCATTCCTCCCTCAGACCCCAGCACCCTCGAAACGAGTGAGGAAATTGAGATCGCCTATCCCATCACCTGTGGGGAGAGCAAAGCCATCCTTCTCTGGAAGAAGTTTGTCTGTCCAGGAATTAATGTCAAGTGTGTGAAGGTATGGGAGAAACTCCCAGTGGATTCATTCTCTGCTCTATAGTTGTGCTGGTTGGCCTCCACAGGAATTCCTTAGTTTTTGTGTTTCATCTTGAGTCTTGGACTGTTGATGCTGAAGTTGATTTTGATGGGGAGAAGCATGGAAAGAGGGGATTAAGGAGGGAAGGATATCACCTACTTCATATTTCAGTTGTGTTGGTCCTTGAGGAGGGACTGAAGGCAGCCAGGAGATGTGTGTTGAGATCTGGCAGAGCTTTGCCCCCTCCCTTTTCCTTGGTGTCCTGGTACTCCACTCCTGTCACTTCCTCAGCGAGCAGGTTGCACTGAGAAGGGAAATCCTGGTGTTACCTTTGCTCACCTGAGAGCATGGCAGTGTGCCAGCCAAGCCCCTGTGTTCCTGACTCTCAGCAGGAACTACTTAAGTCACTGGAGCAGGGCAGAACATATGCCCAAGGGAATACCTGTGTCAGCTGGATGCTGCTCGGCGATTGGAGCAGAATCTTGAGTAATGATCTCCAAAATGACTG
Source organism: Hylia prasina (assembly GCA_013397195.1). Taxonomy (NCBI): domain Eukaryota; kingdom Metazoa; phylum Chordata; class Aves; order Passeriformes; family Sylviidae; genus Hylia; species Hylia prasina. The sequence continues at coordinate 38,347 of VYXD01010578.1, read as the reverse complement.
TACATGTTCATAGGAGATGATCTGGTTCATATAAAGCCTTCTTGTTCTTGGCTGTTCTTGGTTAGGGCTGTGAATACCTATGGTTGGCAGGTCATCCCTACAGACGTGCTTCCTGGAGCTGTAAGCATTGCTGTGCCCAGGGGATTAAAGCTGGAAGGGATCTGAAAAGCAGTTCCTCTCTGTGTGGAAGCTCCCCCCTGGTCACAGATGAGCTGTGTTGGATGTTCCAATCCTCCCAATGATATTACCCTGTTTGCTGAGCCTTTGCTTGTCTTGTTGCCAGTTCAATGACCAACTGATTAGCCCAAAGCACTTCGTTCACCTGGCTGGGAAGTCTACCCTGAAGGATTGGAAGAGAGCCATTCGCCTTGGAGGAATCATGCTAAGGTATTTGACCCTGTCCACCCCTGCAGCTGCAGATCCCCCAGCAGGCATTTTGTCTGCTTTGCAGTCCCCAGGAGGCCTCTTGGAGGCTCACAGTACCCGGACAGCAGCCTGCAGAGAACCTGACCCCATGATGTTGGAGTCAGGATCCCTCACCCTGGACAGAAGTGGCATCACCTGGGGAACCTGGGGTGGAACAGGACTGAAACCCTGTATGTGAAGCTGGGGGTCTCTTGTGTTTACCATCTGAAAGCCTTGCAGGAGATTTTTTGGGTGCAGAGTGGCCCTGGGATCTCCATTTCTCTTTCCTTCCCATGGCCATAGCATTCCCGGGTGGAATACTCCCTTTTGTCCCTAGGCTGAGATTTGGGCTGAGCCTGATTTTATCCCCACTACCTGCACAGGAAGATGATGGATTCGGGGCAGATTGATTTCTACCAACACGACAAAGTTTGCACCAACACCTGTCGAAGCACCAAGTTTGATCTCCTGATCAGCAGCGCCAGAGCACCAGTGCCAGGGCAGCAGAGTGTAGTGCAGACTCCAACCTCAGCTGATGGTAGGAAATGAGTTACCAGTGCCATGGGAACTTCGCTCTGATGCTCCTCTCCCTCCTGCACACACTTTACACCTTCTCCCCAGGCACATCAGGGCAGTCCCACCAGGAGATTGCTCTGGTTTCTGGGAAGGAAAATGCTTCTTGTGTCTATTTGGAGAAGTCTTGGCAGCATCTGTCAGGGAGCTCTGCTCTGCAGGATGGGGTAGGCTGGAAAACAGCTGGCATCAAGCAACTGCTTTCCAGAGAGGCAGCCTTCATAGCCAGGAAAAGGATTGAGATCCTTGCAAGGATCCATGCAGGGATCCTTGTTCTGGGATCATCACATGAGCTAACACCTGTGAGAGTTCGCACAGCATTTTCTGATATATTTTCCATTTTGGAATCTGTTATAAAGGCATGAGTTGCTCCCAGGAGTGAATTTAGAAATGCCATAGTCCTTCAGAACATGCATGAACAGGGTGTGGTGGCTGGACAGGACCTGATTGTCATTTCAACTGAAAGTTCTCAGTGATCCTGTGCTTCAGAGCAGAAACTGATCTCTTTGCTGAGGTTAAGGGAGAAGACTACTCCCAATTGTACCACATTGTTAAGCTGGGTGGGTTACATTTCTCTGAGTCCCATGGTGGGTGACATGGCAGAGTTGTCTATAGGCTAAGGAGAATCTCTTGGAAAGCACCATAGCCAACTTAGAGTGGCTGCACATTGGTTTAGTCCCAAATTTGATTCATAAACTTAGAATTGCATCAGATCCATTTCCCTCCTATAAACCAGCTGGGACCCCAGCTCCATTTCATGAGGGATTAAGGGTGCAGAGCTTCCTGTGGATGATGCAAGGGGAGAAGGGTGGCTGGGCTGATTGCTTTCTGCTCACTTGAGCTGGGACTCCGATATGCAAAGCACATGATTTTCCCTCCAGAAGCCCCATAACTTTTCACAGTCACAGTTCCAATGAGAAGCTGCAATATTTGCTTTTAACTGGTTTGGTTGAAAGAAGCCAAGCACAAAACTGACCCAAAGAGTGAAACAGAGCTTGGGGAGGGTTGAGGGGTTGGGAAGCAAAGCAGAGATTCAGGCTGTCAGAGGGAGCTGATGGGGGCTTTCTGGCAGGGAGCATCACCCAGATTGCGCTGTCAGAGGAGAGTATGGAGGAGGGGATTGAGTGGAACTCAGCTCTGACAGCTGCTGTTACCATGGCCACTGAGGAAGGCATGAAAAAGGACACAGATGAGATCTCAGGTAAGCTCAGGCTGCTTGTTGGGTGTTTTCTTCCCCTCTTCTCTCCTTACATTTTGGAAACCTAAATCTTGCAAGTAAGTGAAATCTGGGCAATGAGAAAGCTGCCCCCAGCCCACTGGATCTCCAGCATTATCCAGGCATCCAGGCTTCCTGCCAACAGAGCTCCTCACCACTGTAGGACTTTGGCCCTTGCCTTGTGCCTGATGTATGATCCCCCAGATCAGATGATACTGGTTACAGTGAGGGCCTTTTCTGTTTTATTCCAAGGATGTGAAACACATCTGCCTGGCCTGGAGTCAGGCTGGAACCAACCAAGAGCAGAGTCATGTTTGTTCCTTGTTGACTCTATGTTCTGTGTCTCTCTGCCTTGCGTTCCCTTTTTGTATCAGTATGGAAGCTTATCTAGAATTTCCTCAAATGATGATTTTAAGCTCTGCACCTTGCAAAAATGTGAAATGTTGCCTTGGTAGTCATGGACCTCATTAAAAACCTGTTCCTGATTTGCTGCCCGAGTCCATTTTGCTTGCTTTGGGGTTGGTTATTTTTTCAGGTCCTGACCACCCCAACAGCCAAACTACCTTGCAAGGGTAGTCACCTTGAAAAAATACACTTGCCTGAGAGGTTTAAGGTGGCCCTGTGGGAAAAATGCCAAATGCTTGTACATGTTGACTTGTTTTCCTCCTCTTTTGTGCCAGAGGACACGCTGATGTTCTGGAAAGGAATAGCTGATGTGGGGCTGATGGAAGAGGTGGTGTGCAACATCCAGAAGGAGATAGAAGAAGTCCTAAGAGGTGTGCAGCAGCGGTTGGGTCAGTCACCCTTCCAGATGACAGGTAGGTTTGTGAGGAAGAAGCCTCAAAATGGCAGTTGCAGGCAAAAAAACCCAGTGCTAAGGGTCCATTCCACCATGTGAAGCTGGTGAGTCAGGATGGGGAGCAAGTTCTCGTGGGAGCACAGTCTGTGTTCTCAACCTGCCTAGCTGTGAAGTGCCTTTGTTTGCTTCAAAGCATAAGGACACACCATTCCATCCTGTTCCCTGAGCAAAGTGACCCTGGCAGCTTTCTGGGACCACAACATGACTGTCCACAGCTTCCAACCCTCATGGAAGCTTTCCCAGTCACTTGGACTAGAGTTATTCAAACACTTCTCTGTGACACTGCAGGCTTAAACAGGTCCTGCCCCCTCACTTCTCATTCAGCTTTCACTGGTGCCAGAAAACCTGTTTTGGGGGCTCCCTAATCTGGTTCGGCACATGACCCTGTGAATACCTTTTGTTGGTGTTCTTCCTGAGAGAACATCCTTGTAGCCACAAACTTTATTTTACCCAGTTTAAAAAAAAAAAAAAAATCTAATTTAACTTCGGGCTGGCGCAAAGTTAAATTAGAAACTGTGTCTGGTAGGTGTCAGTTTTTGGGAACTGTGAGTGATTGAAGTCAGTGGATTATAATAGACATTTTGCACAGCTTTCAGTGGAGCTTGGCATGTTAATGACACTGTCAGCAGCATGGGGTGATGATTTGTAGGTGGAGAGCTCCTTTGTATCTCTGTGATTGCAAATTACACTTTCATTTGCAGCAATTAGGAGCTGCTTGAGTGACACAGCTCTGTCTAACTTGCTTTATCATGTGAATGGGATTATTTAATCCTGGGATGTCAGAAGGATGAGGGAGTTGGGTTTCCCTTTTTCAGCTAGCCCTTGTGAAAGAACAGTTTTAAAAAGCAGTAGAAAATTTTTGGTGTAACAGGAACACCTTTTGAGTGCCCGTGTCTTTAACATTCCTGTGCCCTTTCCTTGGAGATGCTGCAGTCCTGAACAACGTAGCCCATACATTTGGCTTAATGGACACAGTCAAGAAGGTACTGGACAACAGGAAAAACCAGACAGAGCAAGGAGAGGAGCAGTTTCTTTACACACTGGCAGGTAAAGTGCCTAATATGGGTTCGCATCCTGCTGCTACTATTGGGCGTGGACATGACTTTCCTTCCACACAACCCCAATGAATTAGGGTTAATGTTCAGTACAGGCTGTCCCAAAACAAGTGCACCCCAATCCCTTTCTGTCCTAGGGCTTGAGCGGAATTTCCTCTCTCCCCTGTCTAACAGACAGCAGTTGCTTGGGACGTTGGACAGCCCAAAGTCTGTGCCCTTTGCTGCAGATGGGGTGCTGTGGGCATGAGTCCAGTTCCCTCAGGATCAGGGATAGGACCTGCCAGCTCAGTGCTGTGCCATAGTCACCTGAGCCACGGACAGTGTTGTGCTGTACTCAAGCTAATAAGCCTCTCTGAGTATGGGGTGCTGAGCTTCTGCTTGTCTTGGCTATGAGGGCTATCTGCTTGTCTTTTGGTGCTATTGGGTGTCCTGCTCATCTCCTGAGCTGAAGCCACTGACTGACCTGGGATCCCCAGAGCTGCTCACTGGATGTCTCTCTCTCCTCAACATGTCCTGTAGGATCTGTTGTTACCTGAGATGTCCTAGTCCCCTACTGCCCTGGATAAATGAGGTCAACGTGCTACTTCTGGTTCCCAGTGTTCCCACTGACAAGGGTTGAGGGGGATGTTTCACTGACCCAGGCATCCTGCTGGCTGTCCCCAGTGCAGGTGCTTAGCTCCTGGGGAGGTGACCCAGCCAAGCTCAGGAAGCAATTCCAACTGCCTGGGGACAGTTCCAGTCTCCCTTGCAGGTGGGTTTAGCTTGTGGGGAGCAGAAACATCCATCTACTTGTCAGTAGGAGTAGCCAACAAGTATGGAATGTTACCTGTGTCTTACCCAGGTGCTGACAGCCAGAACATTAACCAGCTGCTATGTGGGTGGCAGGAGAACCTACCCTTTTCCTTCGGCGCCATTTGATCTAGAGGGAGAAGCCAAGATCAGGCTCACTGGGTGGTTGGATGACCTCCTGTCACAAACCTGGGAGTGATGGTTGGTTCTGGAGCCCCAGGAGCTCCAACTTACACTGGCATGTAACCATTCCCTTTGCAGACCTGGAGCGGCAGTTGGAGGAACAGAAGAAACTTGCCAGGGACCAGAAGGCCAAGTCCCAAACCATCCAGAATGTGGTGCTGATGCCCATGAGTGCTCCCAAGCCCCCCAAGAGACCCCGTCTGCAGCGCCCAGCCTCTGCCACCATCCTTAGCCCCTCCACCCCCATCCAGCAGCCTCAGTTCACTGTCATCTCCCCCATAGCCATCGCGCCTGTTGGACAACAGTTCTCTGTGGGCAACATCCCAGTGGCAACCCTCAGCCAAGGCTCCAGCCCGGTGACTGTTCATACCTTACCGTCTGGCTCCCAGCTCTTCCGATATGCCACTGTGGTTTCATCCTCCAAGACCAGCTCCTCGGACACCGTGACCCTGCACCCATCCTCCAGCCTGGCACTGCTGAGCTCAGCAGCCATGCAAGACAGCGGGGCCCTGGCCAATGTGGCGGCCATGGTCAACCCTGTGGAACTGGTGGCCATGGAGTCTGGCATCACTTCCACCATCCAAGCTGTGGAAAGCACCTCGGACGATGGGCAGACCATCATAGAGATTGACCCGGCACCAGATCCTGAGGCAGACACAGATGGATCCGAGGGCAAAGCTGTGATCCTGGAGACAGAGCTGAGGACTGAAGAGAAAGTGGTGGGAGATGTGGAAGACCATCAGCACCAGGTCCATAATGTGGAGATTGTGGTCTTGGAAGACTAGTGGGGAAAGCAAGCATCAGTTAGGGGAAGAGTTGGGAATTTGTTTTATTTCAGGCTTTTTTGTTAAGCATCTTTTCCAGCCACCCCATTTATTACCATGGATATTTTCATTGTACTGTATATTACATATATATATATGTAAAATTTTGTTTTTTAAAACAAAGCCAGAGAAACCTGTGAGGCATGGATAAGGCTCCGTCTCCATGGAGCACTGAAAAATACCACCTGAGATTGGATCTCTGCTGGACAACCCAACCAAGAGGAACTAGCCATGCCTCGGTGCTTCTGCTCCAGGGCTGCCCTGGCCCAGAGACTATTTGAGAGACAATAATGCTTGAGTGTGGATGTGGCTGTGAGAAGGGGTGATGGATTTGGGGTGGAACAGGTACCTCATTTGTATTTTTATTTTCCCCAGGGAAGGGAATTCTATCAGACTCTTCATGTCAAATGGGATTTTTTATTATTTTTCTTGCTTTGGGGAGGTCAACAGTACAATTAATTTACTGTCCATGTTCTCCTCCTCCACACAAATTGTTTTTATATCTCTATTTTTTGTATTTGTTTGCTGTCTCCCTTGTCCAGGTTTCCTAGCTGCAAATCCCTGAGACCTTCTCTCAGGGTCTCTGTATCCCAATCTCTCCTCTTCCCATGGCACTTTTCCCCCATCCCTTTTCCTGCCTGGCAGGGCTTGGTGCTGCAAATGCCACTTGAAGACTCTGAGATCACTTCAGCCTTTTGTATAAGGCAAAAAATACCAACTCAAGCTCAAACCCAGATCCTCCCCCTTGGCTACTCAGCACTGCAGGGACCTTTCGGGGTGTACAAAGCATGTTATGCTATTGCTTTCCAGGAGAGCCAGATTGGGACAGTTTCTGTTTACACTGTGTGCTGAGGGTGCTCCGTGCTTGTCACTATTTGTTTGGTGGTTTTATTTTTGTATTATTTTTCTTCTTTCTTCCTATAATCTCTTGGCAGGGTTAGAACTGGCACATTGCTGAAATACTGTGCACCCTGCTGTTTTTCCTCTTTCCTTCTTTTTTTTTGCAGTGGTTGGAGATCCATTTGGGCTTTGCCATACTGGGAAAATGGAAGGGGGAAAGCACTGGGTGGCTTTAGAGCTACAGAGGTTTGGGAGGGCTGGGAGGGTGGGAGCTGCTTGGCTGGAAATATTAAGCAAAACAATAGCAAAGGAAACACACCTGGGGAGGGTGGGGGGAGGACAGGAAGATGTGTTTGGCTATTTTTTTTGCATTAAAAGGAAAAAATGAAATTAAGCTCCAATAGATTTTTTTATTGGAGAGGTGAAAGGCAGTGCCTCCACTGCCTTGGGGACAGCAGGGGATGGGCAGGGATTCCTGAACCCCAGTTTGTGAGGGGTGGTCGCTGCTGCTCTGATCTTGGCCTCTGGGAAGTGTTTCCTGGCTTGGGGTGGAGGTAGGGACAGCTGTAGGAGCCAGATCCCATGCTCAGCCTGGAGAAGAGAAGGCTCCAAGGAGAGCTCAGAGGCCTTTCCAATGCGTAAAGGGGATCCAAGAGAGCTGAAGAGGAACTTTGGACAAGGGTCTGGAGGGACAGGACAAGGAGGAATGGCTTCCCACTGCCAGAGGGCAGAGCTAGATGGAGTTACAGGAAACAATTCTTCCCTGTGAGGGTGGGGAGTCCCTGGCACAGTTGCCCAGGGAAGCTGTGCCTGCCCCATCCCTGGAAGTGTCCAAGGCTAGGTTGGACAGGACTTGGAGCAACCTAGGATAGTGGAAGGTGTCTCTGCCTATGGCAGGGAGTAGAACAAGATGAGCTTTCAGGTCTCTTCCAACCCAAACCAGTCTGGGATTCTGTGGTTTTGGATCAGGGATCCACCTCCTTCCATATCCAGCCACCTTCCCTCTATTCTCTTCTGGCTTGCTCCTTGCAGGTAGCCCTTTGATTGAAGGGGAATGGGGACCTTTTTGGGATTCCCTTCCCCAATCCAGGCACACAGCAGATCCTGTCGGGTCCCTGCTGGAGCTGTTCCCATCTCTTGGCTGGGAAGGGGGGTGGATCTGGGGTCCCTGCTCTCTGTACGCCTGCCCAACACCCTTGACCTGGAGGGGGGTCCTATTGGACTGCGTTGTCCCCTGGGTCCTCCGCACCCTGGAGTGCCTGACTGGGGACGGGGGCAGCTGAAATGTCGCGGCCCGACAGGATGAGGTTGCGCTGAGCCGGCAGGCGGGCCCTGAATTTGCCATTTTTTGCCTTAAAACCTCAGCGGAGCCGCCTGGCCCTTTAAGGGGTCTCCCACTTCCAGCCGAATCGGGGCGCTGCTCCTCCCTGCTCCGGTCCTCCGCCATCCCGGCATGCACNGCAGGTAGGAGTCTCCTCGCCGATACCGGGACGACCCTGCCGGGCGAGGCCGCGGCTCTGAGCCTAACAGGGGTTGCGCCCCGGGCGGGCCGCGGGGCGACTGAGGTCTCACTCCTCTCCCGTTGCAGGGCCGCGCTCCATTGTGATGCGGCCGGGCCAGGCCTGTCCCCGCAGGGCTCGATCCGGCCAGTCCGTATTTCTCCCTTCCCCAGGCCGGGTCTGTCCCTGCCGGGCCTTGGCTTCCCCCGCTGCGACGGGTCTGTTTTACCCACGCCGCCTGTGTCCTCCCCTCATCCCGGGCCGGGTCTGTGTCCCCACCTGAGCCGGGTCTGTCCCTCTGACTCACCGCTCTCCCTCTTTCTCTCCTCACGTCGCTGCTGTCGTGCTAGAGACCCAAGGGCCAAGGCAACAAAGGTGAGACCCCGGGGGGCCGGGCGGGCCCGGCTGGGAGGGGGAGGATCCTGTCGCCGGGAGAGGGAGGGTTTCCCTAAAACCTGCCGGGCCTGGCTGCTGGGCTGGGGATATTCTGCAGGTGATATCTGTGCGGTGGAGAAGTGTCTGTTTGCTGTGGGCTGGGTGTGGTGTGTTAGAATTGGCAGACATTCGTTATTTTCCAGGGTTTGGCTCGAAATATTTTAAGCTGATAATAATGGGAACTCATTGCATAGATTTTTCTAACGCTACACATCTCTTCTCAGTGCAAAACGGCTCTGTGCATCAGAAGGATGGGTTGAATGATGATGACTTTGAGCCCTACCTGAGTCCCCAGGCCCGCCCGGTGAGTGCCTGCTGCAGGCAGGAGCACCAAGAGCATCAAGGTTTCCTGCTGCTCCAAGGGAGGGGAGTTTGGCCTCTTTGTATGTTCCCCATCTCCACTGACTGCATTTTGATGTTTGCCAGCTGCCTTATATCCTATCCTACACGTGCATTTCTGCTGGTAGAAAGCACCAATTGCCCTTAGATGGTGGTGAGTGAGGTAAGAAGGTTTTTAGCAACTTTTTGAGGCTGTGAGAACTTTCTAGAGTTGGTGTCTAGCTCTTTTTTTTTTTTTAATGTGACTGTCTCAAAGTTGCCATTCCTGCTCTTTAAGTTTTAGTGTTGTGCCGGTCTCTGGTCTCTGGTTCTTTACATCAGAGAGATGTGCTGAGTTGGGTTGTGAAGTTGCTTCACATGGGGCTGCTGCACTTTTGGAGGATCAGATCAACCTTCTTACCTCTACACCAAGTCAGCTGATGATGCCTGTCAGGGGGATTTCTTTGGTTTTCTCAAAAAAAACCCCCACCAAACCCGGAGCCCACATGTGATGAAAGTGTTGAGACTTTCTGAGAATTTCGGTTACAAGTTGAGCCAGAGAGTTTTGGAGTTTTGTGACCAGATCCTGGAAGTCAAACTTGCAGCTACTTTTCCTCTTGACTTTCTCTTAGAGTAACACCACTGTTAACTGGTGTTTATTTGTTTTCCTTAATGAGCTGCAGGGGAGTGACACAGAACAGATGGAGTTCAGCTGATTAGATGTACAAGTGAGTACCATAGATAAACATCTATAATAGCGCTGGAGCAGTCAGTTTATTCTCTTGGCTTCTCTTTCCAGTTGCAGTCAGTAAAAATAAGCTGTTCTGGTTTCCCTTTGTCATATTTTTGCGTATTTTTACTAGTCACTACATTATTTTTTTCATGTAAACGTGATGCATGTTTTGTTGGAACATAGGAACAGGTTTCTGTCTCAGTTAATTCTTCAACAAGTATTTTCCTAGTTTGTGCTAAAGATCTGAGGATAAGTATTCCTTGTCAGCTGTTCATAATCTTCAGAATTCAGCCTGTCCATCCAGACATTCAGCCCCTTGAAAAGTTACAAGCCTAAATTCAGTCTTCATAGAGTGAGAGAACATTATTGCTTTCTCAAGTCTTGAATAAAAGCAGCCACTTTCCTAGTAGCTGTCATTTAATGCTGTTTGTTTCTGTCTCAGCTATCAACATCTCTAATTCCCGTCTTCTTTCTGAATATGGATGTATTTCCCACAAACTGCAGTTCTATTTAAGTTTCCTAAAGACAGTGAGGGTTACTATAATTTTGAAGCAACACAGTATTTTATTCTATCTTGCATGTTTTGATGAAATATTTCTGGATCTTTAATTTCTTGTGGTGTGTCTCAGGCTAAAAATTCATTTTAAAAATAAAACATTATTGGATGTGCCCCAGGAGGCGGAAACTGAGCTGGAGCAAGGTGAAAGTATCAAGTTAACTCGGAGTGGAACCTTTGAGTAACTCGCAGTTCCTTGTTGTGCTGTGTTGCTGGTCTGTATTCTATAAAATAAAGTCTAAAACCTCCAGAGCTCAGTCCGGGTGCACAGCTATCCCAGGGTGCACCTCTGTACTGGAGATGGAAAAGGGAGTTAGAGAAACTGCTCTGAATAATTGAATTAAATGAGTTTTGGAGTTGCTTCCTGAGCTCTCCACACACCCCTGAGGTAACCATGTTGTAAAGTTTCACTGCTCCCCGTTCTCCACCTGCTCTTTCAGGTCTGACTCTTACTTGTCAGTTCCCACGAGGTTACTGTGTCCTTTAAAGCTCAGATACACAGTAAATGATTTTTCAACCCTTTGAAAACAAAAAGCTCAATGGCAAGGCTGACTCAAAACCCTGGTTCTGGTCTGAGGTGAAGAGGAACAGTGAATTTGAGGAAATAACTGTGCGAAGAGTCTTAGTCATGGAGAGAATGAGAAGCTGGTGGAGTTTTATTTGCATGGTAATCAGCAAATGTGTCAGTTTTGTGAGGGCAGGGGAGTGGAGTGAGGTGCTGTGTTTGGTAACAAAGCAGTGTTTGAGACCTTCCGGTGGAGAACAGCAGTGACTGTGTCCCAAATCTTCTCTGAGCTCCTTGTGCTCAACTCCTGAACTACTCTGCACCCTTCTTACTACCTACATGTAACTGCTTTGTACTCCATGGGTCATAGCTTAATACACTCTGTGTTAGATATCTCAAAGTTGAACACAATTGACAAGTGAGAACATACTGTGAGGTGACAAGAGGAAAGATTTTTATGTGATAGTGATGTGTTTTGAGTGCTCCTGTGGAGAGAAAATGGCTCTGCCTTGGGTTTAGGAATGGGCTGGCATGTTCTGTTTCTTTAAAGCTGAGTTCAGGAGAAAAAATATACTCTTACCATTGAGGTGATTAACTTGTGAAGTGACTTTGCTGGCTCAAAATAGTAATAGGAAGTTTTAAGTTTCATTTGTCTTACTAGTTAGTGTCCGTGTTGATGCTTTTGGACATAATGAGTCCTGGGTTTAGCAGGATTGAGTTCCTCATTTAGTAAAACCCTGGATGAGAGTGAGTTTTTTTTTACTGATTTGCTTTTGGGAGATCTTTGTGAAAGCAAAAGTTGAAGAGAGCATCCCTGAGTTTTCAGGCAATACCACAGAAATCTTGTCTCTGAACACATGGTGTTAAAGAATTCCTATTAATTTCTGTAAAGCTGGAGCTTGGTTACCCCCAAACCTGTTGCTGTCCTGTAAGTAGAAGGTAGAGTGGCAAACCAGCTATTTCTGGAGGGTGCCAGAGCCATCCTGAGAGACTCCCTGGATTTTAGTGTGGCGTAAAGTCCTCTGGGAGTTGTGCTTGGCACATGAATACGTGATTCAACGAAAAATGGAGCAGAGCCTGCTGCAGGCCAAGCTTTTAACTGGGAACTGAACATGCCTTTGATGATGTCTGCACTGGGCTGGTGTGTCAGGGGCTGGGCAGCATGAGGCTGCTATTCACAGGTTCAAATTACTCAGGATAATGTCCTTTAGCAGGACTGAAACCACTCCCTAGAGGGGACCTGGGTTTGAATGGGAAATGACAGATGTTTTTCATGTAAGCAGATCTTGGGGATGTCTGAGACTTCTCTAATTGTCAAATTAGGCATTTGTTTTTTGTAACCTGAAGGCTGCTTGGATGTAAAAGGGTGATCAAGACATGGAGCTGGGTTTTTTTTTTTTTTCTCTCTGGACTTGAAACCTGCTTGTGCTGATAAAGAAGCTGTAAAAGGCTTCTACTGATTACTTCGCCTTTTCGCGTAATTTTCAGTGTGTGCCCACAGTGCTGGAAAAGTTTGTGTTTTGAGGAATAGGCCTTAAATCCCTGTTTTTTGCAATTTCTTGGAATATTGTGAAGTGTGGAACATCAAATTATAGGCATAAAGCTGTTTTCATGGCTAGTAAGTTTAAGGAAAGCAATCAGGGACACCCTGATTTTCACAGTGTTTTCACTGCATCCTTTCATTTCTTATTCCTCTTCTCTCTGCATTCTTTCCCCAAATCCTCCCTGAACACCCTAATGAGGGTTAAGTATGTTACATAGGCAGGGAAAAGCCATGTTGGAAGTAGCTACTAGCAGGAGATAATATTTGGATGTAAGATACTGGATTTTAAAGCCTGAGCAGGAGCTCTGGGGCTTCCCAGTGTCCAGTCCCACACCAGGTCAGGAACACCAAACACTCCCCTCTTGGCATGGGAACCTTTCTGGCAATGGAACAGATTTTAGAGCCCTTGTAGCAAAGGAGGTGTTCAACGCTGTGCCTGTTTATCTGCCCAGCCCTAAGGTAGGGAGGAGAGGGGCAAGGGAAGTCTAAGCTGCCTTTATTCCTGGTCCCTTAAAATTGGTTCAACTCCTAACAATTCAGTGCTTATGTTTTTGTGGTTTTCTTTCAGAATAATGCATACACTGCAATGTCTGATTCCTACTTACCAAGCTACTTCAGTCCCTCCATTGGATTCTCCTACTCCTTAGGCGAAGCTGCCTGGTCCACAGGGGGTGACCCCCCCATGCCCTACCTGACCTCATACGGACAGCTGAGCAACGGGGAGCCTCACTTCCTCCCTGATGCCATGTTTGGGCAGCCAGGGGCCCTTGGCAGCACTCCATTCCTTGGGCAGCACGGCTTTAACTTCTTTCCAAGCGGGATTGACTTTTCAGCTTGGGGGAATAACAGTTCTCAGGGACAATCCACTCAAAGCTCTGGCTACAGCAGCAACTATGCCTATGCTCCCAGCTCGCTGGGAGGCGCCATGATCGACGGGCAGTCGGCCTTTGCCAACGAGAGCCTGAACAAGGCTCCTGGCATGAACACCATTGACCAGAGCATGGCAGCCCTCAAGCTGGGCAGCACAGACATGGCCAGCAGTGTCCCGAAAGTTGTCGGCTCAGCTGTGGGGAGTGGTTCTATCACCAGTAATATTGTGACATCAAACAGTTTGCCTCCAGCAACAATTGCACCGCCAAAGCCGACCTCATGGGCTGATATTGCCAGCAAACCTGCCAAGCAGCAGCCCAAGCTGAAGACCAAGAATGGCATTGCAGGATCAAGTCTTCCACCACCTCCCATAAAACATAACATGGATATCGGAACTTGGGAGAACAAAGGTCCAGTGGCAAAAGCCTCATCACAAGCCTTGGTCCAGAATCTTGCTCAGCAGCCAGCACAGGTGTCTCCACAGCCCCTGGGCCAGCAGATCAATAGCAGCCCACCGGTGACCCAGGCTCCGGGTGGGCAGCAGCCACAGGCACTGCCACCTCCAGCCCCACTGCCTGTGCCACCGGCACAGCCCACCCGCTGGGTCGCCCCTCGGAATCGCGGCAATGGCTTCAGCCAGAATGGAGTGGACGGTAACGCAGTGGGACAGGCTCAGATCAGTTCTGGTTCTCCTTCAGAGTCACACCCGGTCTTAGAGAAGTTGAGATCTGTCAACAACTACAACCCCAAGGATTTTGACTGGAACCCAAAGCATGGGCGGGTTTTCATCATTAAGAGTTACTCTGAGGATGATATCCACCGTTCCATTAAATACAACGTCTGGTGCAGTACGGAGCATGGCAACAAGAGACTGGATGCAGCCTATCGCTCCATGAATGGGAAGGGCCCTGTATACTTACTGTTCAGTGTCAACGGTAGTGGTCACTTCTGCGGCGTAGCAGAAATGAAATCTGCTGTGGACTATAACACCTGTGCAGGTGTGTGGTCCCAGGACAAATGGAAGGGACGTTTTGATGTCAGGTGGATTTTTGTGAAGGACGTTCCCAACAGCCAGCTGCGACACATCCGCCTAGAGAACAATGAGAATAAACCAGTGACCAACTCCAGGGACACTCAGGAGGTGCCTCTGGAAAAGGCTAAGCAGGTGTTGAAAATCATTGCCACCTACAAGCACACCACCTCTATCTTTGATGACTTCTCACACTATGAGAAACGCCAAGAGGAGGAGGAAAATGTTAAAAAGGTAACATGTTTCTGTGTCTTAGTCTGAGTTCTGCAGGGCAAGAGACGGTGGTGGCTGCCTTGCACTGGACAAACTCTGGGGTGTGAAGGGGTGGACATGTGGGCATTACCCTGCTTTTTGGCAATCTGCCTCCTTGTACCTGGAACTCACAACTGAAATAGTAGCCCCTCTTTGCGGGGGAGTATGTCCAGAGAAGCCACCAAGGTGATTAGAGGGATGGAGCACTTCTGTGTGGAAAGGCTGAGAGAATTGGGATTGTTCAGCCACGAGAAGAGAAGGCTTTGGGGTGACCTAATTGTGGCCGCCTAGTGCCTGACGGGAGCCCACAGGAAAGATGAAGATAGACTATTTATAAGAGCCTGGAGAGACAGGACAAGGGGGAATGGCTTTAAATTGAGAGAATTGGTTTCGATTGGATATTAGGAGAAAATTGTTCCCTGTGAGGGTGGTGAGGCCCTGGAGCAGGTTGCCTAGAGAAGCTGTGGCTGCCCCTGGATCCCTGCAAGTGTCCAAGGCCAGGTTGGATGGGGCTTGGAGCTGCCTGGTCTAGTGGAAGGTGTCCCTGCCCATGGCAGGGAGTTAGAATTAGATGATCTTTAACATCCTTTCCAATCCAAACCATTCCATGATTCTATGAAATGGGTGCCAGCACACATCCTTTCCAGTCCAAACCATTCCATGATTCTATGAAATGGGTGCCAGCACTTCGCAGAACAGAGTGAGGAGCCTTGCCCCAGGCCTTGCCTGCAATTGGCTATGTTTTGGTTATGCTGAATCTCAGCCTTTGCCAAGTGCTGTGATGTAAACAAAATGTATTTCTGTACCATTATCAGTTCCTGGATCAGAGCAGTTTGGAGACCATCAGGGCATTTGGGAGGTTGTTAGAAACCAGAGCCGGGTCTTAGAATGGCTGCTGATCTACCCCCTGACCACAGTGGGGTCAGCATGACAGATGTTTCCCTCCACTTGTAAAACCTCCAGGAACAGCAGTTCCTGTCCTTCTCCAGGCAATCTATCCCTCTCCTTAATTATCCTTCCTGTAAGGAGGCTTTGTCTAATTCCCAACCTAAATCTCCCTCACTGTGACTGAAGTCTGTGACTGCTTGTCCTGTGGATGGTCATTGTGTTCCTCATTGCTCTGTTTGGGGCCATGGTGGGCTGTCACCTGCACGGCACTGCCAGGAGTGTGGCACATGAGCTGAGCTCACAACTTGATTTACAGCTGCTCTCAAATCCTCCTGTCATCATCTACTCCCTAACAATGCATTAATTGAAAATCCTGTCCCAAATTCAGGAACCAGTGGGCTTTGAATCTTACTTGGGTTCAGCTACAGTAAAATCACCTGGGGCTGCCCTTCCCCTCAGTGTGGGTCTGGTTTATGTTTGATCAAAATGATAATTAAAAAATTGACATTGGCACAGCTGGCTGGGAGTTTGCCAAGTTTCCTCATGATCTCTTTAGTTTGAGCAATGGGGAATTTTTCACCCAAGACTTGAAGAGCAGAATCAGGAACTGCAGCTGCTCACTGTGACAGTAAATGCAGTTTTAAATTTTTTTATATATATTTTACATGGAGCATTGTATAAATAAAAACACTTAAGCACAAAGGTGGTCATTTGCAGTGCTTGGAGAAAGTCTATAAGGGAGGAATAATAAATGGCAAGCTGTGAAAGTGTAAACTGGTATTTTGTGAGGACCTGATTGTTACGTGTGATTTCACCTCCTAGAATTGTTTCACTTGTTACCCAGCTTTTATCTTCCCTGTGAGGGTGGTGAGGCTCTGGCACAGGCTGGCCCAGAGAAGCTGTGGCTGCCCCATCCATGGAACTGTTCAAGGCCAGGCTGGATGGAGCTTGGAGCAACCTTGTCTAGTGGAAGGTGTCCCTGCCCATGGTAGGGGTAGAGCAGGATCATCTATAAGTTCTTTCCAACCTAAGTCATTATGGGATTCTGTCAGTCTGGATACCCTTCAGACCTGACTTCAGAGAGCAACAGTTTGCATTGTTAGAGAGTCAGACCTTGGCAGAGTGGGAGA
This sequence comes from Hylia prasina, assembly GCA_013397195.1. Taxonomy (NCBI): domain Eukaryota; kingdom Metazoa; phylum Chordata; class Aves; order Passeriformes; family Sylviidae; genus Hylia; species Hylia prasina. Next base: position 21,844 of record VYXD01010578.1, on the reverse strand, counting down.
ATGCAGGTGAAGGGAGAAAATGCTCCTTAAGGACAAGGTATGGATGAAAAGAATTAATACTAAGTACAGGTAAGCAGAATGAGGAGGGAAAGAGAGGAGAAGGCTTTGGGAACAGCAGACAGAATAATGAGCTCTTCTGGAAAGCTGCTGTGTTTGCTGTGTAAAGTCTGAAAATCAGGAATGTACTAGAAATGAGACTTAGTAGTTTTCTTAAAGCCATAAACTGCCTTTATTCATCTTCCCGGTTGCATTCTGAAGTCTCCTCCCCTTGCTTGCTTCTTGAAATGTGCTGGTGTGGAGAGTTGAAAGCAGCAGCAACAGTGTGAGTGTCAGCGCTGCCTTTCTGAACCATATTCTAGTGGATGCAGCAGCAATTGATTAGGAAAGCACTCTTTCTCTGCAAAGGAACTTAGTCATGGGTCTTCGGAATTCACAGAGGAGAAGAGTTGTGTAAACACAGTTGGTGTTTGCTCTTTGCTATTTACTCACGCGATGTCTCATGCTCCAGGCCCCTGTAACATCCAGCATGGAGGAGCTGACTCTCTGAGCCTTGGTCATTCTTAGAGCAACAGTTTGACCTCCTCGGTCACTCACTGACACAGCCTGAAATGTGGTTAAGGTTTCTGTAACTTCTCTTTCATGGCTTCATTATGGACCAATTATTTTTGCTGACAGAGAGTTTTATTTTTTCTTGGAGTAGTTCCTACCATGGGACTAGAGGTGCCAAAAAGCCCAAACCATGCTCTGTCTGCTGGAAGCATCTCACGTAATCACCTGAACTTAAAAAAAATATACAACAAACCAGAGTTGAAGCATTGGAAAGTTAAAATGCTGCTCTCGCAGCAGCTCCCTGCCTGCTTTTTGTGCTGCTTTGCGCTGGGGAAACCCCATTGTTCCAAGCTCTTTTGTCTCTCCCACAGTGTGAGATGTTGATGCTCTGCAGTTGTGTTTCTTGAAGCTTGATATTTCAAGGTTTGGCTTGTTTCGAACTTCTCCCAAGCTGAAGTTGTTTCACTCAGCTTCAGCTTGCCCAAATCTTAGTCTCATTTGCAGTTTGATTCCTGCTTGCTGCCTGAGCAGATGGATGATCTCTTGTGAAAGTCTGGGAACTCTTGAATATTCTTTTATACTTCTCAATGTTAATAATTTCTTCAGAATCCCCTAAAGCAGGTCCAAGAAATTATATGAAAAATGTATGGTGTTTATTCTGTTTCCATTGTTCAGTAAAGGGAGAGGGGCGGGTAGTTAGTTCAGCTTTGAAAACACTGAAATAATCCTCTTTCTTCTCCTTTCCTGTTGCCTGTGCCCATCCTGTTCCTCTAAAGCTAATCCCCGTTCCTTTTGTGCTGCTTTGCTCTACTGATCCAGTTTTTTAAAAGGTTTGAATAGTCTCCTGACCCAAAATGGTGGAGCCAACTCACAATGCAGTCCTGCCCAGAACAGTCTTGAAACCCAGAACAGCTGTTTTTATTGGGGAGCTTGTTACTGACTTCTTCCATGTAAGAATTATTTTATCTTTGCTTTAAACAACCAAAACAACAACACAAATCTCTGCCCCAGGGTCATGCACTTGGATTTCTAGGAATGCTGCAGTGACCTTGGTGTAAAGATCTGCCATAATGATCTGCTTGGTGTGAAAGGTTGACAGCCTGTGTTTTGTGGAAACACTGTCAGTGGAAACTCCAAGGGAAGTTTATTTAGGTTCTTTCTGCCTGCCCAGGCTTGAGCTTTTGGCTACTCATACATTCCGGGAATTTTAGGAAGGCTATCTCATGAAAACCAGTCCTGTGTAGAGTGCTTAGTGATCAGGTTTGCAGCTGAGAAAAGACACTTTTTGCTGGGACTTTGAGTGTTGAGTCAGGCTGAGCTCTGCAGGATGGTGAGGGCATCGGTGGGGTTTGCTATGCTGAGGATCGCCTCAAAGCACAAAGGTGGGATTGGCCAGATTGGATCTGTTATTTCTGAAATTGTGCTGCTTTATGCCTCAGCTGATGCTGTCTGCTGGCTAAAGGAATATTAATAGTGCACTGCCAGTGTCACTGCCTCCTTGGAACATGTGATTTAAGGGAAAACTGAGGTGTTGTATGAACCTGTTTGAAATGAACAAGCGATTTCACAGTCACTGGAATACATGAATGCTTTCTGATGGATTTTACAAAGCTCTTTTTTTCTTCCCAGCTTGTAATCTCAGAGGGGCAGAGAGAGAATATTCCCTATAGGGTGGACCAGCACTCTTTCCTCCTGCTGTTAGAGTTGTCCTGGAGAATGATGCATTTGCTTTGGCTTTACCATATTCCTCAGGACAGTATTTCTCACCGGAAGATTCAATTCATGGATATTCTATATCCAGATAAAGCCAATTGTTCTCTGTGGCAGCAAGGGAGCACTCCTTCTACTCACACAGTTCCTTTCATTTGATGATCCCAGGGCTGTTTGCTGTTTTCTGCTCCAAATCCTGGCCATAGTGAAATTAATTGATTGATGCACCGAGACAGAATTTCTGCTGTGCTGTTCAGCAATGCACATGGTTTCAGTGTATTTCCAAGCTGTTTAAATCCTATAGGTCTGTGTCCATGCTTGTATATTTGCCCAGGAATGGAGGAAACAAACCAGCCTGCTTATACTAGTGGCTTGGCACTGGCTGTTTGTAAGGAATATTTTCTGCTTAATATTTTAAAGCCAGCCCTTAACATTCACAGATTTTTGCTTGTGTTCTAGCTGTGTCTAAAGACAGGAGAAAACTAGAGGGAAATGCTTCTGTCTGATGCTCTAATCTCTGTTTTCTGCTATGAGACAAGGAGCTGTGTTTCCTCATCCTTAAAACAGGAGCAGCTGGGAGCCTTTTCACTGCAACTGAAGTGGAATCAGAGCAGTGGAAAAGCAAACCACTTGCACTTGCCTTGTAGTCCTGTCTCTCACTATTAGTATAGAAGACTATATACTCTCACTATTAGTATAGAAGACTATCGTTAGAAGACTTTAAAACAATATTTTAATGTAATGTTTGTTAATATTACAAAATAATATTTAAAGTTGACTTGTTGACATTGCTTTAATGGCCTGTTGAGATGCACTGTTTAATTTTTTGTCAATTTTTTTATCCCTGTCCATGGCAGAGGGTTGGAACTAGAAGATTTATAACGTCTTTTCCAACCCAGGCCATTCTAGGATTCAAGGACTGGGATTGGTGTTGGGCCAGCCAGAGAGTGCAGGCCATCTGCAATGGGTTTTGCACCTCTTAGAGGTATGGCCTTGAGCCGAGGGCGTTTATTCCACACTCAGTTCTTGTGAACTTGTTCCCAATGTACTTCTTGCTCTCTCAGTGTGGGCAAAGTTTCATGTCCCCTCACTCCAGGTTATCTTGGCTGGATGATTTCAGCTCTGAGTTGCAGAATACCCTGAACTAATTGTTCTTGTAAATACGTTAATTGAACTGATTATGAACATATTAATTACTTCAAATGAATGTCTTAAAATTAAAACACTTTTTTATTTCCCTTTAGCAGATGAATTAAAATGGGAGAATGACCATTAACTGAAGTAAGGTAGATTTAGATTAGATATTAGGGAGAAGTTAATTTCTGTAAGGGTGTTGAATTCCTGGCAGGGATTGCCCAAAGCTGTGGCTGCCCCTGGATCCCTGCAAGTGTCCAAGGCCAGGTTAGATGGGGTGTGCAGCTGCCTGGTCTAGTGGAAGGTGCATCTGTCCATTGCAGGGAGTCAAATGGGATGAGCTTTCAGATCCCTTCCAACCCAAACCAGTCTGTGATTCTGTGATAAACTGTATGTTTATGGCTGGCAAATTCCCTAGAAACACTGTGGAGAGCTTGAAATGCGGAAGGGAGTGTGTAAGGTGTAAGCAGCCGGGGTTGCTTTGGTTTTTTTCCCTCTTATATTTTCTTCCAAGAGTTCTGGATGACTTGCTGGCACCGAGGTTGAGAGCTACTGACACAGGTATGTGTTTCAGGTGTTCTTATTAACAGCTGCTTCCCCAGAAAAAGTACTTGTCTTCCAAGCAGAACTCTTTGCTGGCTGTTTGATTCAGTGAAACCCCCAGGGCAAGGTCTAGTTCAGTTCCCTGGATTTTTCCCTGGTGTAGAAGTACAGTGGGTTACAAGACATTGCTGAAAACTGATTAGGATCCCAAAAAAACAGCTGAAACTCACTGATCTGTGGGCAGTTGATCAAGAACAGCTCCATGCATGGTGTTCCTTCCTTGTTCTTACTGAAACTGTAATTGTGCACCAGCTTTTTGCCTGAAGGAAGCTACTTTCTTCTTTTATGTCTCAGGTTCATGAAGCTCCTTGTTTTGTGCTGTGTAGTCATTCTCACTGCAATTAGTCCTCTCATTTTCCTGCATGTTCTGGTTTGTATCTGATAGTAATTGTGCTGTCTTACGGCTTCGTGAGTTAATAACTAATTCTTTAGTGGTGCAAACCACTGGAGGCTTGGCAGTCAGAACAGTGCCAGCGCCCTGCTCTACCACAGCAGTTCCTAGGGAAGTCCCTGTTAAACAAGGATGATCATTATCCAAACTGATGGCCGGGGTAGAGAGTGGTTTCTATCTCCTTGCAGTGACTAGTGCCCAGTATGAGCCTTTTTAATAGACATAGAAGTCATATAATAGTGTGTTTCAGCAGTTAATAATGAACCATTTGGGGTTTGTGCAAGAACTTGGAAATTTCTGGTTCTTTATAATTAGATTTTTTTTTCCTTAAAAGCAGAGTGGTGAGCTGCTTTTTTGTGTGGTTAACTGCAGGGTTATTGTAATGTAATCCTAGTTAGGAAAACCTAAATAAAATCAAACTAAAACTCTTGCCTTTTGTTTCTAATCTTGGGAGCAAAGGAAACCACACTTTAGTTTCCTTCTCTATATCTGTGCACACTTGGGTAAAGGTCTGCCCTCTCCATCTCAACTCTGTTATTTGTGGTAGCATCTGTAAAATACCTTTAGAGAATTTCCCATCATCATCTCAAAATTAAGGAAATTGAGAAGTCCTGATCATCAGCCTTTTGGCTGTTACAGCCTGATTTGGAGTTCAGCTGATTCCAGAGCCATGTTTTTGGTACACTTAGAGGAGGGGGGGGAAAAAAAAATACAAAACTCTGATCCAGTGAATATGGCTTTGTGTTCCCTTTTAAGTGGCTGTAAAATGACGGGACATGCTATAGGGAGTGTTGGCTCTTCTACTTGAGCTTGTGAATTCAGCTGTTCATGGCTGACAGAAGCAGGCAAATAGATCTCCTGTTGTCCTCTCATAATACAGAATATTGTGGTGTGTTTTTCTTGTAGCATGAAGTGTCTCTTCTGTCTTATTTGGGATGGAGGTGGTGTTTAAGCCTCAAATACCAGGACAGCTGCAGTGGGTCAGATCAAAGTCTGTGTCAGTGTGTCTTACATGGCTGCAGGAGGTGCATGTCTTCTGGGCACAGAGAGACATTGCTTGTGTATCCCTGCTCTCTGTTTCCAGTTAGAAAATCCTATGTACAGCTAGCAATAACACGGTTGAGACCAAACACCTGTGAGGATAGTACAGGCATGTATCCATCTCTGAAGATTTTCTTTCCCTTGAACAATACGTAGCTTTGGAATTTACATAACCCCGAGGATGTATCTTTGTCTTTATCAGTTCATTATTTTTCTGTCCAAGATCTCAATGCACTCCTTGAGCATCCATAGGATCTCCAGTTCTTCAGCTAAATTATGTGTTGTGTGGGGAAATGTGTCCTTTTGGTTTGCTTTGAGTCTGGCTCATGATTCCCTCTTGTTCTTGTGTGAGGAAAAGGTGGCGAGCAATTATTTCACTGTCTCTCTGTGCCTACTCTTCCTTTCATCTATCCTCCAGGCTAGAGAGTTAGAGCATGGTGGCTCTTGCAGATGGAAATGCTTCTGTCCCTTGCTCATCCCTGAGGTTTTTTTGACCCTTTTCCAGTTCTGCTCCATGCCTGTGGAGGTGGAGAGGAGCAGAGCTACATTCTGCTCAGAGTAGATCCTGTCTAGGTTTGTGTAACAGCACAGTGATATGTTTTGGTTAGGGTGATATTTGCTTTTCTTCAGGATAGGCTATTTCCTGGGGTTATCGATCATGTTTCTGATGGTTTGTGGTCAGTTTGGAACCTGTAATATTGCAAATGCAAAGTTGTAATTTTTCTCAACCAGGCAGACCAGGTGTCCTGTAAAGTTCAGCAGCTTTTTCTCACTGAGCTGTCCACTTAGTCAACTGCTGTTTTTATTACCCTGAATAGCTTAATATCATCAGTAAACTTGGTCACTGTTATTCACTTCTCCTTCTAGATGTTTTATGAATATATGTAGCCACAAATTCCACTGAAGCTCCATGGGTTTTCAGTCCTTGGCATTACACGTGCATGGTGTGAGAGAGGGCACTGCCAAGGCTTTAACTCTACAGCAGTGAATATTTTGAAATGTTAAAGTGGAGTTCCTTCCTTTTCTAAAGAAAAGGCACTTAGTGGCACTTGTGGTAAGAGTTCTTGCCTGAGCGATGGCTTAAGATAACCAAAGTAATGAAATGCATTTCCCTTGTAGTGATGGAGAAGAATAAAAAACTCCCTGTTTTTCTTTCTTCCTAATGACTGGAAAGGACTTGTGTTATTTTGCTTGTGCTTCAAAGTCAGCATGTCCAGTTCCAGGCTATGTTGTGAGCCCAGCTGTCCTCCCATGGAATGCCACTGGGAATCCTCCTAGCTTGTTCTGTCTCCTTTGCTCAAATACGTTCAAAATTTGCTCAAAGCTGTTCTCAGCTTTTCACCATTCTGTTTCCTGCCCTGTGGGACAAGAGTGACTATGTGAGAGTAATTACAAATGTTTATGGGAATTGGGCTGCTTTATTCAGGCAATTAAATGTGATGTTTAAGCAAGAGGAGGTTTGTTCTTTGCAATTGATTGCATCAGTTTCAAAAGGTGCCTGGAAAGATTCTGGCTTACAGCAGTGAGGATATCCAATAGCTTGGACCACGTTGTGTAAACTCTCCTGTAGGGGAAAAGCCTTCACTGTCTTCATGCCCTTCTTGTCAGGCTGGTTGCTCTGACATGGGAATTAGGTGTCCAAGGCCATGTGTCTCTTCTTGGCTCCTGCTTGTTCAGTGATGGGAGTTTGTGCTGTTTAAGGTTCTGTGGATATTTGGGTGTGCTCTGTTAGATTTTGATCTGTAAAGGAAAGGCCTGTCCTGCTATGACAAAGAACCACTATTATTTGCATTATCTCCTGTCTTCCTTGGTGCTGAGCCCCATTAAGTGAATGGGAAGGTAGGATGAAGGTGTCAGGCTATAATCAGATCACTACCTGACTTTTTATCCCCTTTTCTAGACTAGGATGTAGCTTTTTTAGTAACCCTGACGGTTTTCTAATGCTGACAACAGGAAAAGTCATGTTTGGTTTGTAAATACCAGGACTCAAGACTGCTTGTGGAGCGTAATATACAAGTGATGCATCATCCATCATTTGTGCTGTGTCCCTTGAGCAGGTCCTGCTGGGAGGGCCAACGGCTGCAGTAACTCCTGATTTCTAAGGCAGTGATCTAAGACGTCTGCCTTGGAGACATGGGCACATGGAAATCCCAGTGGGTTGCTTGGCTGGGATTGTGTCAAACAGCAAAGTGCAATACCATAGGCTGAGTGGGGCTGTTGAGGTGCTTGATCAGTGAGAGTGTGTGTGTCTGTATACCAAGGGCAGGGTTTGGTTACGGGTTCTTTAGGTAATGGTCATGGGCCCCAAGTCTGCCAGAGCTCCAGAAAGCATTTGGACACCACTCTCTGACACAGAGTGGGATTGTTGGGGTATCCTGTGTTAGGGCCAGGAGCTCGACTTCATCCTTGTTGGGTCCAAGGCAGGATTTTCTGATTGGGTGTCTCATCCTTTTGGGGAATGATACTGGCAGTTACAATGTTCCAATGAAGGAATCTCCTGTTTCCTCTGTGGGCCGGCACTGGGTGAGTGATGCCTTTTGCTTGGAGGACCTTCTCAGGCTGAACTGAGACTGTGCCTGGCCTGCCCAAGGACTTTGGGCTGTGCTGCAGGTCAGGCAGGTCCCAACAAACTCGGGTTTATGTGCTGCACAGCTGGGAGCTGTGCCCTGGCTTCTTTTCCAGGTCCTCCTTTGGCTTAGTCTGCTATTTCCCTATCTGTGGTGTGGCAATAAAATCCTTACCTTTGCCAGGAGTGTTGATGCTGAACTGGTGGTTGTAAGTCAAGAGAAGAGCCTCTGGATAAATGGGCAGTGTTGTCTCTCATTGTCATCTTGTCAGGTACAAACACTTGAGCCTTTTGTTGTTGGTTCCCCTGCAGTGTGAATATATAAGGTGATCTCTTATAACAGGTGATCTCCTGATGACAGCTGCTGTTATCAGGACCTGGCTTGTGACAAGGCTGCAGCCCCTGGGGACAGCGGTGACAGGACTGAAGTTGCTTTGAGTGGTATGATCAGAGAGGGCTTCTGTTTGCATACTTGCCCTGTGTGAATTTGGTGTCAGCACAGGATTTGAGCCACGGCACATATCAGCCGTTCCTATGCCATGCTGCTCTTGTCCTTTGTGTTCCTGAGGGGTTTCATGGATGGGGATGAGTCTGATGGAATCCCTTTGCTCTCGAAGGATTGTATCCCAGAGCAAAGCCCAGTGTTGTGTGTGCAGATGCGGCTCTGCCTTCCGGGGCCGTTGCGTAGCTGGGTGCACTGTGACTTACACTGTTCCACAGCCTGTGGATTTGGACAAGGATGAGCCAGGAAGGACAAAATGTTTGCAATGTGGTTGAGCCTTGCTGTGTGTTCTGGTAGATCTGGCTGGTGGTTGAATGCTCCCTGTAACACCCCAAGGACCAAGATGTCTTGGATCCCTCTGCTCCACTCAGATGAGACCTTACATGCAGTGCTGCATCCAGCTCTGTGGATTCCAGCATCACAAGGATGTGGAGCTGCTGGAGCAAGTCCAGAGGAAGCCACAGAGATGCTCTGAGGGCTGGAGCCAGGCTGGGAGAGCTGGAGGTGTTCACCTAGAGAAGAGAAGGCTCCAGAGGGACCTTGAAGGCTCTTCTAATGCCTAAAGAGGCTCCAAGAGAGCTGGAGAGGAACTTCGGACAAGGGCCTGGAGGGACAGGACACAGGGAATGGCTTCCCACTGCCAGAAGGCAGGGTTAGATGGGATATTAGGAAGGGATTGTTCCTTGGGAGGGTGGTGAGACTGGCACAGCGTGCCCAGAGAAACCGTGGCTGCCCCATCCCTGGAATCATTCAAGGCCAGGTTGGACAGGGCCTGGAAGAACCAGGTCTAGTGGAAAGTGCCCCTGCCCATGGCAAGATGATATTTCAGGTCTCTTCCAACCCAAACCAGTCTGGGATTCTGTGGTTTTGGACCAGGGATCCACCTCCTTCCATATCCAGCCACCTTCCCTCCATTCTCTTCTGGCTTGCTCCTTGCAGGTAGCCCCTTGCTTGGAGGGGAATGGGGCCTTTTGGGGACCCCCTTCCCCAATCCCGGTTTATAGCAGGTCTGAAGTGAAGATACTTTGGTCCCTTCTCTAGCTTGGCAACATGGGGGACGTCTGATCTAGCCTCTGTTCTGACACATTGGTATTTAAGGGGAGGTTTTCCCTGGGGTTGGCTCCTTATTAGCTGCATTGATTGGAGTCCAGCTGCTCAGCTAAGAGGGTGATCTGTGCAGCAGGTCCCTCGAAAACTGGCCCAGCACAGGACACTGGCCCTGGAGATGCACAGGGGATGATTTAACATGGCAGCCAGCTTATCTCATGTCTGCATTTGAGAAGTGGTGGCATTAGCTCAGGCAATTGCAGCTGCTTCCCAAAGGGATGCTTGACGTTGCTGTCTGTCCCTGTGTAACATAACATGCTGGCTGCTGAGCCAGGAACAGGGCTTGGCACCTTCCTTTGGATTTGTGGCTCTCCCTGCAGTGCTTGTTGTGCTCCATGTTCAGGCCTAGCTCTGCTTCCCACCCTGGCACAGATGGATTTTGCCGTGGTGCAGTGGTTTTTTTGGCAAGGAAAGCACCTGCAACAGAGTTGGGCAGAGTTACAGGAAAAGAGGGGAAATTGACTTACATTGGGTAACTGTTCTTGATGAGAACTGTGCCTTGGTCTGATCCCTGTCCTCAGAAGACAGCAGAGGCCTTGCTTTGCATCCTGTAGAGGAATTGGAGGTGAAGCCTCCTTGGGTGTGTTGCTGAGAGGCCAAAGCCAGTGGTGGTGTTCTGAGGTGGAGGCCAGGCCTCCCTTTTTGGGAAGATTTCTAAGGATAGATGGCTGCACCTTTTGTCCCAGGATTGAAGCTGTTTGGGGATGGGCTCTCCCTGGATTTAGCAGTGGCAAAGGATGGTGTTTCCTGTAGCAGCCTGTGTGCTTGTGGCTGAGGTTGTGTGAGCTGCCAAGATGGGAAGGTGCCTCCCATCACAAGGTTAGCATGGGACCATAGGAAGCAGACAGGGGACTCTGTTGCTGTCCTTATTTCAGGGGATATGACTCCAGGCACAGCAGCTAACCTGCAGGAAAACATCCTGAGCTGAACCAGGTTCAGAGCCCTGACAGCATCTCCTCTCTGAGTGAAGAGGGAAAACCTGCTGTATCTGTGGGTACCTGCTACAGGTATGGCTTTGCTGTGAAACTGAGATGGACTTGGCACCTCTTGGACTGGCTGGGTGGTGATGGACTCACTGCACAGGAGCCAGAGCCCCACAATGCATGTCATGCCCAGACTGCAGGGACCTGCCTGTCCTCATGGAATAGGCAGAGCCAGGAAGGAGCATCAGCTCAGGGCCCTCTGGCTGATGACAAGTTTCATTTTTGAGGTTGAGTCTTGTGATCTGGGAATGACACTTCAGACACCTCATAACCTTTTAGGGAAGTCTGGACCTGCTTCTGTGACAGCTTCTCCCTTACACCCAAGCAGACCCCAGAACAGATGGGCACGGGGTGCTGAGAACAGCAGAGCGGGTGGCAGCCTTTGGTGTCTAGGGGTATGTGGTGCTGCACTGCCTCTTCGTTCTGATGCAAGTGTTTGGACAGGGTGTCTCTGCAGTGCAGCAGTTAGTGGGAAATTCCTGTGAAGTTCTTGTTTTTCAAGTGAGATGCCACCAAGTGGCGTCAGGACTATCAGGGAGGTTTTCTGCTGGGTGCTGGGACTGTTTCAGTCTCTGCCGACCAAGGCTGATGTCAGTGCTCCCTGTCAGTTGAGCTCCATGCAGCCTGATTTGATGCATGCATGGGAGTTAGGTGAAGTTTTTTCATAGACTTGTGGAATGATTTGGGTTGAAAGGGACTTTAAAGACCATCTCATTCCAGTGCAGACACGCCTTCCACTAGACCGGGTTGCTCCAAGCCCTGTCCAGCCTGGTCCTGGACACAGAGGGATGAGGCAACCACAGCTTCCCTGGGCAACTTGTGCTAGAGCCTCCTCACCATCACAGGGAGCAGTTTCTTCCCAAGATCTCACCTAGCTCTGCCATCTGGCAGTGGGAAGCCCTTCCCCTTGTGCTGTCCCTCCAGGTCCTTGTCCAAAGTCCCTCTCCAGCTCTCTTGGAGCCCCTTTAGGTGCCAGAATGGGCCTTGGAGATCTCCCTGGATGAACACCCCCCGCTCTCCCTGCCTGTCTCTGGAGCAGCGGGGCTTCAGCCCTCAGAGCATTTCTGTGGCCTCCTCTGGACTTGCTCCAGCAGCTCCACATCCTTTGATGTTGGAATCCCTGGAGCTGGATGAAGCTCTGCAGGTGGTGAATCACCTGAGATGAGGAAAAAAAGGAGGAGGAGGAGCTGTTTGACCTCAGCAATGTCACATCTCTGCAATGACTGGATGCAGTAGCAGCACTTCATTTGACAAGGGCAATGCTCTTTTCCTAGCTTTGCTGGCTATGGGACAGGCTCCCTGGGAGAGCATGTCTTGGAATGCTGATGTATAACAGTGGTGAATAAAACTGCTCTCAGCTAATATGATCTCTGTTATTTCTTTTGCAGGAACGCCAAGGCCGTGTCAAGTAAAGGGCCATTCCACCACCACAGATTGCAGCAGAGACTGCATCCCAGCTGTCTTTCAGAGAGAGAAAGGAGTAAGAGTACCCCAGAGAGAATTAGGACTTTTTTTTTCTTAATTCTTTTGACTTCAAAAAGACTTGTACAAACTTCCAGTTGAAAAAAAAAAAGTATTGGAATATCACAAGACATAGGGCTAGAAAAACAAAAACAACAACAAAAATAATCCCTTCTAGGTAGAGTAGAGGTAAAACCTGTCCCATTTCTTTTGGCTTTGGTTGTGATTTCAGAGCATACACTTTTGTTTTTTGTCTTTTTACTATGGCTTTTGGATTTCAAGTCCATAAGTGGCGTATGCCTTTTTTTTTCTCTAATTTTTAAATCCCACCATTTCCCCTCCTTCCACCCTGTTGCGCGTCCTTCCCTGGTTTTGACATTTGCACTTGGAACACTGAATTGTAACATCCACCATGCAAAGTGGAGTAACTTTATTTTCCTTTCTTTCCCCGGGCTGGAAGGGGAGGAATTCTGTGAGGAAGTCGGGGTTTTGGCCTAAGAAGAATTGAACAGAAAATTGTCCACGAGGTTATGTTTTCAAGGTGGTTCATTTTTCTCTGACCTTTTGTTACTCAAAAGTCAAGTACTAGGAGTCCTAAGAAATGTTCTGTTCTTGTGCATTATATGGATGTAAAGATTAGGTCTGAATGAATTTGATTTTTTGAAAGCTGAGAACAGTGGTAAAAAACTTTGTTTAGAGGAAAATTAATTTGGACAATAAAAAGCCCAAAACAAACAAACCAAGGAAGACGTACTGTAAAATGTATAGTGACTATGTCTGAGTTTGTTGTTAAGCTAATGAGGAATGGGCGTTGCCTTTTTTTTTCACCATTAATCACTTCTCAATAATAAATGTGAGATCCTGTTGAGCATCACTGTTGTCTCCTGCTCCCTTCCCCATGCTGTAAGCTCCTTGGATTCCAACTATTGGAAAAATACCTGAAAATAAGGAGTAGAGAGTTAACTTCTCCTTGGGTTTGAAGTAGGGTGCTCTCACCTTAGCTTCCCCAGCTCAATCCTGGGGCTGTTCCAAGCACTTTGGGATTGTTGTGGCTCCCTAGTGTGGTCTCACTCCAAGGTGTGAGGGGCAAGTGCCCACCTGGCCTTGCTCCCAGGGTTCCTTCCCCTGTCATGGGTAAGTTGGGGATGATCCAGCTCCTTCCAGGGTGTGGGAAATGCAGACACCTCACAGCCCAAATCATCTTCCCTGGGAAAACCACTCATTGTCAAGAAAATAATAAAAAACCCTCTCCCTTTTCTCTCATCATGGACCCTGCTGCTCATTTTTGGTGGACTCCATCTCTGTCAAGCAGCCCATTGCTCCAGGAGCTGACCACCTGACCAGTTGTGACAAGTGCTGCTCCAGAAACAGTGTCAGGTATCCTGGGGGCATGGACAGTGTCAGGGCCCCCAAGTGCCAACAAACTTGCTGAAGGAACTTGTTATTTGTGTGATGGAATAAACCTTTACTGGCTGCCTTCCCCCTCCTTTTGCACTGGGGAAGGGGCTATGGAGAAGCCCTGAGCAGGAGGTGATGCAGAGATGGCATTATTTGGGGCAGCCCACTGTCACTGGAAGAGTGAAGATGCAGAGGAGGAAGAAGGTGAATATGTTATAAGAGGGGTTAGGTGGGGTCCTCCCAAAAAAAGAGCGGTTACAGCCCAAAAGTGCTTGGAAGTTTAGGGGGTATGTTTGTGCAATAAATACAAAAAACTAGCATTTCTTATCTTTTTTTATAAATATGTAAATAATGATTTTTGTTAAGATTGATTTCGAAATGCATCCCTATATCTATTATATAGAGGATCTTGCGAGAATAAGAAATTAGAAGTATATAGGGTTTAAAAATGCAAATACAACTTTTGTATATATAAATTAAACTACAAAGGGCTTGAAAATGGATGAAAATACCTCTGTGAAGGCAACAGCAGTAGCTCTGTGAATATTCCGAGTTTTTTTGTGTCTCAGTGTAACACAGTCTGAGATCTTGGCTGGGACTGAAATCATTGCTGCCACCCGGTGATAAGTGCCATGTACTGCAGGTGCCTGGCAAGAAATGCCACACTCACAATTCAAAATGGCATTTGAATTTTAATTTGAGACCCCTGGAAAAGCAAAGGTGAGATGGGATTACCTGGAGCCTCAGGGGACCGAGGTGAAGGGGATGAAGAAGCAGACAGCAAACAGATTCCACTGCTTCTTACTGCAGCAAGGGGAACATCCCTGGAATTTCACATCCAGCATCTCTCCCAAGCCCCACAGGTGAACAAACAGGTTCCCCAAGACTGATCTTTTTACTTCCAGCAGTGCAGATCCACCGGGAGGACCTGCAATCCAAGGACACATAACAGGAACTGTCTTACTTGCCGCTCTCGCCACATTTTCCCTTTCCAGAGGGATGCAAGTGCTCCCCCCAGAGGCAAGAAAACTGCCTTGCGATCTAGTACAAAACCTGCCTGGCAAGCCCAGAATGTCAGGAGCCAGCAGCCCTTTCTCCTGGATTTCCTGCTCACAGGCATTTTAAGCCTGCTTTGCCTCATAGGTGCTTTTCTGCCAAGGGCATTCCCATCTTTTATTAGCCTGATTCAAATTTTGGAGAGCCAAGTTGCATGGGAACTTGTTCATATTTTGACTGTCTTGACAGTTGGGAGCATCCGTGTTCCCTGACTCTTCCATTCAGGAGAAAAAGACAACACAACTCTTAGACACCTAGTGCGTAATTCCAACAATCAAGGGTAAACCACCTCACTCTGGGAAGAAACATACTGCCCAGTTTTGGCCAAGACTGAAAAAATACAAATAGTAGTACTGGAAATATTTCCAGGCATGGAGCCTCCCAGCTCCAAAAATGCAGCTCACAGGCTTCTTCCCAAGGAAATCCCAAAAATGCCAACTAGGCTCAGGGAGAAAAACCTGCCCATTCCACCAACCTGGCGTGGCACATATTCCATGGACACCCCAGGAAGGTGTCACTGACCATGATAGGGGGTTGGAATGTGATGATCTATAAAGTCCTTTCCAACCCAGACCATTCCAGGAATTTAAGGCTGATTTGAGCTACTTTTCAGCTCACAATTCTTTCCTAAGCCTTGTCCTCTAGGCTGTCTTTCCCATACCTTGCTGGAAAGGGAAGCAGTGGTTTCTCTCCGTAATCATGCCTGCTGCAAATTGCTGAGCCATGCCCAAAAACCACTGGGTACCATAAATGAGTGATCCACTGTCTTGTCTGTTTTCCATAATCCAACACTTCAATGACGTCAAACAATCAGGATCAATCCCAGGTTATAGGTACTGTTCCTGTGGAATAATCCCCAACACTCACTGCCAAGTGCTGTTGGAGCAGCTCTTCAGGAAAAAAAGGTGTACCCAATTCAGATGGTGTTTAGGAGGGTCCCTATCTAGTTTCCCAGGATATATGGGAAGCTGCTACTGACAGACTGGGACTCAGGAGAACTTAAGTAGTTTACTGAAAGCTTCTAAAACAGGGTCTTTTTTCCAACTCTAAGGCAGTTCAAATGCTATGGCTTGCCAGGCTTCCTATAAAGTGCTGCGTAAGTGTGTCTGTGTGTGGGACTATTCCTTAAACCAAATTTCAGGGAAGACTTGCATGAGATTTCAGTTAAAATTTAAATCAGCTTGTAAGGTATCAGAAAAAAATACCCAGAAGCTCAATTTTCCTAGCTGAAACTTACTGGGATATTCAGAGCTTGTTTGGAAAGTAACCCCTATGAAGGGTATCATATCAAATATGGAAATTCTGAGGGATGAAAAAGTATATTAAGTACTTTCAGAGTAATTTCCAGCACAATAACCACAAACATTCTCAGAGGTGACATTTGGTGGCTTAAATCCTGTATGGCCAGACCCAGCACTTTGGCTCATGTGGGAAATGGGTGGGAAGTGCAGAACAAAGTTCAATTCCCAGGGAGCTGATGATCCTCCAATGAAACTCTGGCTTGGGATAAGGCCTTCCTGCCTCTGGCGTTGATCTGAGTGAGCACAGGTGCTTTGGCTGGGAGTGACAGTGTCACTGCAATTATGAGAAAAGCAAAAACTCTCCAACAACATTTTTTAGTGTTAGAGAATTAAGGAATTGCTTTATTCTGTCCAGGATGCTGTTCTAGCCAGGATGTGCAACAGAAATAATTTATTTCACATATTGCCTGGGTTATGCAGAGAAAATTCTTCCTTTGCATGATTCTTACTAGATTTTTCACATACTTTTACAGTGAAAACTGAGTGGAATTAATTGGTTCAACATTCACTGGTCCCAAGTTATACAGTTCTTAGTATTTGGTTTACTATTGGTTATTGATCCCTTCGCCTTCGATGTCAATTAGGTTCTCATTCTTTGTTCTCTTACCTAGGTTTCCCAGACCAGGTGCCTCTGACTATGCCAGGGGTGATGTTTGAAGTTGATGTTTGTTAATGGTTGTTATCTTTTGTGTATCATCTGTGCTACTCCCAGTCTGCTAAGATGTTAAACTCATCAGGCCTCAGAGTGGTGAAATGGTCCTTTAGAAAGAAACTTCAATTCCTTTCCCTCTGGGCAAAGACAAACAAAACTCCTGACTAAAGTTATATTTAAAATTTTTTAAACTTTGTATCATTTCCAACAACAGGTCCTGCATTGCTCCTTGTCTCCTACCAGAATCCCGGGATCCTGGGGGTTTGGTGTGACTGCAGCTGAGTGCCAGAAGGGGGAAAACCCCAAACCGAATAGTGACTGGAATGCAGAATTGGGAAAGACCTGGGCCAGATCGCAAAGGATGCAGTCCAGAAAACACAGACTGAATCATACCCTAAGTCTGGAATAGAGAAGATCATGGACCAGATCATGCATAGGATCTGGAACGGGGGAAAACCTGGACAGGATCAAGACTGGAATCTGGAACTGGGAAAAACCTGGGCTGGATCTGTGCCATAATTCAGAGTGGTAGAAACCCGGATATGATGGCATCCAGAAGCCAGAATTGGAGAAAACCCACCCCAGATTGTGTCCACAAGCCAGAATGGAGGAAAATCTAGTAGAGATCAAGGCCAGAATATACAATGGGGTAAAACACAGGCAGGACTGCACCCAAGTCCAGTACAGGGGAAAACCCAAGCAGGATTATGCATGGACTCCAGCATGAGAAAAAACCCAGCCCAGATCAAAGCCAGAATGCAGAATGAGGGAAAACCTGAACGGATTGCACCTGGAGTCTGGCGTGGGGGATGGGGAGGAAACTTGGGTGGGATTGCACAGAGTCCAGCATGGGGCAGGGCAAAATCTGTTCTGGTTCAGTGTTGGAATATAGAATGAGAAAAATCCCAGGAGGATTGCACAGGGAAGTCCAGGATGGGGAGGAACCATGGGCAGGATCATGCCAAAAGTCTGGCACAGGGGAGAAAGCCCAGGCAGGATTGTGCATGAAGTTCACCAAAGAGAAAAAAACTGTGCTGGATCAAGGCTGAAATGCAGAATAGGAGTAAACCCAGGTGGGATGGTATGCAGAGCCTAGCATGGGAGGGAAAAATCAGCTGGGATCATACCTGGAGTCCAGCATGAGACAAAACCTGAGTGGGAACACACGTGGAATCTGGCACGGGAGGAAATCCAGGGAGGATTAAAGCCAGAGTGCAGAATGAGAGAAAACCCAGTCAGGATAAAGCACAGAGCCTGGCACAGAGAGAGGAACACCCAGGCAGGACTGTGTGGAAAGCCCAGCATGGATGGGAACATCCAGGCACAATCACACATGGAGCCTGGCACAGGGGCAACCACCAGGAGGAACAGTGCTCATAGCCTGGGATGGAGTAAACCCAGGCAGGATCATGCATGAAGTCCAGAGCAGAGGAAAACCAGGATAGGATCAAATACAGAATGCAGAATGAGGGGAAATTTGCATGTAGAGTCCAGCACAGAGAGTGGGGCATGGAAACCCAGGCAAGAACATGGCCTTAGTCGAACACAAGGGAAAAACTGGAGAGAATCATGCATGGCCACAGTGGGAGGATCACGGATGGATCCACACAGCCAGGACACAGGACAATGCATGGAATCCAATGCATGGGACAACACAGGACGGCTCACATGCTGAATTCAGTGTGTGAGACAATACAGGGAGGCTCTCACATGGAATCTGAGACAGAATGTGGAGAGTATTGCTTGCAAAATTCAATGCATGGGACAAGGCAGGGAGGATCACATGTGGAATTCAATGCATGGGACAATGCGGAGAGGATCATGCATGGCAGCAAATATGCAGGACAACCCAAAGAGGATCATGGGTGGAAATAAATGCATTCATGGGACAACCTGGAGAGGTGTGCATGCAGCATCCAGTTCACGGGACTGGAGAGACACATGCAGTGTTGCAGCTGAGAAGCCTGTAAGGGCATTTTGGAGGTCAGCTGCCTGAGAAAGGAATGCTTAGTCATGGTAGCCGGACCTGGTTGAAGACCCCTTTGGCTCTCAGACCCTCTCTTATCTCTCTGTAAGCCTATTGGCTACTGTTACCCTGACCTTACTATTGGTCAATTTACAAAACCCTCATACCCTATAAAAACCCCTCAACAGGGCCCAGAAGCCAGAAGATAACCGTCCCTGGACCTGTGGCAGCTGAGAAGCCTGTAAGGGCATTTTGGAGGTCAGCTGCCTGATACAGAAATGCTTAGTCATGGTAGTCGGACCTGGTTGAAGACTGCCTGTAGCTCTCAGACCCTCTCCTAACCCCCTGTAAGCCTATTGGCTACTGTTAACCTGACCCTACCATTGGTCCATTCTCAAAACCCTCAAACCCTATAAAAACCCCTGACCTAGGGCCAGGGGGCAGAAGAAAGCCATCCCTGGACCCTTCACAGAGCTGCAATAAACTACCTGTGGAATACCTACACAGCGCTTCTCATCTCTCTCCATCGTCTGCCCGGTCTGCTTGCAAGGAAGCTGTTTCACTGCTCATAGCTGATATTCACTGCTTATCACTGCTGAGCTGTCACTGCTATAGAGCTGTGTATCACTCCTTGTAAGCTAGCCTGAGAAGCCTAGAGTCCTAGCCCGGAATTCTTAAGGGTGAGCGGGGCCTTGAGGTACTGCTTTAACCCGGGAATATCTGTGGCTAACAGGGTCAGGCTGACCCTGTGGACTCCAGAGGAAAAGGCTTCATGGACCCTTCACAGAGCAGCATTAAACTTCCTGTGGAATACCTACATGGCATCTTCTCATCTCTCTCCCTCGGTCTGCTTAGGCGGCTGGCAAGCACAGCTGAATTTCACTGCTGAGCTGATTATCACTGCTGGAGCTATCACTTGCTATAGAGCTTAATATCACTGAGCTTGCCAAGCCAGCCAGAGAAGCCTTGGACCCAGCCCGGAATTCTTTAGGGTGAGCGGTGCCTGGAGGTGCCGCTCTATCCAGGAATATCTATGGCTAACAGGGTCAGGCTGACCCTGGGGACTCCAGAGAAAAAGGCTTCAATGCAGCATCCAATAATCCAGGCAAGGTGGGTGTGCAGCCTCCAATATGAAGGACAACCCAAAGAGGCTCACATACGGCACCAACAAACGTGACAAAGTGGAGAGACTCATGAGCAGCCACAAAGATGTGGGACGACATCAAAAAAGACTCACAAGTAGGGACTCACAGAAACCCTCTCAACACCATTTACTGCTTCTCTCTCTGCCAGGGCCCCAAGAAGCTCTAGGTCAGTTCATGTCCAGTGACCTTGAGAGATAAAAAGGCACAATTACTAGTCTTCATTATTGCCACAAGCTTTGGGTTCATGGGCAGACAAGTCTTCTGTAAATATAAGGAGACAATCCTCAACCTGCTGGAGCTGATTTGTCCATTCCCTGTTCTGCTCTCACAAACCCTTACACCACTCTTCAAAACTCAGCACTGCTGGAGATGTACAATAGCACAGCAGTTTATCCACAGGTCACTTCTCCTAACACACATTTCCTACTATGCTTCCAGAGCAATCCAAGCTGCCAAGCTCCCCTGGGCTGCCTCTCATGTTCTTCTGAAATATTGGGGATACATGAAGTTGTTCAGAGTCCTATGAGGAGCAGGCAGGGCAAGCCAAGTCTAGGAAATGCCAGGAAAAAAAGAGGTATTGAATTCTAGGTGGAGGAGGGGTGAGCAAGATAATGCAAGGCAAGGCAGATGTGCAAGGGCAGGGTAAGTCAAGTGGTGGCTTTGCCAAGCAAGGCAAGTGAGAGGTAGGCAAGGCAATGGGAGTCCTAGAAGGACAAGTAAAGGCAAGATAACATCTGGAAAAATGGGTAGGGAATTCAAGCTGGGGGATGGGCAAGTTAGTGCAAGGCAATGGAGTGGTAGGAAGGGCAAGGGAAAGGCATGGATGAGTCAGGAACGCAAAGGAAGATCTAGTCAGGAATGGCAAGGAAATACAAAGGAGATAAAAGCCTGGAAATGCAAGGCAAGGGAAGAAAGCAGTAGGCAAGTCAACACAGAGGATGGCACGCAAGGGAATGCAAGAAAAGGTACGGGTGGCAGGGCAAGGCAAGGAAGTTGTTCAGCTTCCAAGACAAGACAAGGCAAGGCAAGAGAGAAGTACAAACAAAAGTTGCTCACAGACAAAAGTGGCCCGATGTTGCATGAACATAATATATTTTTCCCTGCTCTAAAGTATTCTCTGCAAAAGCAGAGAATTGCAGCAAAGTTCTGTAAACAATTCTCTCCAGTCTCTGTCCTATCTCTTGTCTCCCAGGAGATGGGGATTTGTTTCTCTTTCCTAACCAATGGCTGAAGTTTTGTTATCTCCCTGGTATGGGAAGGA